>CAWUFW010007238.1:600000-910000 GCA_963921515.1 Calotriton arnoldi | reverse complement strand
TCTAAGTGTCCAATTTCGAAAGTTGCAAATATTCCTTAAAAATCGCCCGAAGTCCGAATCCGCAAAATCTCACCTGAACCCAGGAGAGACCCCAGTGCTGGAGACAAGACCCCAGCACTGACCCGAACAAGACCGATTAACCTGTTCAAAACTGTTCCTTTGTTTTTCGCCATTGAATAACATTGAGACATTTTCACTTGGAAATTCTTCTAAGTGTCCAATTTTGAAAGTTGCAAATATTCTTTAAAAATCGACCGAAGCCCGAATTCGAAAATTCTCACCTGATTCCAGGAGAGACCCCAGTGCTGGAGAAAAGGCTCCAGCACTGATCCGAACAAGACCGATTAACTCCTTAAAAACCGATACTTGGTTTTTTGCCATTGAATAACATTGAGACATTTTTACCGGAAAAGTTTTAAGTGCCCACTTTTTAAAACTAAAGAAATTCCTTAAAAATCGCACGAATCACTAACCCGACTTTTTCCAACTGTTTGCAGGTACTGTCCTCGTGTTGAATCCCTGGTCCATCATTGGGGTTACAAAAGTAATCGTAACGTACCGTACCTTTCACTTGAAATTCCTTCCATAGGATAACATTGGGCATTCTGTGCAAAAATTCGTGTCCACTTTTGAAACAGCTAAATATTGCTTAAAAATCATATGTTTGACTAAAACGATTTTACCCAACTGTTTCCAGGTACTACCCCGGTGCTGAATCCATGATCCAGTACTGAGTTACAAAAAGTAATCCAAATGTGATTTACATGCATTTATCTTAAAGAGTCCATTGAAAGTAATGTATTGAGTTTTCTGGAATTGTACAATAACTTGACAACTACTGCAAACTCTAAAGTACAAAGTGCACTTGCCTTTGAAAAAGTATTCATTCAGTACCTGTAATTGAAAAGTATTTTATCTGCATACCTGCATCAAGCTTCCTTGGTTCTAAAATAAAAACTGTATATATATTTTTTTATATATACAAAACAAATTGGCCTAGAGTTCAGTTCTTGAGTGTGTGACTTCATTTGCTGATTGAGTGTGTACAACAAATGCTTTACACTGTCCTCTGATACTGCCTTACTGCTCGACCAAGCTACCACTTTAGAGAGTAAGGTTATATCTAACTTTAGCCTCTGCCAAGCCACTGGGGACTGTGGACTCTGTGCACACTGTACCTATTTGGGAACAGTATATACAGAGCCACTTCCTTACAGTCACACATTGTGAAGTGTAGTTCCTAGAGGTTTAGACAAATTAATGTTCGACTTTCTTAGTGTTCGGATTCTTTTACTTTAGAATTCTTTTTTTTATTATAAAGTTTTAGGTTTGGTTTTTTACTAGACCGTTGACTATTTATAAAGCAAGATCTTTTCAGACCTTTGTTTTAGTAAGGTTATCAAAATGTCTTTTTATTCTTATCTTATTCAATATTATGCTACCATTGTTTAATGGTGGTCTTCTGGGCAACTTGCATTACCCTTATGGGTTGAATGCCATTGTTTTTCTATGGATATTATTCTGCTATAGTCGCACAGTGTTATGTCACTGTTACCTGCAGATTATTGTCTCTTATTTACCATCTTTTGATGAAAAAATAAAAATCTTGGTGGATACATGGGCTTTGATCATTTTACTCCTATGTCTTTGTATATGTACTTTTGTGTATTGGGGATATTCTAGAGGTCCTTGTACATACATCTCTAGTTTTTTTTCTATATTCTGGAGGTCCTTGTACATCTCTAGTTCTTTTTTCTATAGAAGGACTGCTTCTATGCCAACAAGGGCTAATGTTGCCTTTAGCTTTGTTTTTATATTAACAATTGCTTTCTCCACGGAGGATGGATTTTCTCTGTGTACTTTAGACGGCAGTCCTGAACTTTTATGGTTTACAGGTGGTGTTCAGTGGCATGGCCAACTGTTCTGGGTTCACAGGTTTGAACATGCTGTTCAGACTGGAGTATACAACCAAATGGTTGTAGTTAAAGTCTTATTGCCATGGATTTTTACTATCCCATGATTTTAGTGTCTTATAGTTTTTGTACTGTGGTTGTATCCACAGTTATTGTGAGGTGAGAGCTTCTAAAGCTGTTTTGTATTACTGACATGGATAAATTATTCCCATGGTTTAAACTCTTGCGGCTTTATTCACCTATGACCCCTTCTAGGGGACCTCATATGGTTAGGTATGTTTCTGCTCACCTACATTATCTTAAATTTCTGGTCTATTCTGTTCTTCTAGACTGGGTTATTCTTAGAGACTTTTCATGCTTACAGTACGCAGACCCTCCTAGGTTGGTATGGCTTTGGCATTTGATTCTAAAGTAAGTAATCTGCGGCTAGATGTCTCTATCAGATGAACAAGTTACTTAACCACGGTAACGCTTTATCTGGTAGAGACAGGATCTAGCCCCAGATTCCTTAACGACCCTCCAATCCTCCCCACTCTGCGAACTGGGTCCTGTTTGGTCTCGATTGTTGTCTCTCTTTTTTTTGTAAAATAAAAAAGAGAAAAGGAGAATTTAGTAATATTGGATGAAGGAATTCTTTTTTTTAATCTCAAGATCTTTATTGAGATATTCATATAATGAATTATTTGGTTAGAAATTCGGTATTTATCTGACACATGAGTGTCTTTTGTTTAAGCACACTGTCCAATAGGCAGTTTCAGTTTGTGACTCCACGTTTCAAGTGCGGAAAATAGTCACGTAAGAAACTGACGTTGGCAAGGGAGTTAAATGGAGTCAGTTGACGTCACATTCGGTGGACAACGTCGATACAGAGTCGCGCGACGCCCTCTGCCGACACGCGGATGTACTATGGGAAAATATTTCCGGATCCAGTCTTGCGCCTGGGGAGGATTCTAAAGTAAGGAATCTGCAGCTAGATCCTGTCTCTAGAGGTAAAGCGTTACCGAAGATAAGTAACTTGTTCATCTGGACGATTGGGTCAGAGGGACTCCAGCGAGAGTCTTGCAGAAGCATCAATTAAAAAATGCAGCATTGTGATTGGCCTAGGGAGCTTTTTGTCCCTTGTCACAATTGACTCCCGCTGGAGTCATCAGACAATCCTAGCGAGCGCTCTGATTGACTGCCAGCAACATAAGAAAAATGTTGCTTGCAGCCATTGCAGGATTCGTTGACTTAGTACCCTGTCCTGAATTTGGAAAACAATTATAATATAAGGGAGCAGTGGAGGGATACCCTGCCCCCCCTATGTGCCCTGTGGGTGGCGAACCCCCCTGTGTGGCCAAAATCAAAGAATCATTGGTTTTTGTCGCAATCCTGCTGGAGTCCTGTGGGATGGCAGCAAAAACATGGTGGCTGCCATTTTGTTTTTTAAAATAGGGGTAGGTGTAAGTGAGTAGGGCCCCCCACTCACTCTATCCGGTATATTCCTTAAGGGGACAGGGCATGTGGCCCACCTCCCCGAGGCTTGAAATGCCCTGAGGACCCCATACCTTGTGCTCTTATTGTAATTTAAAAGGGAGGGGGATACTTGTGGACACCCTCCCTGAGCCTTTATAGGTCCCAGAGACCCTATCCCCCTTGGCCTTGTCAAGTCCTCTGTCCTGAGTAGCCCACCCCCGTAACAGATTAGTTTGCCTGCCTGCACTAGCGCGTGTAGGTAAATGTCTGGCTGGGGCATTTTTAAATCTGCTAAACGGGTGCAAATATTTAAGTCTGCTTCCACCCGGCTGGGAGCAGACTTGTGTTCTGTTTCCCTGCCCGCACTGATGTGGGCAGGGAAACTGAACACACTTTGCTTTCGTGCGGAGGGAGCAAGCATATATAGCTGTTCCCTCTGATTGGGAGCAATGCCCTCTCCCGCACCATGCAGGGAGCATGCCGTGGCTGTGTGGGCCCTGGGGTTCCCTCTGTGCCCCCCAACGTGTGCTCTGTGGGTGCCCCGGGTGTTCACTGGGGTACCCACCTCTCTCCCTGGGGCCTATGAAAGCTCAGGAGGGGGCTGTGTGACCCCCCTCCCTTTTTACTGGTTTGACCCTGGGGGGTTAGGGTTTCTGGGGTCTAGTAAGGTGCGGGGCTGTGCACCCCCTTCCCCTTTTTATTATATTTGACTCCAGGGGATGTCGTCTCCAGGGCCTATTAAGGCTCGGGGAGGGGTCCACGTGGCCCCCTCCCCAGTTTATTGGAACTGGCACCGGAGGATGGGGTCTCCAGGGTCTGAAGGTCAACCGTATGCTGCACATGCCAAAGGCTGTGCGCGACCTGAGGTTGGCAGCCTCCTAGGGGGTTAGACAATAGGGCCTGGTGGCAGGCCAAGAGCTGCTGACAACCCCAGATGGCCAGAGGCCATGTGCAGTATGAAGTTGGCTACCTTCGGGTGGGTTGGCAACAAGACGGCCAACTCACAGGGTGGGGTTGGCTACCTGTGGGAGTTGGCTTTATGCATGGTAACAAAATATTACTTCACATTTAAAAAAAAATCCAGTTTAGTTACAAAAAAAATCCAGTTAACTATAACTGGTACCCTAAGGTAACTATAACCTGCGCCCTTGCCATGCACTCATGACTTCTTTTATAGCATCATTGATAACATCACTGCAGCATTTGCAATGAATTTACTGCATGGCGTGGGCACGAGTTATAGTTACTAGAGATAAGTATATCTGGTGAATTTCTGTGTTTTTTTCTTTTTTAGTTTAAAACATTACATTGTTAATGAAGGTTCCATCGAACTATAGCATTACTTTAATTTTTGTTATTTTCAGTGAATATGTATGTATGTATGTATGTATGAATGATCAGGCCATTTTTGTGTGGCCGAAACACGTCATGGACATTTCAGCTAATATTCAATAAATTGAAATCTTTTTGCACCGCATCATATGTAGTCCGTGCCCGCTTCTTGTGACATTTAACATTATCGGGATTACTTTCGTGTGTTTATATATATATATATATATATATATATATATATATATATATATACTTTCTCGATCACGCCACCTTTGACATGGCAAACGAGGGCTCAGGTACGTTATAATTGTTTATTTTTTTATTTTTCATCAGTCTTGGGATTTCCACAATTGAAGGTGCAATTAGTGCAAGTGAAGAATGGTATAGATATAAACATATATACACACTACACACACACACACACACACACACACACACACATATAGACACACACATATAGACACACACACATATAGACACACACACACATATAGACACACACACACATATAGACACACACACACATAGAGACACACACACACATAGAGACACACACACACATAGAGACACACACACACATAGAGACACACACACACATAGAGACACACACACACATAGAGACACACACACACATAGAGACACACACACACATAGAGACACACACACACATAGAGACACACACACATATATAGACACACACACATACATATATACATAAACTACTGACGATTGCCAGTAGGTAGTTATAGTTTGGACCTAGTTTGCAAAGGAAAATAGTTTTTTGGCTTGCTTATACCTTTGGGGCTGTTTGACAAATCTTAGCGACATTTTCCCCAAAAAAGTGACTTCCTTATTCTAGTTGTGCATGGAAAGTTTCAGGGTGATCCATCAAGCGGGGGCCGAGAAAATGGGGGGAGGGCGCAAAAAACCCGCATTTCCCTTGTTAATTCCAAGAGATATTTTAGACACGACTACAGCCCCAACTGCTGGATGAAATAACACCAAATTTGGCAGAGAGGTAGCCCTTGGTCCAGAAAGAGCCCTTTTTGTGATTTGGTTTAGATGCGTTCAGTAGTTTTTGAGACATTAAAATAAAACCAAATTTGTATATCTAGAAACTCGGACCCGCCACAAATCCAACTGAGCTTGTGCAGAGATCTAGTTGCCTACCAACACTTGAACCAGGAAGTGTCGACTTAGACTCAGCAGAGTCCCAAACAAAAAGATTCATATCTGGTTTCCCTTATTGGCTTTCTGTCATTTTGGTCTTATTTAACTCATAAATGTTTCTCTTTATTTTGAAATTGGTTATGAAATTGTATTGTTTTATGACTTTTTTTTCTACTATGTATACTTTGCTTAAATACTTTGCACATTGCCTTGGATTTAAGCCTGATTGCCTTGTGTCACATTACCAGAGATTGAGCATAGGTTTATTTTATTTATTTTGTGTGACATCTGGCAGGTTGTAGCCTTATCCTTTGTAAGGGTCCGCACCCAATAATAATCCATGTTCCTACAGTGACTGCTTTTATTTGTAACTTTTTCTTCTCTTATTGGTTTCCATCTTTCTTGCTTTTTCTTTTTTCCTTCTGCCAGCCTTTCTTTTTTTTTTTTCTTTTCCATCTTTTTTCTTGCCTTTTTTCTTTCATGCCTTCTATCTCAAAGGGAAAAGGCTAGCAGCGAGTGCCAGACCATTTGGCATCTGTGTTGAGGAAGACCTTTTGTTTTTTCTAAAATTATGTGTTTAACATAGTTAGTCATAGGGATTTTCAGCCATATGTCAACAATTCGTCTGTGGTGTTCATTCACATTTTCTGTCCCCCACCTCCACTATTGCAATATGGCTGCACGTTTCAGCCATTGACTGACTTGACTAGGAGTTACGGCATGATGTGTTTTCCCTGGGAGCACATCGACAAAGTAGTTCCTTTTAGTGCCAGGGAGTCCCATGGTAAATAAAAGCATTTTTGCTTTCTGCCAATCTTTTTGTAAAGTTTTTTCTGAGTTTTAGATTGATGAGGGCCTGGTAGCTTCCCAAACAATAAAGTTTTGCAAAAACCATAACAAAACCAGTATTGCCCAAAGGCTAACGGCTAACACCAGACCTTTTAGCTTTCCCAAAGCATGTCCATTGTGTTCCTACCATGCTTCAATTGATAAGGTGAAATGTAGGAATAAAAAAGGGATATAAAGGAAAGCTTTGCATGTTTGGAATGTACCCAAGGATCAGAGTTTAGGAGTATGGATTAATTTTACCTCTTGGAGTGTGATATTTGCCATAATGTCTGGTACTTTTGAGGGCATTTTACAAAATGTGTTTGGAAGCTTTGGAAGTTGTTTGGACCCCAAAAATAAATATGGGAAATTCAGTAGAGAATAATAAATGTGCTACTATTCTGTGTTCCTACTCTTCTCCCACTACAAATGTGGCCGTGTACCTATCTCTCGCAACTGGAAAAGGCCCAAAATGCAACATGGAAACATCAAGAGTTTTCATTTGAACTTCAAAAATTATGGGAATGTAGGTAGTTGCAGTATTTGAACCTGGGATAGGAAAGCGTGACGAAGATGCCAACCAATTTTAAGCAATGAGTGGGCTCGAAGATTTAAGATACAATAGATTTAAGATACAATAGATTTAAGATACAATAGATTTAAGATACAATAGATTTAAGATACATTAGATTTGATAGAGACTTATAGCCCCAGATTTCTTACCTTAGAATATTCCCCAGGCGTCAGACTTTATAAATTTTCCAGCGTATATTTTGACGAGCGGTACCCCTGTGTGCCAGTAGGTGGTGTAGTTCGGCTCTGTGTACCGCCGTCCACGCCGGAAGTGACATGCACGGTGCTTATATAGGTGCCACCTCAGCGCACAGATATCTGTTCTTTACTTTCGGTGCCAATCAGCGCAGATCTAGAGAGAGCCACCCCGTCACCTTTTGACTGGCCTTTTTTCAACCTTTTGGGGAAGAATTTTTGGGATTTAGTCTCCTGGTGTGCAGGATGTCCACTAGATAGGCAGGTTTTAGACCATGCGGCGCCTATCACGAGAGATGCTTGTGACAGACCAGCAGTTAGTTTGGCTCTGGTGTCTTAAGCGAGATCACAACACCAAGACGTACAAGGATTGCCGCCCCATACATCCCAAGGCGCTGAGGAGCTATCCCTCAAGTTCCACGCTGCCCGACGTCGAATGACTTCAAGATGCTCCAGATGTATGTCGCGAGTAACGTCTCAAGATCGTTCATGAATTCATGCCTGGTGATCGTCATCCCACTCCAAGTCGTCGGGTAAGTCCCAAAAAAAGAAGTAAAAGAGGTCTTCGACTGCGCCGCGCAACTCTAAGGAAGAGTCGCACGGATGTCCGCACTCTCTGGATGGAGCCTGCATCTGTGTCATCTCTATGCCTCCCTGAATTTCATGGAGGCAGAGTGCCCCTAACCAATTTAAGGAATTCTATGAGGCCTTCACCTCATCGTTGGGTGGACCGACCTCTCTGGATTGTCCTCAGACCCCATCTGTCCAGGAGGGGCCCCAACTATTCTTCTGCTGACGGGTCAGCCCTCTGCCCCCCAGTTGGGCCCCTTGGATCTATTGACTAATCCAGAGCGGTGCTAGTCGAATGACCTCTATCTTCCCTGGGGCCTGCTTCAGCGCTGACGCCATCAATACTCATCTGTGGCTCTGCCCTCATCATCATTCCCTACTCCAATACGGAGCCGGACCACCCTCATCATCATTCCCTACTCCAATACGGAGCCGGACCACCCTCATCCAACTCTGTAGTCGACTCCCTATATCGGAGCCAGGGTCTTATTACTATGACAGGCCTGGAATGGGTGATGAGTGGGAGGGGTCTGCGGACCCTTATTTTTATCAAACATTGGAAGAGCCCGAGGACACCTGGTATGAGGGTCTCCAGATGTCGGTGAACTGGTCACCTCCCCAGACACTGGCCTGGTCTCTACCCCTACCCTGGCTATAGAGGAGGGTGCCTCATATGCAGTGGTGGTGCAAAGGGTCGGCCGAGGTCCTGACCTTATCCTACCCTCAGTGGCAGTCAAGACAAACGTCTTGACAGAGGTGCTTCAGCCGGGAGTTGCCCCCACAGAACCATTGCTCCCATTTAATGACGCACTTACTCCATCTCACCGCGGAGACCTCACTGCCCTCCCACCTCTCCATTCTGTGGAATGGTCTTTCTTAACAATTACAAAGGTCCTAAAGTTAGTATTCAGCACACTAATAGCAACATTTGTTCACACGTCGTGCCTGAGGGTACAGAAAAGGAAGAATAAGAAACTGATGTCCGTGCACAGGAGTTTTGATTGTATGCAGCTATGCTTCGTCACTTCCAGAGTGGTACAGAGTTAACACGGAGCTGTCCGGCACCACCTAGCAGAACACTAGAGCATTGCTGCAGGAAGGTTCCTGGTCCAGTCTGGTGCCTAGGGTGATAAATCTGTGGTTAGTGTATTCACCAGATAGAGCGTTATCAAACATAAGTAACCTGTTCTACTTTAAGTAATACTTTTTTCGCATGGGATTCATCTTATTGTGTACCCCTCATTTGTGCTGCATGACAAAACTGTACTTAATGGGGACATCTATGTTATTGTCGTTATGCAACTTACATTTTAAAAAGTAATTTGTGCACTTTTTGCTCTTTTCCACTGTGCTAAAAATATAACGCAATTAAAAACATATTAGATGATTATCTGGGTGATTTCAGATGCGTATGCTTCGTGGTTTCTGTGATACTTCCCTACCATTTTTTCCATCCATGTGCAGATAACTTTTTAAACTAACTGCTCAAGGCCATTTTACGATCTTTGTTTTGTTTCATAAATGGACGTGGGATTGGGTCTTGTTTTTCTTGTTTAACAAAATGTAGGCGAGAATTAAAGTTAAAAATGTATTGATTGAACTTGGTGGGGTGTGAAAGTCCTTACCGAGTAAGTGGTTGTCTTTGTTTAATTATTCAATTTAACTTTAAATCATGCATTGCTGGTCTGACTTAGTGAAAGTAGAGTGGAAAAAAAAAACCTTAAACCTTCTGTTTTGCTAAAACCTGTTGTCTATTTTGTTCGTAAGGCATGCCAGGACAGTGGAATTATTCTACAGTTGTCTTGGAACCTGTATCGATGAACCAGCGCTTTCTACAGCATCCAGTGACCATTACTTTGAAGGGAACCGTGAGGGATTGGAATTTGCAAAATACGTGCACGTTGAGGACAGACAGCTGGGTGCTACGACATTCTAATCTGCAAGATTTTGAAGTTGAAGGTCTATTTCTACAGATTTTACAAAGACTCTCTGCTGAACAGTTGCATATGGTAAATTTGGTTTGTAATACGTTTCCAACAATTGTCTAAGTGATGTAATTTAATATCAAAACGTGTAAGTACAGGGTTTTTAAGGTCTGGCCTAGATACAGCTTTAGCTATTTTTCTCGCCTTATGTTTTCCCAAACAGTCTTAAATATGGTTAACTATCGATCAGCTTGCTTAATTCATTTGTTTCCGCGTGTCATTCAACACTACTGCCACCACAGCCTACATAATTAGGTAATGGGTCAGCCTACTTCAGACACTGGCGCTCTTTACTGCGAGTGACGAAATTGCGCTCTTGTAGATGGGCACATCCACTTGGAAAGTAGTTCAATTCTGTGCTCTGGTTGGTAGGCTAGACTCTGCTTTGTTTTTTTGTTTTTTTTAATTGTATTTGCAAGGGTTCATTTTTTTGCTATTTTTATAATGTATGTATTATTTTACTTGTTTATGAATTTGTTTTTGCAAACGTGCATACCTTTAAACCTCTTTATATTTCTTGCCAAAGCTAGACCTCTTGGCTTTAGCCAGTGCTTCTTTATTAAATTAAATTACAATATACATTTGATACAAGAATCTTATTTGTCGGAAGGAAAACATTCACCTTTACCAAGGAAAAATAAAGCCGAAATGGTTCAGAGAAGATTAGCTCTCTATCCAGAAAATCTTGACATTGTCACTTGAGGGTTTCACAGTGTTCTAAAGTTCTTGAATTCCTTACAGCATTCTCAATACGAGTTTGCTTTCATTGAAAGTTCAGAGCACATAGTATTTATAATGTAATTTTTGAACGGTGCTACACTGTAAAGTTAATTTCCTCAACGTGAAGTTGATCCATGATTTATCCAGTAAAATTCAGTTCGGCACCACTTTGCAAGAATATAAATATATAAATATTACACAGTGGTGTATGCCAGTTGTGTAGTTCTAGTTGGGACCTAGTTACTATGGGAAATGGATATTTTTGGTTTGCTAATAACTTTGACGGCATTTGACAAATCTTCACAAAACCTTCCAGAAAGAAAAGTTAATTCACCTCCGCTCCTTCCTTGAAAGTTTCAAGGTGATCCATCAAGCAAGGGCCAAGGCAAAAAGGGGGGAGAAAGGGTCCTTGAACAATGTAATTTCCATAGGGAATTTTAAATGCAACTAACCCAGAGCTACTGAATGGACTTAAACCAAATTTGGCGGAAAGCTAGATTTTTGACAAGAAAGTGTGCTTTTTAAAAATTTTATTTTGTTTATTTGGTGTAAATCCGATCAGAAGTTTTTAAGAAAATTAAGGTTCAAAATGTAAAGATATCTGGACAGTTGGGCTCGCGGACTCTCCAGGAATCCCGCAGGCATGCAGCTACAAATGATAGAACAGTCATATTGTCCTAAGGGGCTTTTTTTTCCTGTTCGTGCCTGGCTCACGTGGAACTGAGAAGCTCCTGTGGGAGCGTGCACTCTGATTGGCTGGCTGCAACATGAAGAGAAATGTTGCGTCTGCCATTGCAGGACAAGAGGACTTTTGATCTGTGGGACTCTTATGGGAGCTAGCGCGGCCTCTTGCAAGATTAGACCCCCCCCCCTTTCTTAAATTAATTTTAATAAAACAGGGGGGGACGACATGACTATATGGTGGGTTAGTAGCACACAGGCTGGTCTGCGGCCAGTCCTCGCTGTGCAAAGAGAAGGGCTTTGAATAGCGTGATAACCTAATAAAGGGAGTAATAAAGCACTCAAGATAGTTCTCCTTGTATTCTTAAGTGAGATATCTTAAATTCGAAGATCAAATTATTGAGCACAATGACTAATATTTCAGATTCTGATTTTTGAATCCTGAAGAAATGATTATTCGCGAAACCTGTGTTGGCTGTTATCAGGTACCCTGAAGGATGGTTGTCATGTATTATTTTGTATTAAGAACCATGTCAAATAGGACATTCAACTGTGACAATGAAAAGGCATTTCTCGAATAGAAGATTCATCTTTGACAAAAGAAATTTCTTTGAAATAATCACAGTTCAAGTTATATCTTGTTTTTGATTACATGAAGCTTTGCGCCGGAAGGTAACAAGTAATCTGAGAGTTTAGCACCAGGCAAGATTTCAATTCCCTATTGAATGTATATGTATATGTATGTATGTATGTGTGTGTGTGTGTGTATGTATGTGTATGTGATGTGTGTGTGTGTGTATATGTATATCTTACTTTGCGGTAAGAAAACCCTCAAAGTCTCTGAAAAAAACCAAAGGTTATAGTGTTGTTATAGTTGGGTAAGAATGTCAGTTTATACATATTTTAAACCGTAAAAAACCCTGAAATTTTCCAGTTATAGTTTTTTCAATTAACTATAACTCGCGCCTCCGCCATGTACAGTGTTGTCGTCAAAAAATGTAATTTCAGATGTGACCAGTGATGATGTAGAATATGTCATGAGTGATGTAATATGTGAGGTAATAATCAGTGCATGGTGAGCAAGTTTTCTGCAAAGATTTGGTGTAATTCCAATAAGCCATTTGGACTGTAGCACTGTTCAAAAATCCCTATGCAAATTGCATGGACAAATTAGGTATTGGGGCCCTCCTTTTTTCTTGGCTCCTGCTTGGCAGATTACCATGAAACTTTCAAGGAAGGAGCTGAGGTGGATTAACCTATTTTGGAAAGTTTTGTGAAGATTGGTCAAATGGGACTCATGACTAATTTGGAAGTGGAGTGTCTACCAACATAAAAGGGGACGGGTGCACAGGTGACGCCAGTCTATTTTTTGGCATTTATTCTAATGGATCTTGGATCTGTATTTGTGGAGTCTTTCCTAGCATTTATTGAACTTTTTTTTCTTTTGAAGAAGTTGAGATTTTTTCGACATGGTAGTTTCCGAAGACATCCGATATCAAGCCACGTACAATCTGTAAGATGCATATGTCTCTGCAGCCTGGGCAGGGAACCAGCACTGTTTGTTTAATAATGTGAACAGAAACCAAACTTATGATTGTTCAGGTAGTCTTGAGCCAGACCGTGATCTCCAGTGGATCACTCAGTACAACCTAACATAGCCTTTGGGCTTAAGAAGACCCACGGTATGGTAGTAGTCTCAAGGTCAAAAGGGATGTCATTAGAAGTGGAGTCAGGCCCCAATTCTTTGGGTGACAAAAAAAATCACGGATTATGATCATGAGTTGATAGCTCTTATAGAGACATCTTGCTTTAGATTTCCTACCTTTGAATTTCCCAGGCCTAAGATTGGATTCAAAAACTTTTGCGTGAGCAGTAACCCTGCATGCTGTCTGGTGGCTCGTTTTGGCAATGCTGGTGTCGTTGACGTCTGTTGTGATGTCGCAGTAGCCTATATAGACGCCACCCAGGCGCGCACATGTCGGTTCTTTTCTTTCCACTACAGTTAGCGCTGATCCGGAGAAGAGCTACTCCTGTGTCTCTTTTTGACAGACTTTTTTTGACGTTTTGTCGAGAGATAGTTTCTTATGTGTCGAGGAATGACCTCTAGACTGGTAGGTTTCAACCTGTGTGGCGCATGTCACCATACCATGTCGGTTACCGACACCAAACCCCCCCATCCCATCTTGTTTGCTTATGGTGTCTCCAGCGCGATCACGACGCAAAGTCGTGCTCGAACTACCGGGCCATGGCGCCGAAGGCCTTGAGGGAGGGATCCATGAAGCTCCTTGCAGCCCGGCAGCCGACGCCATCGAGCACGACTCCTCGAAGGTCCCGATCGAGGAAGAGATGGTCGTGGGACTGCTCCAGGAGCCCCAAGTCCTCTTTGTCGCACTCAAGGTTCTTGGGACACTCTGGGAAGAGGCATAAGAAGTCGTCCAAACGGGACTTCACCTTGTCTGTCGTCCGTGAATGAGAAGTGTGGGGAGCATCGACGCTCTGGCACGGTTCCGCGGAATCATTGCCGGGTCCGACTCCGAGCCTCCCACCATTTCCAGGAGCCAGAGCGACTTCCGCTCAGATGAAAGAATTTTACGAGGCCATGCGCCGCGTATTTATGCGGGCCAACCCTCTGGAGCGCCTTCGGGCCCCATGGGGGCGGGGGAGACCCCATCAGGCTCCACACCGACTGCTCCAGCCTCTGCACTGGTGGTGCTCCCGCCGCCGCAAGCGCTAGCCCCTTCTGATACCCAACAACTCTGATTCAGATTGACGTCTGTCGATGTCTCCTCCGGCGCCAGGGGTTCTGCGTCGTTGCTTGTTCATTTTAAAGAGGTTTCAGGCATAGGAGAATAATAAGAGGGGTCTCTGGACCCTTTAGAACACCAGTTGGGCGCTACTTGTGAGGTATTGTGCTGGTATGAATAGCTTGTAGAGGCCAGTGGTCTGGACACCTCTCCAGATGCTTGTATGCTCTCCCTGCCTACTGTGGCTACGGAGGAGGGGGCATCTTATGGTATGGTGGTGAAGATGGCGGCAGAGGTCCTTGACCTGGAACTGCCCTTGGTGCAGGTCAAGACTAATATCTTGACCAGAGTGTTTCCACCTGGGGCTTTTTCATCTGAACCCCTTTCGCCCTTCAATGAGGCACTTACGGATGTCCTTCTAGTCACTTGGTCCAAGCCTAGCACATGGGCTCCTGTGAATAGGACAATAGCACACTGCCATCACCCTGCACCGGGTGATACAAGTTTCCTCAGCCAACACCCCGCCCTCCGAGAGCTTGGTAGTTCAGGCTTCAACATCCCATGGTGCTTTCCCTTCCGCTCCCCCATAAGGGAATCCAAGAGGCTGGATGCACTTTGGAAGAACTTGTTTTCTTCCACCAGCCTTGCGTTGCCGTCGGTGAACACCGAATGCCTATTGGGCTGTTTCTCGCACACCTTATGGGAAACAGACCGTGCTCTCTCAAACAGTGAAAGATGGGAGAGATGCGGCAAAGTTCACTATTGGGTGCTGTCTGGATATGACTGACTCGCTGGGTAGAGCAGTTTCGTCGACAGTGGCCTTAAGGCGCCACGCCCGGCTGAGAACTTCTGGCTTTTTTTTGGGAATGCCAATCTTATGGATATGCCCTTCCATGGGATTCGTCTCTTTGGACAGAAAGCAGACTCTGCACTGGAGCGCTTTAAGGACTCGTGGGCTACAGCCAGGTCCTTGGGCCTCTCTGTAGCACCTTGCTCCCAGTCTGCCTTTTGCCCCTTTTGTGGCAATGGAAGGGGTTTTCAGCCGCGTATGCCATATCCCAGCCACCGTCCTGCACAGACTGACCACGTTGTGCAAGAACATGGACGTGGTTCATTCTGACCTTTTGGGAATGGTACCCAGAAATCATCTGCCAACCACGCCCCGGCAGCTGCAGCCTCCAAGCCTTCCTAGTTTGGTTCTGCAAGACCATGCCAGTCCAGTTGAAGGGAAAATTCAACATAATCTCGTCCGCTGACGGTCCATACCAAGCTGGGTCTTGCATATCATTCGGGATGGCTACTCTCTTCCTTTTCTGTCTTTTCCTCCTCCTTTACTGCCAACTCGAGCGGCTGGCGGAGGATCATCTGTTATTACTCTGAGAGGAAGTTACAGCTCTCCTGGCCATGGGGTCTATAGAGAAGGGTTCAATTTCAGAAGTAGGCAGGGGTTGTTACTCCAGCTACTTTTGTGATACCAAAAGAGAACAAAGGTTTACATCCTATTCTAGACCTTCGGACCGTCAGTCTCTTCCTCAAAAAGAAGAAATTAAAAATGCTTACGTTGGCTCAGGTCTAGTCTGCCCCAGACAAAGGAGACTGGCTGGTAGCGTTGGACTTGCAGGATGCGTATTTCACATCCTCCTTCTGCTGGCCCACAGACATTACCTGCAGCACAAGGTAGGCCACGAGCACTTTCAGTTCACTGTGCTACTCTTTGGCCCTACCAGCACCCTTCGGGTGTTCATCAAGGTGATGGCGGTGGTTGCGGCTCATCTACGCCGGTTAGGGGTTTCAGTCTTCCCCCTATCTCGACGACTGGCTGTTGAAAGCGTCCTCACCCTAGACAGTTGTCTCCCACCGCCAGACTACGGCGGACCTCCTGCATTCGCTGGGGTTCACTATAAATGTGCCAAAGTAAAATCTGACTCCTTTTCAGACGCTCCCTTTCATCGGAGATGTTCTGGACACGTGCAGTTTCGGGTTTATTCTCCCGAGCAGTGAATCCAGGATATTCAGGTTATGATAGTGATGTCTCAGCCTCTATCCTGATTTTCGCTGAAAGTGACTTTGAGGCTGCTAGGACTCATGGTCTCCTGCATCCTGTTGGTAAATCATGCCAGATGGTGTATGTGGACTCTGCAGTGGGTCCTGAAGTTCCAGTGGGCGCAGCATCAGGGGAATCTTTCCGACGTGGTTCAGATCACGGAGGGAACGGCAAAAGACCTGCAGTGGTGTTTAATGAACCCCGATTGGGTCTGAGGCAGACCTCTCTCTCTTTCCCAGACAGATTTCACAGTAGTGACAAATGCGTCACTCCTGGAATGGGGCAGCCATCTGCCAGAGGTGAAGATCAAAGACACTGGCCTCTGGCGGTGTCGGGGTGCCATAACAACTTGTTGGAACTTCGGGTGATCAGACTAGCTTTGAAAGCATTTCTTCCATCTGTCAAGGGAAAGTTGGTGCAAGTGTTCACGGACAACATGAACACCATGTGGTACAGGGTGGTTTGGGGTCGTGGACCCTTTGTCAGGAGGCCCTACGCCTCTGGACATGGTTGGCACAGCAGTACATGACCCTGGTGGTTCACCACCTGGCAGGTTCTTTGAACGCCAGGGCGGACAAACTCAGTCGTTGATGCCTAGCGGATCACAAATGGTGTCTCCAGTCGGAGGTGGTGCAAGGTCTCTTTCAACAGTGGGGATAGACTTGGTTAGATCTGTTCGTCTCTGAAGAGAACGTGCAATGCCAGCAGTATTGTGTGCTGGGGTTTCCAAGGCGACTATCACTTGGCGACGCTTTTCATCACGAGTGGAGCTCAGGCCTCCTGTACACCTTTCCACCCATACCACTTCTGCCCAGAGTTCTCAAGAAGATCAAGAACGACTGGGCCCAAGTCATTCTTGTGGCTCCGAACTGGGCACGCAGAGTCTGGTATGCAGACCTTCTTCGAATGAGCATCGATCCTCTGATCAGGTTGCCTCTTCGGGAGGAACTTCTGTTGCAGCAGCAGGGGAGGGTCCTTCACCCGAACCTGTTAAGTCTCTGCCTACTTGCGTGGAGATTGAGCAGCGACAATTGATAGCTTTTGACCTTCCTCCCGAAGTATGTAGTGTTATCTTGGCGGCCAGGCGGTTCTCTATCAAGATGGTATGCGCCTGCCGTTGGCAAAAATTTGTAAAATATTGTACAGAAATGTCTATTGACCTTCTTTCTGCGTCTCTATCTAATATTATTCTTTTTATTCTTACGCTTGACCAGCAGGGATCTGCTTTGGTCACTCTCATGGGTTATCTTTCTGCTCTGTCTGCTGTCTTGCAGCTGCCTAACCAACCCTCTTTAAGTCCCCTATTGTGAATAGGTTCTTAAAAGGACTTTTACATATGTTTCCCCCTACGCCCTTTATCATGCTGCAGTGGGATCTAAGCCTTGTTCTCACGTGTCTCATATGTGCTCCCTTTAAGCCATTACACAATTGTCCCCTCCGGCTGCTTACCATCAAGACACCCTTTCTAGTGGCAATAACATCTGCCTGGAGGGTGACCCCATTCTATCTGGGTCAGTCGGTCACACTTCCCACCTTTTTTGCTCATCCGCATTCCTCTAAGGAAGAGGAACATCTCCATTGTCTGGACCCAAAAAGAGCGTTGCTGTGCTACTTTGACCGCACAAAAGAGTTCCGGGTGGACTACCAACTCTTTGTGGGTTACATAGAAGCAAAAGAAGGTCGGGCAGTTAAGAAACGAACCATTTCGCGCTGGGTCGTTATCTGTATTAAAATCTGCTATGCCCTGGCTACGAAGCACCCTCCTGAAGGTTTACGAGCCCATTCCACCAGGCGGAAGGCTGTGACCACAGCGTTGGCTTGTGGAGTGCCAGTCCTGGACATCTGCCAAGCTGCAACGTGGACTTCACTGCACACGTTTGCAAAACCCTACTGCCTGGATAGTCCGGTCTGCAGGGACAGGCATTTTACCTGTAAGGTCCTGCATGACTTTCTCGTCTAGTAAATCTGTCCGCAGCACACCACCAGGAAGTATGGCTTGGGGATCTATTCAAAGGTAAGGAATCTGCAGCTAGAAGTCTCTATCCGATGAACAAGTTACCTTTCGGTAATGCTTAATCTGGTAGAGACAATATCTAGCTGCAGATTCCTTACAGACCCACCCATGTCTCCCCGCTCTGCGTACTCATTTATAGGGCTCGATTTGATCCTCTTGACAGGGACCTAGTTTTGACACACGCTAGTCAGTTCATTTTATGGCTCTGTGCTTCTGGCGTGGCAAAAAAGAAAAGTAACTGACGTACGTGCCCTTGGGTGGTGTCTATGTAGGTGACTGCAACATCACAACCGACGCCGGCGATGTCACATTCAGGCAAACCGAGCCACCCAACCGCACGCAGGGGTACTGCTCACGCAAAAGTTCCCAGATCCAGTCTGTTGCCTAGGAAATTCAAAGGTAAGGAATCTGCAGCTAGATATCATCTCCACCAGATAATGTGTTACCGAAGGTAAGTAACTTGTTCTTTATGGCTGATGGGGTTTATAAATTCAAAGATGAAACTCACGATGAGGAAATAGGATTACAACTGATTACTCTATGCTTCTTTGAATCTTCTATGGTGTTCATAAAGATGAAGAGCAAGGATATCATTACCAGTAATAAGTAAGCACGTGCATAGAAGGAAATTACAAACTGTGACAGTTGTTTGGTAAACAAGTTGTTTAGTGAAGCCTGATCTAAAGGTCTGTCGGAGAGCTAAATCTAGTCAGTAGTGGTTGGCAAAGGGTGATCTGTTCTCCATGGACCTGCTTTGCACATGTCACTGATGGGAGACTGTCACGGCCCCTTTCAGAGGGCCTTGGGTGAGGTAGGGGCTACTGGGCCCAACTGTGTGGGTCGAAGCCTTCTACTCCTGCAGTCTCAGGTCCTGACCTACTAAGGAGTCTTCAGCACTTGACTCAGTGGTAGTGCAGGCCGAGACTTCTCTGGGGTGAGGTAAATGCAAGGTAATGACGGTACCAAACTCAAAATCCAAATGGTGACTGCAGTGATTGTCCTGCCCAATACTTACTTTTGGGAAGAAAAGAAGTATTTATTGCACATGCAAAGTATGATACAGCACACTAATGCCACAAGCTACAATCTGTGAGGACAGGCGCTCTTGCTCTGTCCTAGGCAGTGTCCTCCAGGTCCTCCCTCTCTCTCTCCTCTACACTAACAAATGGGTTTCCTGTGGTTTGCTCCAGGCGACCCTACAGGTTCTGCCTGCACTAGCATTCAACAACAAAGTTTCCCTTTGGCCTGAATGTGAAGTTTGCTATGGTGCTAATGTGGCAAGTTCATGCAAGTCTGAAAAGGCCTGCTGTCTGATCCTTTGAAATTTGTGTTGTGGTTGTTTGCACGTATGCATTGGCATCTCCTCTGTCCCGTCCTTTGTCAAAGGGACAATCTGCCACATCAGGAGCATCTGCATTTCAGATTGACCCACAACATAGGCTGAGGCTCACATCTGACGGTCGGCCTCCGCTGAAATAAACCTTAAAAAGTTTCAACAGCCTGAGCCAACAGTATCGGACCCACCATCTCGCCTGACAATAATACCAGGCCCCACTGAAAGAGACCTATGATGTGCATAGAGGATGGATGGGTGGATATATATCTATCTGTATGTATCTATCCATATCCCAGCCTTCAGGAATGTCAGTAAACCACACCTCCCTTCTGGGGTTGCAGCCCTCACGTATCACTTCTCTCCTGGCAGGGGCAGTAGCCCTCTTCTACTACGAGGGTAGTGCTTGGAGCACCCCTCCTAGTCTAATAAGACTGTACTACCTTGAGGCAGGCCTAAATCATGGTGCACTCATGATTTTTGTCGGCCCACAGCCAACAATCTGTACCAGGGGTACAGATATCCATTCATCTGGGCCACTCCAGGCAGGGGTGCACGTCCGTCACCATGCAGGGGACTTTCCTGTCCTAACGGAGACGTTCTTCACAAGTGAAGCAGTGATTGCACTCCATCTTCTGTAACAAAAAATGTGTTTACCTGGATTGTGCCTATTAGCAATTTAATTACAAACTGTGAGACAGGCCCTTGTACGCAGAATTATGGCTTGTTTGGAAAAGAGAATCCTCGTGTTTATGAATTTATAAAATAGCTACTAATGTAGCAAACTGTGGAAAAACTATGCCCGACAAAAACACTGGCAAAGCCAGTGGGTACCGCTTTAACGTGTTAAAGAATAGAAACAAAATGAGTGCATCTCAGTACTTCCATGCATTAACACATGAAAAGCCAGCAGTCTCATATGAACCTCCATACCACCTTATGCTAAACAGTGTCACAATTGGTCTTTCTGTGTGTCTCTATGGTTAACAATGCTAATGATTTTTCCTGGGAGTTGGACACATTGGGGCAGAAAGGTGATATTGTAGATCTGGTGCTGGATCCTCCTCTGATAAAGCTATGGAGTGTGCCTAGGCAAATTATTTTAGTCCTGTGAAGGTCCCCCTTATTGGAAGTTTTTATAAATGCAGGCTTTTTCTGCCTTTATCAGAAATTTACGGCCAGCTTGGAGTGTAGACTTGGGTGAAAGTGTGCGCAATTGTGTGTCACAGAGTGCAAGTACTAACTAGAAAAAGCATATAGTGGTGCACCAACAGTAATGTGAAAGTGTCCAAATCAAAATGTAGAATGTTCCATATCTTCCTTATTGTGCTTGAACAGTAGCACTAGATCCAAGTGTTACAGCAAAACAACACAGCCAACGTGTTTCGTTCACTACTGTGAACTTCTTTAGGGCTGTAATTTAACAAAGACAATCATACTTAAATAAAATCACAAATACAATAGAATACATAATAAACTAAACTGCAATAAACACACAATAAAAACATCAATACCCAGCTCCCAAAACGGAGAGAGGGTATTTTCCTTTAAAATTATTATCCTACCACCTACATTGATACAAAAGATGCAATGGATTTCTAGAACCATCTTAAAATCGCATTAAAAACAGTCTCCATATAGATTGTGGAGTAACAAGCAAACATGCCCCCACATGTCTCATGTAGTACATGTTACGGTTACATCAAAACACATTCAACCAGTTATTCTCAATATTTGATATACCAGTCATAAGACACTTTATAGCGTACATCAACAAAAAGGGAGAGATACCAGAGTCCATAGATCCGAAAGTAAATGAACATACGACACATGTTCCAGTATGTGTACTAGTAGAATTCGTAACATAACAGACAAAAGGAAAGCATAAAGTTGACAAAGTCAATCGTCCCAAGTAATAAACAATTTGTATCATGATATTGTTTTGACAACAAAAAGGAGGTAAAGGAAAACAGTTTTCAACAAAAATGCAATACATCGTTCAATGGACATTATTAAGACTCATACTATCAACTAATATATCCATCATGTGATCATCAATATATCTTTATAACAATTATCAATACATACAGCTGTTATTGTGTACAACCAATATACAAGGATATGCGTCTCGTAAAAATGTAATTCACCGTATGAAAATGTCATATATGCGCAGGGTTCCGTTAGATTACACACCCTGGATCCTTTTAATATCGGGCCAGAATGCCGCCGCACTTGACACCTAATGAGATTACATAGTTAGTGCCCCTTGTGAATAAGCCAAACTCAAAAAAATATTAAATAGAAAAGAGCTCAACACTGTAAATAGAGAACAGTCAGAACAATTAGAAAGCATACAGAATAAATAAAATGATAGTAAATAATAGGTCAAGAAGAATAAAGGAGAAAAGGAAACAAAGAGGTCAAAAAAGTATACATTCTTGGTGTTACTGCAGTCAGGCCTTATGCGTGCCGCAGATCTATAATCATCCAGAAATGTAGTGCTGCAACAATGTAGCCAAGGATTGTGAGACAGGTGCCCGTCCACAACTGCGAAAGCAAGTCAGCCATATTGAAGTGTACTTGTAAAGAGCAGTAGCCCCATATTTGAGCTTGAACTGCTCTGTTCCTAAACACACTCAGTCAGAATACCTCTGCAGATATAATATATTCATGTAATATATAACAATATCTCCGTATCAAAAAGAAAGAAAAGTTAAATCTTATATGACACAATAAATCCAAATCACTGAAAAATGCTGCCTGGGTAGGATCCATTCAGCGCCCAAATTCGACATCTAGACTACCTATTCCACATTACAAATAAGCCCAAAAAATGTTTTAAGGAAATATGTTATACACCAACCCAAGAATATGAATCACTGGGGGCCCAACTGAAAATGCATAAGACCTATCAATATCACCCACAGCAGAATATGTCACATTCAATCAGGAAGAATAAATGCAAAACCGCAGCAATCCTAGTATCGAAAAATGACCTTTACCTTAGTCCGTGTTCAGGATAGTAGACAAGCCACAACTTACACCGCTTGAGTGCAAAAACGAAAGAGGCCAGCCCACCTATGTTGTCTCATTTATATAGTCTCTCATTAGTCACACATATTGAGCACCTGTGCTACGTGAGACAGGTGCCTACCCACAACTGTGAAAGCAAGTCGGCCATATTAGAATTTAGTTGTAAAGAGCAATATCCCCATATTTAAGCTCCAACTGCTCTGATCCAAAACCCACTCAGTCGAAATACTTCTGTGGGTATAACTTATTCATGTAATAAATGACAACATCTCTGTATCAAAAAGAAAGAAAAGTTAAATCATACATAAAACAATAAATCCAAAAAACAGAGCACAGTTAAGTATACAAGATATATATGGCTAATGTGGGGGGCATGTTTGCTTATTACGCCACAATGTATATGGTGACTGTTTTTACTTTGTTTTAAGAGGGTTCTATGAATTCATTTTATCTTTTGTATATATGTAGGTGGTAGGATAATAATTTTAAAGGAAAATACCCTCTCTCTGTTTTCAGAAACTGGGTATTGATCTTTTCATTTTGGGTTTATTGTAGTTTTAGTATATTATTATGTATTGTATTTGATTTTATTTAAGCATGTCTTTGTTAAATTACAGCCCTGAAGAAGTTCACAGTAACTCTTGCTGTAACTCTTGGATCTATATGTCTACTGTACAAGCACAATTAGGAAGATATGGAACATTCTACATTTTGATTTGGACTCTTTCACATTATTATTTACTGTTGGTGCACCACTATATGTATAGTTCTATATTGTGGCTTCAGTTTGCACCCTTGAGCAGCGGGTGCATCTAGCGAGTGCACAAAGTTTCTTTGAAATTACTTACTGTGGAACAAAGGGGAGGTGCTGTTTATTGGGCTCACTACTTATTTTGTATTTTTGTGTTGCAAGTAATAACTACAGTGCAGTCAACTAGAAATACTTTAGTAACCACCTTTATAGGTGGAGCATCTTAAACAGCAGATGAAAAAATTCTGGGAACATTGGGATAGTTAAAATTAACAAAATTAAAATATGTAATCTAAATCATAAAGAAGCTAGCCAAGAAAATGGGAACAGAGCCTGATATCAGAAGGACGACAATAAAATAGACAAAGTGAACACTGTGAATTGGGGAGATAAAAAATGAAAAACTTATAATAAGACTGGGTGTGAAGGTGCCATTTTTGATCAATCTTCAATCCTCAATTTATCAACGAGAGAGTACAAATGTGACTTGTAATTTATACTCCGATCTCCACAGGGAACAACTACCTCAGTGAGCAAGCTCACCATTGAGGATACAGTCACTATTACTGTTCATGTATATTGTCATTTATTTGATCATATGTTGATTCATTCTTTATCTGTTTATCTAAAGTATGTCAAGACTGTATGCAGTGGCGGCTGCCTCTGAACGAGGGTGGTGGGGCGGTTGGGGGGTGGTTGGGGGATTAAAAGAAAAAAAGTACCTTCTCCGATGCCGCAGCATGCCTCTCCTCGTCCTCGCTCTTCTGCATACCCGGAAGCACCCAGGCTTCCGGACTCTGCCAGCCAATACCGACGCTGCAGGAGCAGCATCGTGATTGGTCTGAGCATCCTGTTTGGACGCTCAGACAGTGCCTGGTGAGGCTGGGCATGTTCTTCAAAGGGCTGTGGAACACAGCCCAATGGAGAACATGCCAAGTGTGCGTGACGGTTTGGCTGGCTCTAGAGGGCTGGTCAGAGTGTAATTGCGCACTTAGGAGTGGGCAAACCACTCCTGATCCCTCTGATGCGGGAACCCTGCCCCGCCCGACCTGGCTGGAGTCTAAAGAAAAATAAAATGATAACTGCTTGTTATTATAATTTTTTTTCCCTTTTGCACTGCTCAAACGAGCAGTGGGGCGACGCTCCTCCGCCTTAGCGGAGTAGCCGCCACTGACTGTATGTAAGGGTTTCCAACATCTGAAAGCTGAATACAAACCACTTTACGATGTCACCATGCTGAGATACCCATGCCAGTTATAATCATGTCAAATTTGGGACCAGTTATCTTACATTTAGTGCCTCTTCATCAGACGTTCTCTTTAAGGCGGTTGTTCGTGGCCACTGTATCAAGACCACCTGGGGAGCATTAGTCCGGGAGATCACTGAAGAAGAGAACAAATTGAGACAAATGGAAAATTCAACAGCAGCGAACGGAGCTTGTGGGGAACCAGTGTTAGAACTACTAAAGAAGCATTAGGAATTGAGTGATAGGATGGGGAGGCTTGACTATAGGGAACATGTCACACGACAGCATGGAGACGGAGATGGAACTGGCTTGACTCTTAAGAGCGGAAGAGGCACAGGCTACTATTGGTGCCATTAGAGCAAAAGACTTATTTAGTAATTATTATAAGGATCTATACACTTACTCCGCACAGGTGGATTTAACAATCATGTGGGTATACACCCAAGCAATTACTATCCCACAGATTGATCCCCTACAATACCAAGAACTCGAAGAGCCCCTCACAATAGAAAATATTGACAAACAAATTCCCCGGGATTTATGCCTCCCCATTAGCTCTACACCATTTTTTAAGGCATAGGTGGTTCAGGAATTATTAACTATCTACGGGGAGGTTAGAAAGATTGGATATCTGCCAGAATTCATGAGGGAGGCACTAATAGTGGTCCTTTATTTCACTAGGTGTTACACAAATGTCTGTTTAGCCTAACCCACATTGTGTTCATAACTGTATAATGACAACTGATTTGATAAATGCATGCTTTTAAGGAAGGTATTTTTTTTAAAATAAACAATTTTTTTTTTTTTAAATCTGTTTATTAGGCAGCTTGTGGTAACCAATAAACAATAGCCCAATGTGGGGCTACAATACACATTAACTTTAGTCGATACAAGCCATTTTAAATATGAATCAGCAGTCCACGTTACTTATGCACATGAAGCAGAAGCATTGTACTGACATTATACAATCCTAACTCCCTTCCCTTATACTAACCTTCCCCAAGGAACCCATCCCCACCCAACCCCCCACCAACGAAGTGGCTTGCAGTACATTGCACAGAGATGACACAGCACTGCACAGAATGCGCTCTAGTAGGTGATAAGTAACACTGATAGCGTGGTCCGCATCTTCAATGGAATGAACTTTCAGGGAACATACACAGTACACTGTAATTTTTGCAGCGTGATTCACTATGCTGTGCATTATTCCGCCATCTCGTGGTTGGGTCCGGATTCGTAGTCTTTTCTTTGTTTTGTTTTTTTGTTGGCCCAGGTGGGCGGCGACGCCCCACCATTTGGTGTCTTCGGTGACGTCGTCGCGCTTCCTGCGGAAGCTCCCACCCTTGGTAGCCATCTTCAGATTCTTTTTTCCGCCGTGGGGTCTGGATCGTTGCCGAGAAGTTCCAGAAACTTTGGACGAGGAATCTCAAAGTCGAATATCACCACAGAGGATCGTTTCCCGAGACACCGGACGACGACACAAGTAAACCGGAGACAACAAGAAGGACGACGAGGTAGAAGGTCCACAACCGAAATCTCGACGCCTACAGAGAATGCGCTCACAGGGGGCTCCCTGAGAGCGGTTATGGACAAGACACTGTTTAAGTTTTGCCAGAACTGTCACCACAAGTACGCCCAGAAGGACCAGCACCCAGTCTGTAACCTCTGCTTGCCGCTCGAACACATCAGTGAAGACTGCAACGCGTGTTCGGCGTTCACCCCGAAGACCCTCCGGGTAAGAGAGAGACAGAGAAGGGCGAACTACAACATGCAGGGCCAGGGACCAGCACCATCGCTCCGAGACCTGGGCCTCTCGGGCGGAGAGGAAGACAACATCGCAGAGGGACCGGAGGACTGCTCTGTCGTCGAGGTCCATAAGAAAACGTCGAAGGAGGTAAGGGAGTCGTCGACCCCAAGGCACCCAAGCGACGCTCGAAAGAGTGAAGCCAGAACCCTGAGCGACACTCTTAGAAGTGTAGAAAAGTCCTCAAAGGGAGCGTTGCCGCCGAAACCCTCGACGAAAGCAACAGCATCCAAGGACAAGCAACCGAGCGGATCCTTCGAAAAGGACTCCCAATCGGCGAAAGCCTCCGAAAAAACAAAGGCGTTGAAGGTCACCTCCGAAAAGGAAGCCTCGACACCGAGAAAGGAAGGCCCGACGTCATCTTCGACGACCGCGACCACAAAGAGAGGCGCTGCACCACTCGACGCCGAAAAGGCCCACGAGATGGCGAAAAAGAAGAGAAGGCTCGAGGCAGAGATGGCGAGCATCCTGCAACGTAAAAAAGACTTCGACGAGAAGATGAAGCAATACGCTATTCCATCGAAGCCAGCGCACGAGGCACTCGAGGAGTTCGACGCCGAATACATCGAGCCCCGAAAACACCCGAACCGCTCGAAGACCAGGACGAAGAAGACTACGACTTCGAAGCCGAAGGCGAAGAAGAGATGCAGTCTTACCGGGTCTCAGAGCCCTCGGAGGCACAAGACTTGGACTGACAAGACCTCGACGCAGAGTCACCAGAAGAGGGGGTAGACTCTTACCCCTCGAGGCCTTCGCCGCCAGACGACATCGGAGTCTACAATGGAGTCGTCCAGAAGGCTGCAAAGACATATGGGGTCGAAATGCAGGAGGAAAAGACAAAAGCAGGTTTCCTCTTCGAAACCCTGCTCCCTCAACAAGCAAAGAGCCAATTCCTACCCATGTTGCCCGGCGTCCTGGACCAGGGAAGGGAGGCCTTCAGAGAACCTGCAGTCTGCAAGGCGGTTACACCTAGAAGCGAAAAGAAATATAAGCATTCCACAAAAGACCCTGCGTACATCCAAGGGTCAGTGCCAGCAGACTCCATTATCGCAGCAACGGCCAGGAAAAGGGCCGGTGTGCCCACCAACACAGGCCCACCTCCAGACAAGGAGAGCAAGCGAATAGACCTCACAGGACGAAAGGTGGAGAGGAACGCAGCCATACACTGGCGCATCGCCAACTCCAACGCCCTCATCAGCAGGCATGCATACCAGCATTGGGATGAAATGAGCCAGCTCATTACACACCTGCCAGAAGAATACCAACAAAGGGCTAATTACCTAGCGGAGGAGGGCAAGGCTATCGCGAACACTTGCCTAAAGTCAGCCTTGGACGCAGCAGAGAACTCCAGCAGGCAAATGATGATAGGGGTGACTGAAAGGAGACACGCATGGCTCAGGATCTCGGGCTTCAAGCCGGAGGTACAGAGTAACATCCTCAACACACCTTTCGACGGGGAGAAACTGTTTGGAGCACCGGTCGACGACAAGTTGACGCAACTAAAAAGGACAACGAAACTGCGAGGTCCATGGGAGCACTGCAGTTCAGGGGGATGAGAAGAGGAAACCCCTCAAGGCGGCCCAGTGGTAGAGGGGGCAATGCACCCACCACTTCACACCAGTCCCCCAGCAAGGATACCAGGGGAACAACCAGGGCCAAAGCCAACAGGGACAACAGCAGCAAAATTGGCAGTACCAACCCAGAGGACGGTCCTTTCGAGGGCGCGGTTACGGACGGGGACAGGCCCGAAGAGGGGGACAGCAGCCCACCTCAAAGTGACTCCACAAACAAACCAAACCCTCCCTATTAACACCAAGGAGAGGAGAAGTCAACAAAAGGACAAAATAAAAACACACACAGCCAAAAAATAACCACCGAGCATACAACCCCAGTTGGGGGCAGAATAGGAAAGTTCCTCACACAATGGAGGAACATTACCACGGACAAGTGGATACTGAACATCATACAGCACGGGTACTGCATAGAACTCCAAAAACACCCACCAGGCAAAAACCAAGACACCGGGCAATTCCCGCAAGGGAGCTCGCCCTCCTACGTCTAGAAGCAGAGGAGCTGCTACAAAAAAGAGCAATAGAACCAGTTCCAATAAACGAAAGGAACAAGGGAGTATACTCAACGTACTTCCTAGTGCCAAAGGTAGACGAGACACTAAGACCAATACTGGACCTCAGATTCCTGAACAAGTTCGTAAAAACTCAAAAATTCAAAATGACTTCACTTCAGGAAGTAATACCCCAAATCCAACAAGGGGATTACATGGCGACCATAGACTTGAAAGATGCATATCTGCACATACCCGTCAACCACAAACGTCTACTAAGATTCGTGATAGGCCACAATCACTACCAGTTCACAGTGCTAGCCTTCGGACTAAAGTCCGCACCAAGGGTGTTCACAAAATGCCTAGCAGAGCAGCTGCAGCGCACCTTTGGAGGAAGGGCATACATGTATACACCTACCTCGACGACTGGCTTGTGAAAGCAGGATCATACAGACACTGCAAGGATCACATCAATCAAGTCATACAAACACTGTCCAGACTAGGTTTCTCAATACATTGGGAGAAATCGTCAACAAAACCGCAGCAGATCAAAATATTCTTAGGGGCACAAATAGACAGCACACAGTCCAAGGTGTTCCCCAGCGACAAGAGAACTATAGCGCTCCTGAGGGAAACACGTCATTACCGCAAGGGGCAAGTTCTGACAGTGAGGACGGTGAGCAGACTAATGGGGATGATGGCATCGTGCATCCACCTAGTCCCACATATCAGGCTGCACATGAGACCGTTCCAAGAATGGATACAGCAGCAGTGGTCACAAGCGACAGGGAGTTGGGAAGATCTAGTGGTTGTCACACACGCAGTGCAGCAAGAAATAGCGTGGTGGAAGGAAGAGAACATATTACAAGGGAAGCCATTCACACAGCCAACTCCAACAGTGACCATCACAACAGACGCCTCACAGCAGGGCTGGGGCGCGCACATGCACAGACTCCGCGTCAGGGGGCTGTGGTCACAACAAGATGCAGTGAAACACATCAACTACCTAGAACTAAAAACTGTGTTCCTAGCCTTAAAAGCCTTTCAAAAGCAGCTTTACGGACAGAAAGTGCTGATACAAACAGACAACACAACCACCATGTTCTACATCAACAAACAAGGTGGTACACAGTCAGCACCGCTATCAAACCTAGCACAGGAAATTTGGAGATGGGCCATCCCTCTAAGGATAGACCTACTGGCAATACACCTCCCAGGAATAGACAATGTAGAGGCAGACCGACTCAGCAGACAGACGTCGGCATCCCACGAATGGGAGCTCAACCAACAGGAGGTGCAGCGGCTGTTCCAAAAGTGGGGTACACCACGGATAGACCTGTTTGCAACACTCCAGAATGCAAAATGCCAACATTACGCATCCAGACAACCGGACCAAAGGTCCCTAGGGAATGCGCTATGGATAAGTTGGTCGAACGAATTTGCATACGCTTTTCCCCGATACCACTGTTACACAAGGTACTCAGCAAATGCAGGAGCAGCAGCATGACACTCATACTGGTGGCACCTCAGTGGGCCAGACAATCATGGTTCTCACAAATAATGGAAATGGCGCAGGAACCAGCACACAGGTTCAGCAGAAGGAAAGACCTCCTGACAATGCAAGACGGAAAAGTGCTCCACCCAGAACCAGAGAGCCTCAGCCTAGCAGCATGGCTCCTGAGGACCTAGAATTCGCACACCTCAAGCTACCACCAAGCACCATGGCAGTTCTCAGAGAAGCAAGGAGACCCACTACAAGAAAATGTTACATTGCAAAGTGGAAAAGGTTCTCGCAATGGTGCATTAAAGAGGGACTGCAACGAAAGGTCACAAAAGAATCAACGGTACTACAATACTTAACGCACCTACTACACAGCGGGCTGAGTTACTCGTCACTAAGGGTTCACTTAGCAGCCATAGTGGCCTACACCAGGGGAGAAGCGGGGAAAAGCTTCTTCACCTCCCAGGTGGTCAAAAGATTCCTGGAAGGGGCTAAAAGAATAGCCCCCTAAAGAATGCCAGCCCCAAGCTGGAACCTCAACACTGTGCTAACACAGTTGATGAAACCACCATTTGAGCCCATACACAAGATCACACTGCACATGCTCACACTAAAAACGGCATTCTTAGTGGCTATCACGTCACTGTGAAGGGTCAGTGAACTGCAGGCTCTTGCACTACAAGAGCCCTACTTGCAAATACACAAGGACAGAATTGTCTTGAGAACAGACCCACACTTCCTGCCAAAGGTGGTGTCGCGGTTCCATATTAACCAGACAATACAGATACCAAGTTTCTTCCAGAAACCATCAACGCCCACAGAAAAGGCGCTACACACGCTGGACGCCAGAAGGGCAGTGATGCACTACATAGAAAGGACGAAGGAATGCAGGAAAACAAAACAACTCTTTGTTTCCTTCGCAAGCAGTTTCCTGGGACGGTCAGTAACAAAAAATACCATAGCACGATGGATTGCACAAGCAATACAACTCTGCCACAAGCAGGCAGGACAAGAATTAGAGGGAGCCGCCCAGGCTCACTCAACAAGGAAGAAGGGAGCAACGGTTGCGTTCCTAGCGAACACACCTATACAAGACATTTGCCAAGCGGCAACATGGTCTTCCGTGCACACGTTCACCAAACACTACTGTGTGGATATCCAGATGAACAAAGAGGCACAAGTAGGACAGAAGGTCTTACAGCACATTTTCAGCAACCAATGCTCATCTTCCACCCAACCACCGCAATAACAAAACCGCTACAAAGTCTATGCACAGCATAGTGAATCCAGAAAGATTCACGCTGCAAAACGAATAGTTTCTTACCTGTCGGTGTAGTTTTGCAGCTTGAAGACTTTCTGGATTCACTAGTGATCCCACCCGCCTCCGCCAGGAAGATAACATAGGAGGTTAAGGGTACAACTAGACTACATACAGAGTTTAGAGGGATCAAAAGGAAAATTGAAAGATAAAAGAGAAAGACATAGACGACAAAAACTGTAAGAGGAAAAGAAAAAAGAATCCGAAGATGGCTACCAAGGGTGGGAGCTTCCGCAGGAAGCGCGACGACGTCACCGAAGACACCAAATGGTGGGGCGTCGCCGCCCACATGGGCCAAAAAAAAGAAAGAAAAAAAAAGACTACGAATCCGGACCCAACCACAAGATGGCGGAATAATGCACAGCATAGTGAATCCAGAAAGTCTTCAAGCTGCAAAACTACACCGACAGGTAAGAAACTATTTGTTACAATAGATTTGGTTGAGTATGCAGATAATTCGTAAGGGGTGCCCAAAAGTCCTTGGGGCACGAGGGTTCAGGCAATTCCTCGGCATATATCTCCAATTGATCTCTGCAACCAACCAAATCCCGGATCCAATTTTTGACAGTAGGAGTGGTTTTTGCCCCCCAGCAAAGTGCTATGGACCTCTTTGCAAATAAAGTAGAGACAGCTACCACCCGCCTGTTACATGGTTTCAACTTTTTACATAGCCTAGCAGGCAGAGTTCCGGCTCACATCGTACCTGTTCCAACACAATCTCTGTAAGAATATGAACAACCTTGAGCCAGAAAGCGGAGATCCCAGGACAGGTCCAGGACATGTGGAAAAAATCAGCACCATCCTGCCCACATCTGACACAGTTAGCATTCTCACGCAAACCATACTTATGAAGTTGCAATGGGGTATAGTAAAATTGGTGCAAATATTTGAAATGAATCAACCTCAAATTGCAATTCGCCGTGAGGCGACCTGTCAGTGCGCAGCAGTCCTTCCACATTTCAAGTGAGAGTTCAGTACCCAGTATCCGCTGCCATCTACAATAAGATGGATGTTTCTCAATCTCTCTCTCCCGCAAGGAGGCATTATATAATTTGGTAATGAGGCCTTTCCGTCCCTCCCCTCCCAGCATGTTCTGCAGTGCCTGCAATGTAACCGGCTCTGTCGGATAGTCCGGATAAACAGATTTTATAGCTTGTCGCACTCTGACATAGGTGAAGCCTAGCATCAACCCTCGATCCGTGGAACCCTGTATTTCCTTCAGTGTCTTGAATCGGCCTTGTGTGTAAAGATCTCCTAGAGTGGATATACCAACTGTCGCAAGCGCCCTCAACGCCGGTGCCTCCCCCGCCGCAGAAATGCCCGGGTGAGAGGCCAGGGGTAACTTCTGGGCATAAATATACGAAAGTCCTGCCCGCTTAGCTAGCATTTTCCAGGCCCAAGCGGTGCATAACACTGGATTTATTTCTGTCCTAGGGCCCCCCGTTCCTCCAGAAAGGGTCGCTGCCTGTAAGGGCATAGGTCGGATAGCATCTGCTTCAATCGCAAGATGAGGTAAAAAACGTGTCGGGTAGTGCCAATAGTGTGCAAATTGCGCCTGAGCACATAAATAGTAAAGATAAAAATCTGGAGCTTCAAATCCACCCCGGTCAAATGGTTGCACCAACACCTCCCAACTACATCTAGGCTTTTTCGGCCCACACAAAGGTAAGGAGTGCTGTCTGTAATGTCTGAAAGAAGGCTATGTTCAATTTAATGGGTACATTAACAAAAAAGTAAAGCAGCTTGGGTAAAAGGTCATTTTAACGACCGCAAGCCGATCTGCAAGAGAGAGCGGCAAATGTGCCCATCTCTCCGCCTTCTCAGTTACTTGTATGATGGTCCGGCCATAGTTCTCCGTAATCACCCTTGCAGGGTCCCTGTGCAGCCAGACCCCGAGATACTTTACCGGTTCCTGAGTCCACGTCAGACTGAAATCTAGGTCTATTTCTTTGGTACTAGCTGTCAATGGAAATATCACAGATTTCGACCAGTTAATTCCTAGACCGGAGTAGCGCTCAAATTTCACGTATTCCCGCAATAAAGCCGGTAAATAAACTGCAGGTTCCCTGACATATAGCATCATATCATCAGCGTATAACGAAACCACCAGTGGTCGTTGCCTGAACCGTAATGCTGCGTGTGCATGTAACTGTCGAATCTTGCACGCTAAAGGTTCCAAAGCCAGCGAGAAAAGCATCGGCGACAAAGGGCAGCCCTGCTGCGTGCCTCTTTCTATAGGGAGCGTCGGGGAGACCCACCCATTAACACGTACCCTCGCAGCTGGATTTGTATATAGGACCTGGATCCATTTAAGAAAGAAAGGTGGGAAGCCCATGCGGTGCAGGACCGTAAACATAAAGTCCCAACGGAGGGAGTCAAAGGCCTTTGCGGCATTGAGCAGCACAGCCACTGCCTGAAAATCAGGTTCAAAGTAGTGCAACGTAGAGAATACAGTGCGCAGATTGTGTGTTGTAGATCTAGCGGTCACGAATCCAGACTGGCCCGGCAAGACCAAGAGAGGGATCAATGGCTGGAGCCGGGTAGCAATCATCTTCGCCAAAATTTTGGCGTCGATATTTATAAGTGAGAGGGGCCTGTACGATTCGCATCTGTTTGGGGGCTTGTCAGGCTTCAGTAGAGTTACTATTAGAGCCTCCCGTAGCGTAGGCGGGAGCTGCCCTCTATCGTAAGCCTCCGCAAATACTGCCGCGAGGCGCTACTTCATCAACGTACATTTTATAGAATTCACTAGGGAATCCATCCATACCAGCTGCTTTGCAAGTGGGTAGCGCCATTATAGCGAGTTTGACCTCTTCCTCATCGAAGGGCTGCACTAAATATTCCCTATGCGTATTGGAAAGCCACCCTAGCGCCACATCATCGAGGTAGGAGTCAATTTCCTCTGATGCAGAACCATCTTTAGCAGCATACAGTGTAGTGTAAAATTTCAACACAATGTCAGCAAGTTCAGTGTTCAAATAATGTGTTTCCCCATCCTCATCTATTTGCTCCTTGATGTGGTCCTGACCTCGAGGTTCCGACAATTTCTGTGCTAACGAGCGACTCAGGCGCCCCCCCCTCACCATAATAACGAGCTTTCGCTCGGCGAGAACAGTGCCTCAGTTCCTGGTCAACGGTATCATTATATTCAGAGACCAGCTCCCTAATTTTAGCCAGTATAGGAGATGAGGGATTCGACTCATATTCGCGCTCCAGTGTGGATATCTCAAGCGCCAACCTACGAATCCTGCGTCTAATATCTTTCAATACCCCAGCTTGCGCTCCGATACATGCACCCCGCACTGTCACCTTGAAAGCCTCCCATAACAAGCCAGCGCTGTCTACTGTCCCCTCATTTCCATGATTTTTTTTTCGAATAGCTTCCCCAATAGTCTGGTGAAACACTGGGTCCGCAAGCTCAGCAGATTGCAATCTCCATGCAAATGGCGGTCTCTCACACAAGGGTATCTGCAGAGCCAGAACTACCGGAGAATGATCAGATAATGTGCGTGGCTCATGCCTCACCTCAACAGTCCAAGCCCCAACCATCTCAGACACAAGCCAATAATCAATATGGGACCAAGTACCATGCACTGAGGAAACAAACGTACTTTCTCGTTGTCCTGGGTGCTGGAGCCGCCAAATATCCAGTAAGGGGCCCGCATCTAGAAATCCAAGAATGGCCTCCGCCGCCTTTCTACTTCTACCTACAGTAGTTTTCGTTCTATCTATGGATGCGTCCAGACAGACATTAAAATCCCCTCCCCAGATTATTTCCGCAGACGGAAAGCTTAGAATACGACGCCACACATCAGCAAAGAATGAGGGGTCATCTATATTTGGCCTGTATACATTAACCAACAAATCCGGCCTGTTCCCCATTTGGCCATACATGATCGCTACTCGCCCCTGGTCATCTACATCCGTCTTAATTAATGTGAAGTTCGTCCCCTTTTTTATGAGTATCAGCACTCCCCTGGAATAGGTAGAATAGGATGAGTCAAGTTTTACTGCAGCCCACCTCGCACCGATGCGCTGCGCCGAGATCTTAATTAAGTGCGTCTCCTGAAGGAAAGCTACAGACACCCCAGTCTATCCAGTTGAGCAAACACTGTGCGAATCTTTTCGGTGAATTCAGACCACAGACATTCCAAGTGACTAACTTAGTGACACCACTCATACTTCGCATTGATCAGTCAGATAGTACCTAAAAGCAATGCCATCTATGAACATGTAAACTGCAATATTCTTGAGTACCACGCAGCCCCATCCAGCCCATCCCACCCCTTTCCCCCCAGCCCCCACCCACTTCAGCATCCCCAACTTGCCAAAGCCATCCCCATGAATTCCCGCCCCTTCCCCAACATATCCAACAACAACACAATGCATTTGGGGTACTCCCTTTTGTCAGGGACGCTGAGAGCCTCTAGCCTCTTACGTAGTAAGAGGTGGCTGAGCAGGTCTAATTTTTCGCCAGGATGGGAATACATCAGTAGCATGTAACATAATTAGATGACGTACTATATCTGTCGAGGCAGCTAGGTCCCCCCATAGTAACTTCCCATTTTATAGCTTCTCAAAGCCAGGGCGGGCAGCCACCGTGATTCCCGGAGAGCCTGCAGAGAAAGATCAGCATTATAACAGCTCTGAAGCCATAGCTAACGAAGTGCGTGCATATGAACAGATCCGAAACCCAGGGTATACATCCTTCAAGACAATACATGACATAACTGTAATGATCATTCTAATTTACACACATAATTGCATAGCACTGCGGAGAGAGGTCCGAGAGTTATACGTGGGCATAGCACCCAGCCATGTGTAATGGTTTGCTCCCCACAATTACTCCGTCTCAGTAGTGACATTACTGGCCTCGTGCCTCCTCCTCTTTAGCTGTTTAGCATGTTCCAGAGCTGCTTTTGGAGAAGAGAAAATTTTACAATCCCCATCAGGCCCTATGCGCAAACGGGCCGGGTACAACATTGCATATGGGACTTCTTCTGTCTGCAGGAATTTTTTTACAGCACCAAATTCACGCCGGGCCGCCTGGACAGCCACCGTGAAATCAGGGAAGAATGCCAGCGAGTTTCCCTGATGCACAACATTTCCCTTCTCTCTTGCTAGCCTCAGAATGGTATCACGGTCCCTATAATTCAAAAGTCTGGCTATTACAGGGCGGGGAGGAGCCCCCGGGGCCGGTCGGGCAGCAAGGGATCTGTGGGCGCGCTCCACTACAAACAAGTTAGAGAGGTGTTCTGCGCCAAAAACGTCCGTGATGATGCGTTCGATGAAAGTCTCCATTTTCCCCACATTTGTGGATTCCGGCAGCCCAGTAAGTCTAATGTTGTTGCGCCGGGACCGCGCTCTAAATCCTCATTCTTGGCCTGGATAAGGGCTAGTATCTTCTCCATATTAAGTGCCTTTTCTGTAACTTCCCCCAGGCCATCCTCCGTAGCAGACACCCTTTGCTCCACCTCCCCATGCGAATGTTATGTTTTTCGAGTTGGGAAGACATGTGGTCTAGTCTGTGGTTAACTGCAGCCATCGAGCCCTCTATTGATTGTAAGCTGCGCTGCATAGCCATCAGTGTAGCTTCCAGGGTGGGGGCGTCCTCTTGGGTATCCGCCTCAGAGTCCGATGCAGCTTTCTGCATAGTTCTAGAAGGTTTGCGGGCTTCAAATGTGAGACGTGGCTGTGATTTATCCGTGCGACCCATGGCCTCCCGCGTCTAGGGTGCCCCTTTTTTGGCGAGGGACGCAACGATAAGAAGGGTGTTGAAAGGGTGGCGTAAAGGCGTATTATCGTACGTCGTGGGTAACAGAGCCAAGACCCAGCAGTGGTTCTAGTCGCCAACCCCCTGCCCCATGTACCAAACAGTGTTCACACCCACTCCAAGTATGCCAGCACCTCACGGAGTGACACCCCATCTGCGCAGTTATCAGATATCGAGTCAACGCACTCTTAGTATAATTGTTTAGTCGCCAGCACTCCTGCACCCAGCCTCAGTGGTCGCCCAGCTTCTTTTACACAAGGCGCGGTTATTTACCCCAACAGCTTCAGAGGGATAGCAGGCCCAAGGACTCTACCGAGGGACAGCCCAGCGCACGATGGGGAATGAGCTCCCCTCAGATCAAAGTCCATGTCCAACAATCACACCAAAATTGAGTCAGCAGGGCTGTAGCATCCACCGCAGCTGTGCAGCACCAACCCGCAGGGGCACCGCAATCACCAATATAGCCAGTGGCAACGTCTCCAATCTGGGTTCCGCGGGGCGCCACCAGTCAGATGTCCCAGCCGCAGCTCCAGCAGCCACACGTGTTCCCTCAGGTGTCTCCGCTCTATTCAGCGTATATTATGCTGCGGAGGGCCCCCAACTGCCGCTGACTCCACTCACCAGGCCCACAGTAGGCCCGATATCACTCCCGCCTCTGCACTTCTCAGCACCAGGCCGCACCAGCCAGCCGCCTACCCACCGACTCAGCCCCCAGCTCGCAGGGCGCAACTCAGTAGGTACCCGCTTCCGCCTCCGCAGTCACGGAGCCAGTCACAAGCCGCACCGCACTTACCGGGGCCAACGACACGGGCAGCGCTGTTGCCGGGGGAAATGCAGCACTTCAGCGCCGACGGGGAGGTCCCCAGCTAGGCCGTCACTCCGCGCCACCAACTGATATATGCCGGAGTCCGCTCAATAGTGCATGGGATCTTCTAGCTGTGCTCCGCCGCCGCAGGAGCCCCTAAGCGTCAGCCGCTCGCAAACCACCGCAGCTCGTCACAGCAGCCCAGCGTTCCAACACGGCATCGGCAAGCAGGAGCCGTCAGCAGGACATCGCGGCGGCCGCCATCTTATGAATGCGCGTCCCGGCTCCACACCGCAGCAAACTGGTCTCTCCAGCACTCTCCGTCTCGCCGAAACAGCCCCAAAGTGTGTAGATAGGGCTTTCAGGCAGTACGTGCAATTTTGTGATAGTGGATGCTGCTATTACAGGCAGATAATGGTCGGATAGTCGCTCAGCCGGGCAGAGCTACACTAGAGTGCGGCCATCTTGCCGTGCGCCCTCTAGCGCCCCCAAAATAAACTAATTTACATGCAGTATCGGCACCTATCTTTCTTGCTTCACGGAGGCTGGAGAGAAATGTCATCTTTTGAGTCGTATGCAAAAGACAAACATTCTCTTCCCCATAGCCTCGTTGGCAGCCACTGAGAAGAAAGGACGTCTCTTACCCATCTTTAGATCCCTCCTGTAGGCACAATGTAAAAACAAATCTTTTCCATTACCTTTTATTAGAATAACAAAATGGACTTGGTTCAGTAGAAAAGATGTTTGAATTATTTTGGACCAAGAGGAGATGGCTTCTACTTAAGACAGGCAATACTTTCGTTTTGTTGTTTGAATTATGCTCTAGCATTTTCCATAGTCATATTTCTTTTTTTAACTCCCTGTTCATGGAAGTACAGGTTAGAAATTTAAGGTCCTTACTCTAGCTTCTCTTAGCCCAGGACATCTCTTATTGTCTTAGTTTTGGACTTGGAGGCTAAGTAGCTGGGGTACTTGTTGGCACAATCTGTTTTATCCTTCGCAATATGTAGAAGAATAATGTAACTACTTTCAAGACCGAGCCTAGTATTAGCGCACTATACAAATGTCTTTATCGTAGTCAGCGAAATCTAACAGTTTTCAAAATGCACTGTTTCTAAAAAGTGAACAGTCCCATTTTTTACACATTGTTTGATTTGGTTATAATTATAAACCTTTTGAATTCATGGTTACCCAACATAGAGTTTCTCAGCCAGAGAAACAAGCTAGATTTTGGGCTCAACCCTCTTCTTTATGATTTTCAAATTAAGAAAGGTCTTTTTTCTTACCTCCCTGCAACAATCTTTAGACGTTTTGTCATATAGGTTGGCCTTAACTCGGGTAGACAGTCCTACAGCTCATATATTGTTTGCTTGGCAGTCTCTTGTAATCTTCAGGATTACACAGTTTTGGATCTTCGTGGACGGTGTAATAATCGTTCGTCTGCCTCTTGGCAAATGCATCATCAGTGACCTTATACTCGGCCCAGCCACATACTGTAATCTGTGAAGCAGCCCCATGTCTTGCTTTGCAGAGGTTCTGTAAAATAAAGCCTTAATGTTGGTATTATTTCAGTGAGGCTCGTATGGTGAAACAGGACATAAAATGTGCCTGTTTATTTGAGAAACGAATATTCCTGAAGTGTATGTTGTTATTCGTTATTCGTCAGAATTGTCCCTCTTAAGGAGACCTTCTAAGCGCTCTACACTAGATTCTCACGCTTTGTAATACTGCCTCGACAATCTACACTTATATTTTTCACCCTGCCTAAGGGACCCCTGATTAAATATATCTCTGGGTACCTCTTGTGTAGTTTTATATCACTTTTTCTCTATACTCTACTGAGTCCCCACACACCCGCACGCATCATTACAGCTAAAATAAAAGATCTCCGCCAAAGAGCCCTGTGGCGGGGCCCGTGGGGCATTGCAGTGCCGGCTCCACGAGGAGCTCAGACCGATAATGAAGCATGATACCCACGTGGGTGAGAGGGCAATAACTTCCAATAAGGAAGACCCCCTCACTTTATATAAACTCCAATCACACGTCCTTTGTATAGGAACATCCACCCCTTCCCCACCACCCCCCCTGTTCATACTCTTAAGGGTAGACCTAATATTTGCCATGAAGCAGGGCTTCCTGGCATTGTTCGTGCTGTAGAAATAATTAACATAAACCTTTACACATAGTTCCCTAAGCAAGGAGTTTGAACTAAAATGTGCTTTCCGTTTGATTTGTGCGCTCTTACTTTGTTGTAATAACTTTCCTGATTTAGCATTCATGTGTACAGATTTTGAAAGCATATTTTTATGTCCTAGGTTACTGATGTCTCAACTTGTGAAGATATATTGCCTAACACTGCCATACTCTCACCAGTTTCTTATGGTGTTGCACTTCTGACTGTCATCAGCACTGCACAAATAGTTGGACTCGAGAAAATGTTGTCATGTGGGTCAGTGACAGATTCTTCAGAAGATGTTAACTCTGATCTTCCCGATATTGTGAACAGTGTATTAAACCATGTTTACAGTGGCGACGAGGATGATGAACCAAAGTCAGGTAAGTGTTGTTTGCACTGACCGTTTATCTGTAATGTTAGCAGCCATGCTACTGTAGTTTCTATTTTAATCTTTACTTGCGTTCACTGCCTCTTCCTTGTGGTGATTTAAGGATGTTCTCTTTCCTTTCAGAAGCTGTTCCAGTTCCAGATTGGGTACAGCAAGAACTTGCTCGAACCAACCCTTGGAGTAATTCGATTGTTGAAGGGTGGTATCGATTGTCGAACGTCTGTGGAGCAAGTTCTGATTTAATGGAGTCATTTAGGTAATATGACGGTTAGTCCTGTCTGCTTCTGCAGCAATTTCCGTACCGAGCACAAAGGTCGTTATCAGGCCCCTTGTTGGTCTGTGGGAAAAGCATTCCTTTCTTACTGCATTACAATCTGCGCCCTTTCGCTTAGGTTTCCTATATTCACGTACATATTCCTAGATCAGTGCTATGTGGACAATGTTTTAGATTGTCATATTGCTCAGCTAATCTCACATGCCATAGTTTTCCTTTAGCAGTACAGGTAAAACGAACAGCTGTTGCATGAACCTCTTTCAAATGTACAGAGAAAGGATCCATGCTGGGGGACACTGGACACCTGCTATAGGGATGTATATTTTTTGGGTTCTCTTCACCCTTTCCAGACAAACTGGTAAAGAACGTAAACAAAATTATGGTAGCAAATACCAGTTACAATGATCACAAAAATATAAACAGAATGTAAATAAAGTGAAAAGAGGCAATGTTTGTGATAATTAATTTCCTCTTCCTATTGAGTCTCTTTTTGGAATTAGCACCGCCACCTAAAACTCTGCCATTAAAAGAGGTACTGTGCATTGTTGCTAACCTGTTTGGTAAAGGCATGCTGCTTCTTGCTCGCAAACCCAGGCACTCTGAGAGCCCACTTTATTATCCGCCAGTGTCCTCAAAGGAGAAACAAGCTTCCTGCATACATACATGTGATCCTTTCTGTTTCAGAGTCTAAGATATGTGCTCTGTACTGTTTTATAGGATTAACATGACAATTGTCCCCCTAATTGCTGAAGGAGCAAAGAAGAATTTCATGGGGATTCTTGCAATCTTACTTGTGACCGTGCTTATTACAAATCCAACACCTAAGCTCATCACTATACTGTATGGCTATATTTTAACGAAATGCACACTGTCATAATATGCTAAATATAAGCAGCACATTTGTGTATATATAATTCATGGTGAAATAAAAGCAGTTGATAATATCAATAAACAATTTGGAGTCTTAGGAACAATAACAAAAAAGTGGAAAGGTGCACCATTGCAGAAAAAAATGCAAAGCAAAAATAGTGACAGTATATTCTACTCTTTGATTGAAAGCAAGCGTCGTTAGTGAATATCTATATATAATGGGTGAGCAGTCTTATTGATCGTTTGCCCATGGTTTATCACAGAAAAGAGGTCTAACTGAATTATTCCTGTAATTCAAAATGCTGAGTTCATTTGAAGGATATTTAACTTCCCTAAGGAACTAATAATATTAAATTGATGGTTAACACAGCATTTCATCTTTCTTTCATTGCTGGTTAAAGAAATGCTTTCACAGAGACAGTGTTGTTCTTAGACTATTAATCGGCACAAGCTCACTCACAATTCTGGAAGAGCAATAATAGAATGGAAACATGGGTCTTGCCAGTGGTGCAAGATGTTCCTGAGAGATTAGAGTACAGTGTTTTGTGCACACTTGAAAGCAAATCTACCCTAGGGAGAAGGCTCTGTGTAGTTGCATTGCTTCTCATTTAGATAAAACAAAGTCGTCTTTGAAGACGAACAACAAGAAGGATGACTCCTGCACTGTTTAAGATATGAGCCACTCACATGAATACTTCTGAAGTTGGAGATTAATGAAAGTTTGGAATAACACCAAATAGTCTTATATGCTGTAAGCAATCCAGTCCTTATATTCTTGAAGGCAGCAGCAACAGCTGTAGTGTTTAAGGTGTTAACAATAGTACTGAAAAATGTTCATCTGACAAAGTTAAAGGCCTTTATTTTTGTGTTCAACAAGATTTTAATTTGTTCACTTTATCAATATGCTAAGAGGGCACAGTATATATGGTCAACAGGGAATGTCAGAAGCTCTAATGCAAGAGGAATATGTTGCTCTGCAACATTTCAGCCAATTGAACAATGAGTAGATAAACATATTCTAGACGCTACCCACAACATGAGGAATTTGGTCTTGGAACATAACTTCTCTTTTAAACGAGTGCATGGAATTATGGACTGCGAGAAGGTGGATCCTGCGCTAATTGGCAAGTCAGGCCATGCCTGACATAGTCCAAAGGAACATATGCAGTGATCAAGCTCTACACATGGTCCCATTGATGTAGGAGAGAGGTGTTACCATAATATTAAAAGGTCATGATGTGCCACGGAACTGTCCCATGGTTTAACCATATTATGTTGGAATCAGCTGAATAAAAGGATTTGTCTTTTATTTGTTGGTTTTAAAGTAAATTATAAGTTTCATGCTTTCCATCTGCAGTTTTCTTTCTCAATCAGTAGTGTTATGCTGGGCAAAGAGAGCTGCTTTATCGAGAAATGCAGAGGGCCCCTTATGAGAGTCTGTAGGGTCCTGTTCCTGTCGAAAGGATGACAAGCGGCCTGTAAAAATTTAGACCGCAGATGATGTAGTAGTAGAAATAGAATATTATATATCTCTAAACTGTGTGTTCGAGGCATGTGAGCTGCAGAGCTCACACTTTGCATTAGATCGCCATCTGGTGTTGGGCTCGGATGCTTGCACTTTGTTGTTGTCTTCGAAGAAGTCTTTTGTAGTCATGTGATAGGTGACTCCTCCTTTGGACGATAGTGCGCATGGGCATCGACTCCATCCTCAGATTGTTTTTTTCCGCCATTGGGTTCGGATGCAACTTTCGCGCTCCGGTTCGAAACTATACTTTTCAACCGTTTTCATCATACAAACTTTCAACAACTTCTATCGACATCGAAATCTCGACACGCTTCTTCATCGATTCCCTTTCCAGCCGTTGACGCGGGCCGCTGGGCCCATCGACGCCAGAAATGCCCCCAGTGTGGAGCAAAGTTCCCCAACAGTGACCATCACGAGGTCTGTAACGTGTGCCTCTCGCCCGACCACAACGAGTCTACCTGTCCAGCTTGCGCCTCCTTCCGCTCGAAGAAAACCATTCGGGATCGTCTAGCTCGAAGGCACGTCATGGCGCAGAGATCCGCTCCAGAACCTGTGGACGTCTTCGATGACGGCCCCGATGTCCCTGAGGAAGATTCCGAAGGTCTACTGATCGTGTCGGAGGCAGAAGACTCAGACGATCCCATCACTCCTGGGCAACGAGTGAGTACTACTGCCCCTACCCCAACCCCCCCACCGAAGCAGAAGGCACCGGTCAAGACTTCGCCTGTTGGCCCCAGTCGCGACCAAAAACATGCTTTGGACGCCCCGCCTTCGAGCCCGGCGCCGAAGAAAAGACTTAAGCCTTCCAGTACCTCGGCACCGACCAAGCCGCATGTATTAGTTCCACCGGCACCTTCGGCGCCGAAGCCAAAGGAACACTCGGCTCCGAAATCCACCTCGATTCCATCCACCTCTAAATTAAAACCTGCCTCCAACACATCTAAGCATGGGGATAAGTCGGCGTCGAAACCAAGACTCCACGACACAGCCCCTAAGCCAAAGCTTTCGGAGCCGATTTCCAAGACTAAGGACTCTTCCACGCCTTCTAAGGCCAAAGAGCACTTAAAACAGCCATCACCTCGCTCGGAACCGAAAAGTCAGCGCTCGAAGCCAAATCTCCAGGAGGAGGAGCTTTTTCATCCGGATCCTGTTGATCCTAAACAAACCAAAATCCACATTAATCCCAAAACTGGACATCTCACAGCTGTACCACGCCACAAGCCCGTACCTGTGGAAAAGGACTGTGCTACTTCACCTATGCCTCCTTCTTCCCCTGTCCTTCCATCTAACACCCCTCCTCTCCAGATCCCTGTTACACCGCCTCAGCCTGTAACATCCATCACATGACTATCAAGATGACATGGGGGACAGTGGTGATGATGACCCATTTATTGACCCAGATGACCCACCACAGGATGATTGGGGCTACAACGATCCAATAGATCTCCCAGACCTCCCAAGCCCTCCACCATACTCAACAAAACCATCTCCCCCAGATGATAACATTGGTTTTGGGCAACTCATTAACAGGGCTGCTGTTTTTCATGGGGTACATATGCACACAAACGCACCAGAGGAAGATTTCCTACTAGATACTTTTGAACAGTCTCAGAGAACTGTACAAACGTTACCCATGATTAAAGGAGTCATCAAGCATGCTCCTGACATATTTAAAGATCCTGTACGGGCCAGAATTCTTAACCCTAGGATCGACAAAAAATATAGACCTGCCCCTGACGACCCTGCCTACATTAAAGGCCAACTCCCTCTTCACTCCTTAGTGGTCTCCAATGCTCGTAAACGAGCTAATTCTCAAACTTCGGGGACGCGCCGCCTCTGATAAGGAGTCAAAATTGCTAGACGCATCTGGCAAACGAGTCGCTGCGCAGGCCGCCAATCACTGGCGCATAGCCAATACCCAGGCACTGCTGGCCAGATATGATAGGGCCCACTATGACCAACTAGAAACCCTATTACAACACTTACCTGACCAGTACAAAACGCAGGCAAATGATCTAATTCAGGAGGGCAAACAAATCTCCAATGCGTCCATTAAGTGTGCCCTTGATGCAGCTGACACTGCCGCTAGGTCTGTCAACACCAGCGTACTCATTAGAAGGCATGCATGGCTACGCATTTCAGGCTTCAAGCAGGAGGTTCAAACCACCATTTTAAACCAGCCGTTCAATCACAACCAACTCTTTGGTCCGGCTGTAGACACTGCCCTTGAGAAAATGAAAAAGGACACAAACTGCCAAATCAATGGGAGCGTTGCAGTCTCCACAACACCGTGGCTCCTTTCGTCGCTCCTTCTACAGAGGAGCCTCTAGAAACACCAACACAGACAGTTCCTCTTCTTTCAGAAATACCACCCAAACATCCCCCAATAGAGGATACTTTAGAGGAGGTTACCGAGGAAACAGTAAAGGGAGAGGCCGAGGTAGCACCAACACCCGTACCTCCCCCGCTGCTAAACAGTGACTTCCCTCCACTTCCCCCCGACCATTCCACTCCTGTCGGGGGACGACTAGCACAGTTCCTACCTGTCTGGAACTCCATTACAACAGACAGGTGGGTGAGACAAATTATCCAATATGGTTACTGCCTGGAACTTACAGCTAACCCCCAAACATACCACCCAAGCAGCGTCCAATGTCCGCAGACCATCTTACACTTTTAAAGCAAGAAGTTCTTTCACTGCTTCAAAAGCACGCCATAGAGCCAGTCCCTCTACTACACCAGGGAACAGGGGTTTACTCTCTGTATTTCCTAATCCCCCAAAAAGGATGGGACCCTAAGACCAATTCTAGACCTCAGACCCCTCAATCAGTATATACATTCGGATCATTTTCACATGATCACTCTCCAACAAGTGCTTCCCTTACTACAACAAGAAGACTTCCTTGCCACACTACACCTCAAGGACGCCTACTTCCACATTCCCATACATCCTGCTCTCAGAAAGTATCTAAGGTTCGTACTCCAGGGACAACACTACCAGTTCAAAGTCCTTCCATTCGGAGTCACCACTGCTCCAAGGGTGTTTACCAAATGCCTTGCAGTAGTAGCAGCACACCTACGAAGACAGCAAATACATGTCTTCCCATACCTGTACGACTGGCTCATAAAAGCCAGATCATTCAACCAGTGTGTCCAACACACTCATCAGACCATTCAAACACTACACAACTTTGGGTTCACAATCAACTACACCAAGTCGCACCTCCAGCCCTCCCATATACATCAATATCTGGGAGCCACAATAAACACTTCCACGGCTCTAGCTTATCCCAGCCCAGCCAGGATAGCCAGTATACAAGCCCTCATCACCAAGTTTCAAATCCAACACTCTCTCCCAGCCAGAGTGTTCATGCAACTAATCGGCATGATGGCATCTTGCATTTTCATCGTACCTCATGCAAAACTTCAAATGCGTCCCCTACAAGAGTGTTTAGCACACCAATGGAATCAGGCTCACGGACAACTTACGGATCTGGTGTTGGTGGACAGCCGCACACATCGCTCTCTGCAGTGGTGGAACACAAAAAATTTGTCCAAAGGGCGGCCGTTCCTGGAGCCTGTTCCATAAATAGTATTGACAACAGACGCATCACTAACAGGATGGGGAAGCACGCCTGTTAGGTCATACAACACAAGGCAAGTGGACCACGCAACAAAAGCTGCTCCACATCAATCATCTAGAGCTACTAGCTATATTCCTAGCTCTCAAATCCTTTCAACTCCACGTACAAAACAAAGCCGTCCTGATCCGAACAGACAACATCACGGCCATGTATTACATACAAAAACAGGGAGGGACACACTCTCCACAACTGTCCCAACTGGCACAGAACATTTGGAGGTGGGCCATTCCACAAAACATATACCTTCTAGCCGAACACCTACCAGGAGTTCACAATCAGATTGCCGATCTGTTAAGTCGACAGACACAACAGATTCACGAATGGGAACTACATCCACAAGTTCTTCTACCTTTTTTCCAGATGTGGGGCCAGCCAGACATAGATCTGTTCGCCACACACCAAAATGCCCAACCTTCGCCGCCAGGTTTCCACACCTGCAGTCCAAGGGCAATGCGATATGGATGAATTGGTCCGGCAGATTTGCGTACGCTTTTCCACCACTCCCACTCATTCCACTTGTGGTACGCAAGCTCCGACAACAGTCTCTAAAAATGATCCTAGTAGCTCCCACATGGGCACGCCAACCGTGGTTCACCACACTGCTGGAACTATCAGTAGTCCCATACCAAAAACTACACCTCTCCCCATCATTAATAACCCAGAGCCATGGAGAGATAAGGCACCCAGATCCATCTCAACTGAACCTTGCGATCTGGCTCCTGAAGTCCTAGAATTCGGTTACCTTAACCTACCACCAAACTGTATGAACATCATTAAAGAGGCTAGACGCCCTACCACCAGAGCTTGCTATGCCGCAAAATGGAAAAGATTCGCTATTTACTGCACTAACAATGATATCCAGCCATTACAGGCCTCCACGCAAAACATCATTTGCTACTTACATTTGCAAAGATGTAATCTTGCATACTCATCTATACGTCTGCATCTAGCAGACCTTGCCGCTTACTTACAAAACAGGCAACACTTATCACTCTTTAGGGTCCCCGCCATTAAAGCCTTTATGGAAGGCCTTAAACGGATCATACCTCCCAGATTGCCACCTTCCCCAGTGTGGAATCTTAACATAGTACTTACTAGGCTCATGGGACCCCCATTTGAACCCCTGCATAAATGCGAACTTCAATTCCTTACATGGAAAGTAGCGTTCCTAATTGCAATCAGCTCTCAGGAGGGTGAGTGAGATCCAGGCTTTAACCATACAAGAGCCCTTCTTACAAATACATCATAACAAAATAGTTCTCAGGACAAACCCAAAATTCCTTCCTAAAGTCATTTCTCCTTTCCACCTTAACCAATCTGTAGAACTACCCGTGTTTTTCAAAACCCGGACTCTAGCAGAAAGAGCTCTCCACACCCTAGATGTCAAAAGAGCCCTAATGTATTACATTGACAGAACCAAGTCATTTCGCAAAACATTTGTTTGTAGCTTTCTCTCCACCACATAAAGGTAACCCCATCTCAAAAGCTGGGATTGCAAGGTGGATCGTTAAATGTATCCAAATATGCTACCAGAAAGCCAAACGCACATTATCAATTCCCCTAGAGCGCACTCAACACGCAAACTAGGGGCTTCCATGGCATTCTTAGGGAACATTCCCTAGAAGTCATATGTAAAGCAGCCACATGGTCTACAACACACACCTTCACTAAACACTATTGTGTTGATGTGCAAGCCAAGCAACAAGCTTCTGTAGGCCAAGCTGTCCTTAGAACACTTTTTCAAACTACTGCAACACATACAGGTGACCACCGCTAGGGGAGATACTGCTGTACAGTCTATGCAAAGTGTGAGCTCTGCAGCTCACATGCCTCGAACGGAAAATGCTACTTACCAGTATGCATCTGTTCTTGGCATGTAGAGCTGCAGGTCCTCACACGCCCACCCACCTCCCCGGGACCTGTATGTGTTCCAGTCCTATCTTATTTACATATACACACATGGACATCCCTTTCCTTTTCTACTAACTCCATCACTCCCCATTATGGCGAAAAACAATCTGAGGATGGAGTCGATGCCCATGCGCACTATCGTCCAAAGGAGGAGTCGCCTATCACATCACTACAAAAGACTTCTTCGAAGACAACAACAAAGTGCAAGCATCTGAGCCCAACACCAGATGGCGATCTAATGCAAAGTGTGAGGATCTGCAGCTCTACATGCCAAGAACAGATGCATACTGGTAAGTAGCATTTTCCTTTAACATTGTGAGAGAGAAGGTGTGTTGCAGTGACTCTCCAAGTTCTGTGTTACATCTAACAGTGTATGCTTCTTTCTGTTATAGCAAAGCATGTATCTAGAGCACATATCTGAAGAGCTGGGCCTGATGAAAGTCATATCATCATGTGCTATTTGTGTGTTGGTTAATCAAATGAATGTTCAACATGGACAACCACATTTGATATAATTTACCTGTACTGGAGATAGTTCTGTTAAGTGGTGAATACTAGGGATCTAATCTATTGGCTAGTTTGCCAGTGGTCTTCAATAAAAATCAAAGAGCACATTTGTTGCTTTGAAGTCCCCACAAAGCCATGCTCTTTTCACGGAGGACGATGTTTTCATAGTGTTATTTTTAATTAGTTTATTCATTTAATTGGCAGTCAAGATCCTTTCCCGTTTCTAGTCTGGTCTGAGAAGCGTGTGTAGTTGTTTTGAGGAGCTAGCAGGCTCATGTAAGTCAATGTCAATGAAGTAATTGTCAGTAACAAATGGAAGTACTTTGTGATCTTCCTATTGAAGTTTTTAAATCCCAAATCCTTCTGATGAAATCACCTCATAATGCTGGCACCCCATTACGACACAGACTTTACCTGACACATATCTTCCTTTGTACTCAACCAGACCCACAAAAAACCCCTTCCAATTTTATGGGTTCCTCTCCATAAGCATACGGCTTAATGTCAGGTTTTTGTAGCTTGACGTTCCTTTGTAGTTTTGCAGCGTGAATCTTTCTGGATTCACTATGCTGTGCATTATTCCGCCATCTAGTGGTTGGGTCTCTTTTTTTTTTCGTGGCCCAGGTGGGCGTCGACATACCACTATTTGGTGCCCCTTCGTGACGTCGACGCTCCTTCGTGACGTCGACGCACTTCCTCCGGAAGCTCCCACCTTTGGTCGCCATCTTCAGATTCTTTTTTTCCGCCGTGGAGTCTAGATCGTCAGTGAAGGAGCTCCACAACTTTGGAGAGAAGAATCCATGGAAAACAGCAGGAAAACGAAAACTCACCTTACAACATACCGGATGACGAGTCAGGTCACCGGGACGACGAAAAAAGAGGAAAACATCGAGAACTTCGACGTTTCCACGTAGACTGCGCACACAGGGGGATCTCTGGGCGCGGTGATGGACAAAACACCCTTTAAATTCTGCGCCAACTGCCACCACAAGTACGCGCAGAAGGACCAACATCCAGTTTGCAATCTCTGCCTGCCGCTCGACCATCGAAGCGAGGACTGCAACGCCTGCGGGGCATTCACACCGAAGACCCTCCGAGTAAGAGAGAGGCAAAGATGGGCAAACTACAGCATGCAGGGGACACCTCCATCGCTCCGAGATTTGGGCTCTCCAGTGGAGAAGAGGACAACATCGCCGAAGGACCGGAGAACGCAGCAGTCGTCGAGGTCGTAAAGAAAACGCCGAAGGAGGTAAGAGAGTCGTCGAACCCCAGACACTCCACTGCTACTCGAAAGAGTGAGTCCAAGTCCTTGAAAGGAGCTTTGCCGTCGAAACACTCGACGTCCGCAACTGCATCCAAGGACAAACAGCCCGTCGGTTCCTTTGACAAGGACTCCCAGACAGCAAAAACCCAGGATAAGGCAAAGGCGTCGAAGAGCGGTCACCAAAGGAACTCTTCGGCAACGAAAGAAGAAGGGTTGAAAGCGGCTACAACTTCGACGTCCACAACCGCGAAGAGAAAGGCCGAAACTCTCGACGCCGAACATGCGTCCGAGATGGAGAAGAAGAAAAGGCTCGAAGCCGAAATGCCGAGCATCTTGCAACGCAAGAGGGACTTCGATTAAAAGATGGCGCAGTTCACTATTCGGCCGAAGCCCAAAGGTGCGTCGAGGACCTTCAACCACCGACGACACCAGAACCAGTCGAGGAACAGGAGGAGGAAGACCTGTATTACGGCGATGCCGAAGGTGAGGAGGACGAACAAACTTACCAAGGCTCGACATACTCGGAGGCGCAAGACTTGAAGTGGCAGGATCTCGACGCCGAATCCCCGAAAGAGGAAGTAGAATCATATCCTTCGAGGCCTTCGCCGCCGGACGACATAGGAATCTATAACCAGGTCATTAAGAGGGCTGCAGACACGTATGGAGTGCAGCTAGAGGAGGAGAAACCTCAATCTTGCTTCCTGTTGGAGACATTGTTACCAACCCAAACAAAAAGCCAGTTCCTCCCCATGCTCCCAAGTGTGCTGGACCAGGGGAAGGAGGCCTTCAAGGAACCTGCTATGTGTAAAGCAGTAACTCCAAGGACTGAGAAGAAATACAAACACTCATCCAAGGACCCCATGTATATTAGGGGATCAGTACCAGCGGATTCCATCATAAAATCCACGGCTAGGAAAAGGGACAATATACCCACAAATACAGGACCACCTCCAGACAAGGAGAGCAGGAGAATGGACCTAACGGGGAGGAAAATGGAAAGGAGTGCGGCGATCCAATGGTGCATCGCAAATTCTAATGCGCTCATCAACAGGCACGCATACCAGCACTGGGAGGAACTCCTAAAACATCTGCCAGAGCAATACCAGAGAAGGGCGAGCCACCTGGTGGAGGAAGGAAAGAACATGGCTAATACATGTCTGAAGTCGGCCCTGGATGCAGCGGAAACATCCAGCAGGCAGATGATGCTGTGGGTATCGGAGAGAAGGCATGCCTGGCTAAGAATTTCAGGCTTCAAGACAGAAGTGCAAAACAACATCCTCAACACGCCCTTCAACGGGGAGCAGCTTTTCGGTGCTCCAGTTGACGAGAAACTCAATCAGCTCAAGAAGGACAATGAGACAGCTAGGTCCATGGGGGCACTACTGTTCAGAGGAATAAGAAGAGGAACACCTTCAAGAAGACCAGCGGGTAGGGGGAGACACCAACCTGTGGCACCACACCAAACCTTCCAACAGGGTTATCAAGGAGGTAACCAGGGCCAACAGCAGGGACAGCAGCAGCAAAACTGGCAGTACCAGCCCGAGGACAATCCTTTCGAGGGCGCGCACGAGGAAGAGGAAACGGACAGAGAGGGGGTCAACAACCCACATCCAAGTGACTCCGCTGTAAGACCAACGCACACCCAGTCAACATCTCTAGGGGTGCAGCAAGAGGTAAGACAAAAACAAGAACTAATTCAAGACCAACAACAGTTCCTCCAGCATATAACACCAGTAGGAGGCAGGATAAAACACTTCTTCCAAGAGTGGAGGAAGATCACATCAGACAAATGGATACTAAACCTCATACAACACGGTTACTGTATAGAGCTAGAAAAACAACCTCCAAACAAGAGACCGAACAGCAGAGTACACTCAGCAAAGGAGCGTTCTCATTTGCTACAAGAAGCACAAGAACTTCTAAACAAAAGGGCCATAGAAATAGTACCATACAAGGAACGGAACAAGGGTGTCTACTCCACCTACTTCCTCATACCAAAGGTGGACGAAACCTTACGACCGATTCTGCATCTAAGGTTCTTAAACAAGTTCATAAAAACACAAAGATTCAAATGACATCTCTTCAAGAAGTAGTACCCCAGATACAGGAAGGGGATTACATGGCAACTATCGACTTGAAAGACGCTTACTTACACATCCCCCATCAACAACAAACACAAACATCTACTAAGATTTATGATCAACAAAACTCACTACCAGTTCACAGTGCTGGCATTCAGACTCAAATCCGCACCAAGGGTTTTCACAAAATGCCTTGCAGCGGTAGCAGCACACTTAAGGAGGCAAGGAATATATGTATACCCGTACCTCGACGACTAGCTGGTAAAAGCAAGCTCATACAACCAATGCAAGCGGAACATGCAAGAGGTCATACAAACACTAGTCCAACTAGGGTTTTCAATCCATTGGGGAAAGTCCTCAATAGAGCCAGAACAGGTGAACATATTCTTAGGGGCGGAGATCAACACCATACAGGGCAAGGTGTTTCCGAGCACGAAAAGAACCTTGGCAATATTGAAGGTGACACGTCTTTACCACAAGGGGCAAGCTCTGACAGTGAGGACAGTGGGCAAACTGATGGGAATGATGACGTCATGCATACATCTGGTCCCAAATATCCGCCTCCACATGAGACCATTCCAAGAATGGATCCAACAACCATGGTCACAGGCAACAGGGAGTTGGGAAGATCTAGTGGTTGTCACGCAAGCAGTGCAGCAAGAAATAGCGTGGTGGAACAAGAAGAACATCACACAAGGGAAACCATTCACACAACCAACTCCTACAGTGACCATCACAACAGATGCCTCCCAGCGGGGGTGGGGATCACACACAAACACCCTCAAGGTAAGGGGATTGTGGTCACAACCGGATGCGATAAAACACATCCACTACCTAAACTGAAGACAGTGTTCCTAGCCTTAAAAGTTTTTCAGAAACAACTGTACGGACACAGGGTACTAATCCAAACAGACATGTTCTACATCAACAAACAAGGAGGAACACAATCGGTGACACTATCAGTGCTAGCACAGGAGATATGGAGATTGGCAATTCCAAGACAAATAGACTTGCTAGCAATACATCTACCAGGAAAGGACAATGTGGAAGCAGACAGGCTCAGCAGACAGACGTCCTCATCCCACGAATGGGAAATCAGTCAACAAGAAATCCAGAAGATATTAGACAAATGGGGAACTCCGCAAATAGACCTATTTGCAACACACCAAAATGCAAAATACCAAAACTTCGCATCCAGACAACCGTGCAAACGGTCCCTAGGGAATGCGCTATGGATAAGCTGGTCAGGGACACTTGCCTACGCTTTTCCACCGATACCACTGCTACACAGGGTACTAAACAAATGCAGAATCTGCAACATGACGCTAATACTGATGGCACCTCAGTGGGCCAGACAAACCTGGTTCTCACAGATTGTGGAAATGGCACAAGCACCGGCACACAGGTTCCTCACAAGAAAGGACCTGTTAACGATGCAAAACGGAAGGGTGCTACACCCAGAGCCAGAGAGCCTCAGCCTAGCAGCTTGGCTCCTGAAGACTTAGAGTTTGCACACCTCAAACTACCAGCAAGCACAATGGTGGTGCTAAGAGAGGCAAGAAGGCCTACCACAAGGAAGTGTTACGTAGCAAAGTGGATAAGATTCTCCCAATGGTGCATTAAGGAGAAACTACAGAGAAGGATTACCAAAGAATCAACAGTACTGAAGTACTTGACACATCTACTACAAAATAAACTAAGCTACACATCACTAAGAGTGCACTTAGCGGCAATAGTGGCTTATACAAGAGGAGAAACAGGGAAGAGTTTCTTTACTTCCAAAGTAGTAAAAAGGTTTCTAGAAGGGGCAAAAAGGATCGCACCGCCGAACAGAATGCCACCTCCAGCATGCAACCTCAATGTAGTGCTGACTCAATTGATGAAGACACCATTTGAGCCTATTCATAAAGCAACACTGCATATGCTCACGCTAAAGACAACCTTCCTAGTGGCTATCACATCACTACGAAGAGTAAGCGAATTACAAGCGCTAACACTACAAGAGCCCTACCTACAAATACACAATGACAGGATCGTAATGAGAACGGACCCACATTTCATGCCAAAGGTGGTGTCAAGGTTCCACATAAACCAGACAATACAAATACCAAGTTTTTTCCAAAAACCAACCACAAGCACAGAAAAGGCTTTGCACACACTGGACGCCAGGAGGGCAGTAATGCACTATATAGAAAGGACAAAAGAATGCAGGAAAACAAAACAATTCTTTGTGTCTTTTGCCAGCAGTTTTCTGGGGCGACCAGTTACCAAAAATACCATTGCACGATGGATTGCGCAAACCATACAATTCTGTCACAAACAAGCAGGGCAAAAATTACAAGGAGCAACGCATGCTCACTCAACAAGAAAGAAAGGAGCAACAATTGCGTTTCTAGCAAATATGCCTATCCAAGACATTTGCCAAGCAGCAACATGGTCCTCAGTGCACACATTCACTAAGCACTACTGCGTAGATATTCAGATGAACAAGGAAGCGCAAGTGGGACAGAAGGTCCTACAACACATATTCAGTAACCAACGCTCATCTTCCACCCAGCCACCACAAACCTAGCAAACCGCTACAAAGTCTATGCACAGCATAGTGAATCCAGAAAGGTTCACGCTGCAAAACGTATTGTTTCTTACCTGTCGGTGTAGTTTTGCAGCTTGAAGACTTTCTGGATTCACTAGCGATCCCACCCTCCTCTGCCAGAAAGATGAGACAGGAGGAAAACTATCAAAACAGGAGAAAGACTATTAGAGAAAAAAAAGGAAAAGAAAAAAAAGAATCCGAAGATGGCGACCAAAGGTGGGAGCTTCCGGAGGAAGCGCGTCGACATCACGAAGGGACACCAAATGGTGGTATGTCGACGCTCAACTGGGCCACGAAAAAGAAAAAAAAAAAGAGAAGAAATACAACAATTCCGGACCCAACCACTAGATGGGGGAATAATGCAAAGCATAGTGAATCCAGAAAGTCTTCAAGCTGCAAAACTACACCGACAGGTAAGAAACTATACGTTTTTGGGGGGAAAATGCTTTTAAGATCAGTAATTGTTGGACCTGAATCAAATCATACTCTTGTGGTTTCCTCTTCAACTTGAATTTCATCTATTGGTCTCTCTTTTTTTTTCCTTCTTCCACTTGTAACACAATTTGTCTCCATTCAGGCTCCTTATCACTCTCTTTCTGCTTCACATCAATCTCTTTGATATTTCCCATATCCCTCTTTTGCATTCGCTCTGGAAGTGACCCCTTTTCCCACAATTTCTGCACAATGCTGGACAATTCTTAGAAAAAGGCAGGTGACTTTTACTTCCACATCTTAAACACTTATTTTCTACTGCAGGTTTTCTTTTTCGCACATTGTACATTTCAATAGCTGGCTTTATGTCTTCTGCATGAATTTTTTTTATCACTTTTACTTCTTGCCCCAAATCTTTTTTGAGAACATCCACGCATTTCATAGAATGCTCAATTCTTTTCGCTAGCACCAGCACCTCCTCCAGTGCAGGATCATCCTTTGACGACAGTTCATCCCGCACTTGTCTGTATTACAACCAAGCATGAACTGGTCTCTCATTCTTTCTTCAGCAGTTCTGAGAATTTGCACAAAGACGCTAGCTTCCTTAAATCCGTGACGTAATCTTCAGCAGATTTCCCACTTCTTTGTACCCTACGACCAAAGTGGTACCTCACCAATAAGGTACTGACCGTGGGTAAATAATGGCTGTCCAATTTTTTACAACACAAATCGTACTAGTTCAAATTCACAGCAACATGATCAGGAACGTCAGGGAAATGATCGAATTTCTCGTCCTTTAGGCGCCAAACAATCTAGCAATTAAGCTGTTTTACGCTCTGAACTCAACGAGGCACCACACACTCTTGCATACCTTTCAAATGCCTTTTACCACCGACTCTATTTAATACTAGGTTCTCCAGGTGAGAACAAAAGGGAGGACCTTTATTTTTCTGCATCTTAACTTTCGTATCACAACAATGACTTAACTTGGTATAGCATTTACATTTACACATTTACACTGTGTAAAGATAATAGAGTACACTTAAAACAGTGGTAAAAATTAAAATCAATCAGGCTTTTTGCAAAGCGCTACTACTCACCTGTTAGGGTCTCAAGGTGCTGAGGGAGGGAAGTGGATCTGCGATTCAGTCGAAGAGCCTGGTCTTGAGGTCTTTCCTGAATTGAGGCAGAGATGGCAATTGCATGAGATGTAGAGGCAGGGAGATCAACGTCTTCACAGCGAGGTAGGAGAAGGATCTTCCTCCAGCCGTGGTCTTGCGGATCCGTGGGATGGTGGCCAGGGCCAGTTGGATTGAGCGGAGAGGTCTGGTGGGTGTGTGGAAGGAGAGGTGGCGGTTGAGGTATGCAGGTCTGGCGTTGTGGAGGGCTTTGTTGGCGTGCGTGAGGATCTTGAAGGTAATTCTTTTGTTGATCGGGAGCCAGTGGAGGTCTCTCAGGTGACCGGTGATGTGGCTGCAAGGGGGATGTTCAGGATGAGCCTGGCAGAGGCGTTCTGGATGTTCTGTAGTTTCTTTAGGAGCTTTTTGGTGGTACCAGTGTAGAGTGTGTTGCTGTAGTCCAGTTTGTTGCTGACAAGTGCATGGGTGACAATTTTCCTGGACTCGGTGGTGATCCACTTAAAAATCTTCCGAAGCAGACTGAGTGTGTCGAAGCAGACGGATGAGACGGCGTTGATTTGTCGGTTCACAGAGAGCGAGGAGTCCTGGATGATGCCGAGGTTACATGCGTGGTCCGTGGGTGTTGAGTTCCCAGCGCTGTGGGTCACTAGGAGTCTTTCCAAGCGGAGGGGGTGGAGTCCAGGATGTGGACTTTGGTCTTGTCTGAATTGAGCTTGAGGAAGCTGTCCTTCATCCAGGTGGCGCCTGCTTTCATCCTGTTGCGGAAATTGCTCTTGGCGGCTGTGGGTTCGTCTGTGAGGGAGAGAATCAGCTGAGTGTCGTCCGCATAGAAGAAGATGTTGAGTCCATGGCTTCTGACAAAGAATTCACTTATGTAAGGTAGAGCTTACCACAGCGTGAATAGTCCGACTGCACTACTACCTGAGCTTTTTTCACACTATCCCACAGATGACGCCCAGCTCCTAGCTCTAGGGATATGACACTGGAATACACGGTGCATTTGTTAGGTGTGTTGTGTTTTTGCCTTTGTTTGGATGCTGACTCTGATTCTGTTGAAAGGGAAGCTAGCCAAAAGAAAGGAAACTGGTGAGGGTTGGGTTTCCACCAGGCAGTTCACACTGACATTTGGAAGAAAGGAAAGGAGCTGGTGACCTCCCTCTCCTGCAATTGAACTACGTTTCATGGAGGAAGGCAGGATGCAACTTGTGCAGGAGTGGATCGCTAAGGACATCTCCAGCACGGCACAAAGCAGTCTACCATTATGTCTTCTATTCATGGGATGTCCAGTGGAACCCAGCATTCACCACTTTATATGTAACTCACGCTTTCCCAAACATACAACTAGTACTTTTCATACGTGTCCCAAACATGATGAAAGCAAAAAAAAAACAGTTTCGATGACTCAACAGACCTGAGATGGTTAGCGGTTCCCAAGGAGGTATGCAAACAAGATCCATGACCTTGACTAACATTTTGCTACTAGCACCACTGTCAGCATCCACATAATATGATAGAGACTTCTAGCTGGAGATTCTTTACCATAGAATATTCCCCAGGCTTCAGAGTGGATCTGGTGCTCATCGGTTCCGCATCGTCTGTGCCGGATGTGACATGCGTGGTACTTATATAGGTGCCACTCTAGTGCACAGACCAGTTATTTTCTTTCCACGCAATCAGCTCGGATTCGGAGAGAGCTACCTTAGTCCATTTCTTTGGTAAATTTTTTGCCGTTTTGTCGACCCTTTTTGAACTTTTTGCTCCCAGTGTGCGTTGGGATGCACACTGTTTTTGTCCCCTCAAAAAAATCTGCGGAGTTTAAACTCTGTGGTTCATGTCACAGACAGATGTGTGTGACTTACCCCCACTTGGTTTGCCTCTGGTGCCTGAAGGTAGGCCAAGACTCCAAGGCTAGTCCCGACTGCTCTGCCATGGATCTAAAGGCGGTTTGAGAACCTTCTCTGAAGCTCCTGGTCATCCGGCACCGGTTGACTCTGCAATGCTCCAGATCCCAGGCCATTCATGGCGCTTATCATGCTCAACGGCATCGTCGTGCAAGTCTCTCAAATATAAGAATCGGAAGTGCTTTTAGACTTCACCGCAAAAAGTGGTGACACCCTTCCACATCTTCCAGACCATCACATTGCTGCCCTTCTTTGCTTTGCCTTACCCTTCCAAAGAAGAAGAGAGACTCCATCGCCAGGACCCAAAACATTGATTGTACCAGAGAACACTGGGTGGACGATCAACTCTTCATTGGGTTTGCCGGAGCAAAGAAAGGGAAAGCTCTGCAGAAACAGACCATCTCCAGACGGATTGTACTCTGCATTAAAAATCTCCTACACACTGTCCAAGAAACAGACCCCTGAGGGCTTGCAGGCTCTCTCCACCAGAGCCAAGGCTGCAAACACTGCGTTAACTCATGGAGTCCCTGTCTTGGACATCTGTCAGGCATGACATGGGCATCTCTGCACATATTTACCAAGCACTACTGCCTGGGCAGTCAGGTCTGTCGTGATGGGCATATTGCTTGTTCAGTCCTTGAGGACTTCCTGGTCTAATTTTGTTAGTTGACCCACTTCTGGGGGAGTATTGCTTAAATTTCTATTGCAAGGTAAGGAATCTGCGGCTACAAGTCTCTATAGGATGAGCAAGTTACTTACCTTCCATATTGCCTTATCTGGTAGACTATGTCTAGCCGTAGATTCCTTCCATCCTCCACGCTTCTGGGACCGGATATTTCAACTAGCATGGTCCCTGTTGGCCCTTAGTGGCTGTGCACTGGTACATCCCCATTCTGTCATGGCTCCTTGCTTGTCACATGGAAATGTCACAGAATGTAACTGATCTCGGTGTGCTTGGGTGCCATTCAACGCTACGTACCAGTACTGCTTGAACATTTCCCAATTCAGTTTGATGCCTGGATAATATTCTAAGGCAAGTAATCTGCTGCTAAATAGTCTCTACCAGGTAAGGCATTACCGAAGGTAATTAACTTGTTCTTCTTGTTTGAGATGATGGTTGCAACTCTTATTCAGAAGGGGTATATGTAGGAAGCTGGCTCTTTTTTATGATTTATCAAAATGAGATATATCGTGTAAAGAGTCCAGGCGTTCCCTTATGTGTGGACAGGGGACTTGCTATGCAATCCCAAGGTGCTCTTCTAAGGGTTAGTGTGGTTGAACAACATTAGGCTTATAACAGAGGAGTACAAGACATCTGAAAATGCACACACTGGTCAATAAATGAGACCTGACTCTAAGGAGATCCACAACAATTTATAAAAATAACACATATATTTATGTATTTTTAGGCACCAGAAGCAATTTTTTCAGATAAGTTCGTTTTTAAATAGGAATTCTTTTCAGTTCAAAAAGATGATACTTGCAATTTTTAGAAGATGCTATGTTATCCTATGGGAGGAAAACTCGATGCAGCATTCAGGTATAGTACAGCGCCAATCTCCAGGAGTTGTGATTGCTGGGCAAGGTCCAAGGCAGCAGCACACCACCAGCAGCACTTGGGCGGCCTGGTGGGGAGGTGCAAAACTGCATCGGTGCCCAATGTTACTCTATGGCAGGAGTCTTCAAACTGTGGGGCGCGACCCCCATGGGGGTCGTGGAATGATAGAAAGGGGGTCGCACGTTCCCGGTCACACTGAACGATTTTGCAGAAAAGAAAAAGTAAAGTGTCTCGGCTGCTGTGGTCGTGTTCCGGGAAGCACCCAGTGTATTCAGTGTTGCTGTATACTATTGTACTCTGAGCTTTGAATTAAGCTGCTTTTCTTTTTTAGCGTTTTGGTAGTTGAGAGAGGTTTCTAGTCAGATGACGTGTGAGGAATGACCGGAAAACAAGAGTTTGCGATTTTGATATTTTTGGCCGCCACACCAATAACACGTTTCTTTTTTGCGGTGGAATTTTTGTCATTGTTCTAGGTTGAGCTGGTGTTCGTGGGAGTGGCGGAGAGGCCCTCTACGTTTTCAGCCAACTGTTGCTAAAAGTGACAGTGCCGAATGAATTGTCTTCTGGTACCTAAATAACATTTCCGTAACCCAAATGGGACGATTCATTAAATTGGGAATGACATTTCATTAAATTGGGAATGACGTAATGCTGGAGACGTGTAGATTGCACACAAACTTGCAGGGTGTGCTTAATTCCGCAGTTTTTCAATTTTTTCGGCTCAACAGATATTGTTTTCTTTCTGCTGAAGTGCAGTTTTTCATGCTCGAAAGTGCGCCCTACCAAATGCAGGTGGTGTCTTCCTTTCTGCATTAATACAGGGGTCAAATATGTGAAAGTGACGTAGGTGAAAGCGAGGCCCCAAGTCTCCAAGTCAAGGACCATAGAAATCAGGCCGAAAGTCCAGCAGAAGTCCGAGGCAACAGGCAGTGAGTGGCCACATGGAAAGCAGGCTCTTGAAACCAGTGTCAGGCAGTGCTGACCGCTTGCTTTTAATGTGGCAACATGTATTCCTGCGGAGTGAAGGCTCTCCACAAAGGTTGACTAGACATCTTTCTGTTGTTTATTGCAGTATTTTGGTTATAAACTGGTACTGACGAGGTGAAATCTTTCCTCAGTGTTACTGTGTGTAAAAAAGGTCAAAAAAATGAAGCAATACTATACCAAAATATGGGGCATCACAAAACATTATTTATATTTTCTTACCACACTATTTAGTTGAACCTGCCGCATAATTAGGTCCTCATAATGCCAGTAGCCCTGTCTATAGGTTTCGAAATTTTTGCCAGGAGGGGGTCCTTACTCCTGAAAATTTTGACAGGGGGGTCTCGGCATCCAAAAGTTTGAAGACCTCTGCTCTATTGGGATCGGTCTTAGTGTAAAGAGGCTGCAGGCTCGGACTTAGAGGCCAGTCGGGCTGAACCCACAGGGGGGCTCAGGCCTCACAATGCTTGGGGACATAGGGACACCTTTTGCCCTCTTATCCATGGCCCAGGGGCGACTGGTGCAGAGGTGTCTTTAAGCTGTGTGTTTTTCTTACCGGGAGCAGTCGCGGTAGAGGGGTCCTGTGTGCAGCTGCTGAAGGCGTCATCCGTGAGTTCACTGGGGGGAAACCACAATGGACTGCATCTCTGGAGGGCTAGCGGACCACGATGACACTTTTTGCCTACTTCAATTCGACTTGGAGTGACGGGTGCAGTCATGTCTTCAGGTGTTGGGTTTCTGTGGTCACGAAGTCCTCACAGGAGTCTTTGGGTGCCTGCAGGGAAGCAGGCCCGCTACTTCTCAGTAGGTCTTGGCTCCTGGGTGAAGTGCTTGAAGGTCTCCCAGGCTTTGGAGACTCAGCAGCTGCAGGACAAGTCGACTTTTGGCGCAATTGTCGTAGTCTGCTGGCAGGCCGACAGGGCTGGCACCAGATCAGTTGCTGGGTCTTCAGTTCTTGCAGGATGGAACTCTTCACGTCCTCCTTAGTCTTTCAGGTCAGCAGGATCTGATTGCCTGGTGCCAGGGGTTCCCCTAAATGCTGAATTTAGGGGTGTGTAGGGTAGTAGCCAATGGGCTACTTACCCTTGGGGTCACTAACCCCCTATATGACCACTTCCTGTGGGAAGTGGGTATAACCCTGTCCCAGAGTTCTGAAGTGTGGCAGCACAAAGATGGCCACTTTTGAAAAACCATACCCACATCAGGTTAGGCCACCTTAGGGCTGGTACTAGCCTGAGTGGTGGGCACGCCTACCTGACTAGGTAATTTCACGTCTGTCGAGGTGCCAAAGGGCTCTGGACAAAGGAAGGGTCAGCCTCCTCTCCTGTGAGGGGAGCTAGATTCGCATTTCAAAGGAGGGAGCTTCTTTGAAGCTCGCTGGCCTAGAAGTGCTAATCAGTAGTTCATCCTGAGGGAGGGGGGTGTAAACACCCTCTTCCTGTGCAGGCTTTGTTTCTGACCTCCTGAGAGCAAAGGCCCTCACCCTGGGAGGTCAGAAATCTGTCTCTGGTGGCTGGCTAGCAGAGACCAGTCAGCCAACTCATCAGAGTCTGGTAGGTTTGCAGGGGACACCTCTAAAGTGCCCTCTGTGTGTATGAATTCACAAATCCACCACTGGAATCCGGGTGGGCTTGTGAATGCGAGATGTTTGATACCAAACATCCCTATTTTTAGTGAAGCCATCATGTAGCTGGGGAACTCGTTTTCACCAGTGTCCAGCACATGTTCTAAAATGGCTTCCCTGTTCCCTTGCAATGGCAGTAATGGAGCTGACCACAGGGCCATATCTGTTCATGCAGCTATGCCCTCACACGTAATACTAAGCACCCTGCCTTAGGGCTGTAAGACCTGCTGTAGGGGTGACTTATAAGTACTTTAGGCAGTGTTAAGGGACCTGGCACACAGGGATGTGTGTCAGGTCGTGTTTTCACTTTTGTCTGCACCAAAACATGCAGCCTGCGATGGCAGCCGAGTATGAGTTTGGTGAGGGGTCCTTTAGGGTGGCACAATTACTGCTGCAGCCCTGGGGGACACTTTATTACCTCAGGCCCTTGGTACCAGGGGTACCATTTACTAGGGATTTATAAGCGGTGCTGAAGGTATTGCCAATTGGGGGAACACTTGTACAGTTTTGGCAAAGAGATCCTGCACTGGAACCTGGTTAGCAGGAACCCAGTGCATTTCCAGTCAAAATCACATCATGTACCAGGCAAAGAGTGGCGGTGACCATGTCAACAAGCATTGGCATAGCCAATAGGTCTCGCCTTTGGGACCTTATAAGTGTTTAGCCATGCAACAGTTAATGCTGTTGCAGTAAGGATATTGTGCTGCATAACTAAATACTTATACGGTCCCAAAGGCGAGACCTATTGGCTATGCCAATGCTTGTTTCCTCTTTCTATGTGTGCTACATCCTCCAGCACACATAGAGAGAGGAAAAGGCCTCCGGGGATTGTTTTTGTGCAGGAAGGAGTCAGTTACTGCACAAAAACAATCCTGCTTACAACGCAGGCACCCCTGCACCATAGTGCAAGGGTGCCTGCATTGGCGCTAGGCAGCACATTGTGCGCCAGCGCTGGGAAGGGGCAGGAATGTACTGTATATTAAGTACGGCGCATTCCTGCCCTTTCCCTATCACGCAGCGCAGCAAGGTGAGTTGCTGCGTTGTGTGATATCTTGCTAAATATTCCCCATAGTGTTTATACTGTGTTCTGCGCCATTTCCAAACATATATTATATGCACCACATACCACAAGTTATTTTATGTGATGAAAAACATCAGTAAACATAGAACGCTTTAATTTCTTCAGTCTAAAACTGAGCCCACTTTTAGCCTTGCTGCCTTTCATGCACGAAAACGTATAAAATACGGGATATTTGTTTGAAGGAGACCCATGGAAAAATATAAGTGATCCTTCTATGAAGAAATCGACAAGTGTACACGCCTCTAAACCTCCTTACAGCAGAACAGTGAAGTGACCACCCAAGAGAGGGCCACCAAAGACACCCCAAAATACAAGTCCCGAAAAAAGAGAGCGCAAGTCACTCTAAGGAGGACCGCACATTAGACTGGATGAAGGGCACTGTGAACTCCATATTGTACAATTCAAAGTCCTGAATTTCCTTTTTCAATTAAAAACATTCATGAGTGCTGCTCCCCGTAGGCGCTTTCCATCCCTCCGACACCACCTCAGATACTTCCGGGATTCAAAGCGAGCCAAGAGGTCTCCAGTGACTTCGAATTCTGGATCTCCCTCCCTGGAACTCTCTCTTTTCACCTTCAGATCATTAATGACGACATAATAATCCAACATTTTACTAAGATTCTACCTATAACGAGTGGCGACCCAGATTACTATTATTCACCTTTAGCTAGTGCCAAGAGGCAACCCTAACTACAAGCAAGCGCCTAAGAAGATGAATGCAGCACAACATCTGCACTAACAAGAGGCATGCTGACACTTTAATGAATTATCTTCCAAGTACAGCAATCAAGGCAGATGGGAAGCGTGGGAGGTGGAATGGCATCAAAAATGGGAGGCGAGTGAGTGCCAGGGACTGAGGATGACAAACATGGGAGTTTGTCAACTCGAGAAGCAGGCCAGAGAGCGGGAAAAAAACTAAATGAACAACGGAAAATATAAAAATAAACACACGGTCTCAAAAACACGAAGTAAGAAGCTGAGCTGGGGGCTGAGGATGGGTTACACTGGTCACCCTCTATATAGCCACGGACAAGCTAAAAACAATGGAATGAAGTGTGCCCAGAGCACTGTTCAATTCATGCATTTAAATCACCACTGTTTTTGCTAACAGTATCAGTATAAGTTAATAAAGTAATCCTAATTAATACTTACATTGCCTTTTTAATAATGCACAATAGTAATGAGGTTACGAAAAACAAGATGAAGCAAGCATTGGAAAGCCTATATATCTGGCTTTCGTGTAATAAAGCGTGCAAACACAAGCATGCACGAATAGTGGTGGCAATGATAGTGGTGGTAATAGTGAACGTAATGCTGTTGGTAATGGTGGCGGTGGTGGGAATGGCGTTTAGTGGTTGTGGTAATTGCTCACCTTCGAGTCCTGACAAAGGCGATTAAAAACCCATTGCAGCAAATAAAAACATACAAACGGATTGTTTGTGTGTAAAAGACAAATAAATGAATGTGTGGTGATTGAGTGTATTTTAGTCCCTCGTGCATCGCAAAAGTATTCACCAAACAGCCAATCATGAGGTGAGAAAAAAATGCATGGATAGTTAGCCATATGTCTGCAGACAACTGCGCTCCTAAACCCGACCTAAAATTAACATAGAAATGCAGTCATCCTAAGTGTAGATGTGTCCATGCGTGGTATGACTTAGGAGGCCTAAATATTACAAAGCACAGGCCTTCTTTCTGTCTCTGTTCAGAGAGGCCGTGGTCGAGCAGTCCAGGCTAGAGGGTCCCTGTTGTGACGAGCCAACACTTATTTGCATTTGGGTGGTCCCTGTCACAAAGGCATAGATGAGTTAAATAACAATGGGATGGATTGCTCCCAGCGTAATGAATAGAGATGCAAATGTATTAAAAAATGCCCATCCATCACTACTCCTTGCAATTAAAAAGGATACAGGCAAAATGTTTTTTTTTTTTGTAAAAATAGTGACCTGCCAAAGGCACGTGAAAAACACAAGTGTCATCTTCGCAGGCATATCAGAGCCAGAATTAAGACGTGTACCCAGGTTGAAGTGAAAGGGAAAAACATGCTGTAATGAAAAACAAGGAAGCCACGCACGGCAGTGCCGGCTGAAAGCATGAGACATGCAGGGGTCGGGGCAGAGCTGCACCCACAGGAGGCCCGAGCAGAAACGGGGAAAAAAACACAAGGAATTCAAGGACGCGAGTGGTGCGCGCGCGCGCCACAGCGAGCGATCTGTTTTCAATTATCGCGCCCGCGTCTGGGCACGATAATTGCAAACAGATGGCGCCCGCGCGGGTAACCGCAGGGAAAAGGCCATGACGCACGAGCGTCTGGTCCGCTTTCAAAAGCCCACTACATAAAGTCTTCGCCAGAAGCAGCGCTTGCGCGCTACTCTAGGCTCGACCTAAAAAGGAGTACTTTCCTATGGTATACATGGGTATTCCCCTGATAGTGGAGCACATGTCTTGCAACCAAAACGTAAAATACTGGGAATGCCTCCAGTAGGCTTAGAACATTGTCTAGATCACTGTGGGGAAAAGCACAGGGTTATTCAGAAAACATACAATGACAGAATGGCAGAGCTTCACAGCACCAAGCAGAGGGCTTTGGGTCCACCATCTTGAAGGGTTTGAGACTAGCTGTGTGTTTTCAGGCCCCTTGAAAGGTTTAATTGCCTTTAATAAGGTTTGTATTCTAGACAAAACAACACAAATCAGCCATGTATGTGTACATTGCCTTTGAACAATTCATTTGTCACAAAATCAATGTCTAACTGCAGTGTGTTTTTATAGGTTACTTGATGCTGTTCATGTTAATGAAAAGGAAGAGTGCTACAGGTTTGACTTGGACGTGGCCAATAATTTATCAGAGTTCTATCAAAAACATTCCAGTGAAGAATTGAGTTCTGCTGGTCAGGTAGAAAACAAAAGACGTAAGTATAACAGACCTACTTGATCCTTTATTCATCCTGTGGAAGGCCCGCGCTAGGCACTTATAGCTCATTTTATAAGTGCTGCAATGGCCCAAGTTCATACCTTGGTGAGAATTCTCTAGTGTAGTGATCCATGAATTATCAAGCTCACATTGCTTGCTCACAATCTCACTCTGTGGGAGTATTGACCCACAAGCTCACTTGCCGACAGTACTCTCTCATTAACTTATACCACTCAACCACAAGCTTATTCACTGACAGCACTCATTCACCCACAGGCTTGCTCATTGGCAATTCTCCTTCCCTAACGCATACCACACTCAAGCTTATTTGCAGATAGTGCTCACACAGACACATGCTTACTTGCTGACAGCATTTACCGCCTTGCTGACATATAAGTCACTCTCTAAAGCTCACACATTAATCATTGACAGTACTCTTTTACAAACTTGCTCGCAGAGAATACTCACAAGTTTATTAGGTGATAGTACTCATTGCCTCTCTAATACTATTCACTTACCCTGACAGTACACACTTAATCATACGCTTACTTTGTCACCAGTGCTTAGAAGATCATTGGCTGACAGTACACACTTCTTTGCTAACTCATACTAGCCATTCATTCACAAGCACACTCACTGAACTCTTTGGCAGTCAGTATTCACTCCCTCTCCAATTCAGATCACTCACCTACAATCTCACATTATGTCAGTGCTGTCAAGCTCAATTAATGGCACTCACTCTCTAGCAAACTCTTAACTGATGATCACCGACCCACAAGTACGTGCTCACAGTACTCAGTCTAACTAACCACATACCAATCACCTACCCACAAGTTCCCTCACAGACCGACTTGCCCGCAAGCTCATTCGCTGATAGTACTGACTAACAAGCTCACTTATAGACCGTTCTCTCTCCATAGACTCACTGGTTGACAGTACTTGCTCCTTTGCTAACTCATATATCGAATTCACCCACAACCACAAATTCACAAGTCACTCCCTTATTAACACATTTTTCTCTTTTGCTTGTTCCATGCAAGTTCACTATTTCACAGTACTCTCTTTTTGCCTCGTTAACTCTTATTTCTCAGTGATTGGAGGCAAAATTACCATGTTTAGGCTCGTTTTGTGGGTGCATAGTGAAATAACTGGAGCAGAAGTGCTGGCAGTGCAAGTTGCACATCTGTGTGAGATGAAATGACGGTACTTGACGTGTGTGTGCGCTTATTTGTATCCTATTTCAAACTAGAATCCATGGAAACTAGGTGCAGCAAGGTTAACATTTTTAGTTTTTTAAATCTATCTTGATAATTCAGTTTTATTTGTGTAAACAAAGATGCTTGATGCCGGAGTGTTTCGGCAAACCACCCGTTAGTACTGTATCTGAAAAGCATTTAGACAAAAAAAGTATGCCTGGTCCTGAAATTCTAAAGGAATTTACTTGATTCTAAAATGGTGCCAGCTCTGTACTCTTCTTTCATTGCTAGTTGATTATGGTGCACTTATGTGCTTTTTGTGTTTGGTGCCTGAGTGGCTGGGTCTGCCAAAGCGATCTGGTTACTTTTATTAGATTGTGGTGCATTTGTGAATACTTCCCTGTTTGGTGGGGCTTTCACTTTGAAGTATCTATGTCCTCTGGATCTATACAGTGTTGTCTTCAATCTCCAGATGAAATGGGCTACAACTTTGCTTTTTGCCAATATGCATTAGCTACCAGACCTAGAACAGATGCAGGGTTTAGTCAAGCCTTTTTAAGGAACGTTTCTACTAATTTCACACTTTATAAACTGTCTAGAAGAAGCAGTGGTATGTGCAACACCCTCCCCCCAACAATGTCTGGATCTTCATGTTTGTTCTTTAGGCATGGTTTGGGGGTAGATGGCAATAACGAAGCAATGAGGAGTGCCTGAGTCAGGCTTCTGGCAGGGTGTCCTGACTGTGGTGTGAGAAATGCTGAGAGGAGAGAGCCTTCACTGAGAGGATAATTGTTTCTCATCTTCCGAATATTCCACAGGCGTCGGACTGGATCTTGAAACTTGTCAGCAGTATCTCTGCGTGCTGATAGGTGCACCCTGCTGCTCTGCATTGCCACCGTGTCCCTCTGCCTATATAGGCGCCACTGCAGCGCACTGAAGTCATTTACTTTCTTTCCATTCCACCAGGTGCGGATCCGGTGCTACCATGCGTCTGTTTGAGACCCTTACCTTGAACAAAAAATTGTTTTACAGTGTACAAGGGACATGCCGCCTCCCAAAACAACAGGTTTTAAGCCTTGTAAAAATTGTCTTGACTGGGGGTGAATGTTTTGATTTGTTCTGCATTCCGTCCATCAATTGTGTGTCTTTTGCTTTCTCGCCCTAAGTGCGCTGGGTATGCCCAGATGTGGGTCCCGGGCTCACTGTGCCACTGGATTCAAGCTATCCTGGCTGATGAGGGGTGAAACCCCAAAACCGGCCCTAGGATGCTTGTTTCCAGTCAAGGGAGGTCCTAGCTTGACAGTTCGGGCTGGACTGTTCCCATGAGGCACAGAGTCGAGACTGATTTGCATATGGCCAGGGCTAAACTGGGGTGGCATGGTGAGTAAAAGAATAATGGATTTAACCCAGATCTCTTGATTGGGGGTGAATGTTTTGATTTGTTCTGCATTCCGTCCATCAATTGTGTGTCTTTTGTAAGAATTGTCAACAAATGTCTGACAAATCCTCACCAAATTTTCCTGTGGTGCCTGGGGTCGAGCCATGATTGTGCATCAATCAACCCAAAGGCCATAGGAGACTGCAAACAAACTCTACATTGCCAAGCATCGAAAGAGACCGCTACAAGACCGGTCCAAGTCGAACGTTCAGTTCTGGTCTTGTTCAACATCCAGAATTCTCCAGAGTCGGGATTGGTCTTTCTCTGGATTCAAATCCTAAAATAAGTCAAAGGAAAAAAATGCAACAAATCTAAGTGGGACTCTGCCCCTTCATGCCACTCTCATATAGTAGGCACAGGAGTGGCATCATACATCTCGATCTCACTCCATTGCCGTCTGACTCTACTTAGCAGAATGAAGAGTACCTCAAGGCCATGTTCCGATGCTGTGGATCCTTGCCAAATCCCTCTGGAATGTCTGTGGGCCTCAAGGAGCTGAGCGGTTTTCCACCTGGTTGACTGCCAGCGGGTTCGCCCACTGTGTCAGCTGGATCCTCTGAGCCCATAATAGGGTCATCTCCTGCTCCACTCTTGATTCCACCTCCAGCGCCATAGTCTATGGTTGTTCCTGCCGCAATGACGCAGTTGCCAACTCAGTCAACACCAGAAGACAAGGCCATAATTGTCCTCTCTGATGCAGAGTCCGCTTCTGATTGACCTTGATCGAAGTCATGCCTGGCCACCGTTTAGTCTCCATTTCCTCCACTTGATATGCCTCCACAATGACAACAGCACACCGTGCATTCCTTGTCCGGCACAGATTTAGATAATTATTACGATGCAGGTGATGAGATTGGCCAACCTTATCATGAGAAGAATTGGTATGACCACCTACAGGAATCTAGTGACATTGACACCTCGTCTAAATCTAGTCTGCTCTGACCCTGCCACTGAGGAGAGTGCTTCCTATGTCATGGTTATGCGCAGGGTGGACAAAGTCGATGCCTTCCCTACCTCGGAGGTCAAGACCAATGCACTTACAGAGGTTCTTCAGGTGGGGCCACATCTACTGAGCACCTCTTATCATTTAACAAGGCATTTACGTATACTTTGTTGGTGACATGGGCCAGACCTTGCCACCAAATTGCACGACCCCGCCGCCCTGCCTTGGGCGACCAAGCATTTTTATCTCATTACCCTCACCTGAAAGCTTGGTGGTGCAGGCATCTGCAAGCAAGACTAATCCCAGGACGTTCTCGATGACTCCCTCTGATAGGGAGGCGACACTGGGCAGACGTTCGGGAAGAGGGTTTTCTCATCCACCAGCTTGGTGCTCAGGTCAGTAAATGCCGGCTGCCTCCTGGGGTGTCATTCTCATGCCGTTTGGGAGTTAGTGGCTCATGTCCTCCCAGGGGTCCCTGATGATCTCAAACTGTTCCTTGCCCAGGCCATACAGGACAGTTGTGATGAGGCCAAGTTCACAGTTCATTATGACTTTGATACCACCGATTCCATCGGGTGGGCCATTGGCATCAGTGTTGCCATTCACTGCTACCGTTGTCTGCTGTCCACCTGTTTTTGTGGGATGTCTAGTTGTTCCTCATGGACATTCCATTCGATGGAACTTGCCTGTTTGGTGACCAAGCAGACTCTGATTTCAAGCGCTTCAAGGAGAGCAGAACCACGGCATGCTTTCTGGGCTTTTCTGCCACACCTCGCCAGCCACATCAGCCCTACCATTCCTTTTGTGGCTTCGCAGAGGTACCCCATACCATCAGCCAATCCAACCCCAGCACGGTGTGGGGCAGTTTTGCGACCACAGTGCCCATCGCCCCTTTGGTCAAGGTCTACTGGCCAAACAGTCCACTGCCCCCTCCCGCCTTCAGCCCCACCTGTTAATCCCCTTTATCATGCCCTTAGTGGAGCACAGCCACCTGGTAGGAGGCAGGATCAGGCAATTCTTGCTGGGATGGCAGGCCATAACATCGTAGAGGTTGATCCTGCAAATTGTGCGGAAGGGCCGCACCCTACCTTTCTTTTCTGCAACGCCACACCTTCCACCATCACCCCAGCGACTGACTGAGGTCCATCTTTACGTCTAGGGGTAGGAAGTGCAACCCCGTTTGTCCAAAGGGACTATTGAGCCTAGTGCCTATGCCACAAATAGGACCCTGCTGCAACTACCGCAACCTTTTGGCGCCAAAGAAAAACTGAAGCCTTTGTCCATTTCTAGATATTTGCCGCCTTCTTGAAGGAAAAAATATCAAAATGCTCAGTGGCCCAGGTCTTTTCTGCCATTGACCCAGGAGACTGGATGGTGATGTTTAACCTGCAGGATGCCGATTTCCATATACCCATCCTGCAGGCCCACCGGTGCTGCCTGCAGTTCGTGATGTAACAGGAGCTTTTTCAATTTCCCATAGAACAATTATGCAGAAGAGGTTGAGGCAATATGCTACCGCTAGAGTGGGGAAAGTAATCAAACACTTAGAAAGGTGCACAGAACCGAAAGTTCAACCCCTTTCAACTTCAATGGAAAAACCTCCAAACATAAACCAAGTAAATGGTTTAGCACCCTTATTCAACAAAACGTGTTACTTATTATTCATAATGGTTCAGCACAAAACTCATGGTATTCCACCACATACAGTTTATGTAATTCACAATCTCCAATAAATATATTTTGAAGAAAGTTCTTTATTCATATTCTTCTTCTTTTAATAATCTCCTTAAAAATAGTAGCCACAGTAGCCAATGCGTTTCGTCCTCATGGACTTCTTCAGGGCTACAAAATACATATAAATACAGAAATGCTTATTTACAATATATACAAGCAATTCGAATTGTACAATAAATGAAACATACAAAAAATAAAAGAGAAAATTGCACGTTGAGCTAATAATTTCATATTTTGTGACATGATCCCAAACGCCAAAATCTATATCTGCATCTAGATTAAAGGTAAGTAAATCAGTTTTCGTAAACAGTTTCTTAGGTTCTCATACAATTTCCAACTCCACACTTAGAACTTTTTCACAGAAAAGCAGCCAATGCAATCCTATGGGAGGAAATGAAGTTATCGGTTTAAGGGTAAGTACTTGGTTGTGGGAGTTGGGTTTCTAGGGTTAGAACCAGGGTTCCCTCCGGGTCAAGGATGCACTCAAAGAACACCCTCCGTGGCACTAGGGCGGCCGTGTGCAGAGTGCTGAGGCCCAAGGTTATCCAGTGGGGGATAGGGGGCCTCCGGTTGGTGGCTGCTCACAGGCACACCACTTGGATGTGGGAGCAAAGCTCCTAGGGTTTAGCTCAGGGCAAGGGGGGATCCACGTTGGAACACAAGGTGCACCCACAGCGTCACAGCTGCAGGGGTGTCTATTGGCGTTGGGTTTTCCTTACCAGCTCCGGTAGGGGACGATCCTCTAGAAAGGGGCTGCAGGTGTCATCGGGAACTTGATGTAGATCAGGGATCACCAGATCCCAGGTCAGGATCGCCAGGGAGACTTCCTCGTGGTGTTGGGCCACTCGAACCCGGGCCGTAGGCGTTGGGTGCAGAGTGGTGCAGACTCAAGGATTTGGCTGGAGCCAGAGTCTGTTGGTGAGCAAATCCATTGCTCACGGGAGACAAAGTCTTGTTAGGGAAGGCAAGACATGTCCTCCGGGTTCTAGGGGGCTGCTGGTTACAGGACATGCCGGGATTCCGCTGGAGCAGGCTGGTAGGGCTGGGGCCAGGTCAGTTGGTGTCCTCCTCTTCTTCCTTCAGCACAGCTCTTCGGTCCTTCTTCTTCTTGTCTGAGGAGGCATGGTTTGGGGTTATCCCGAAATACTATATTTAGGGGCGTTTCAGGTAGGTACAGGTTGGGACCAATGGGTCCCTTCATTGGGGTGGTACACCCCCTATTATGCCACCCTCCAGTGGGAGGGAGGGAATAAGCCTCACTCTGGTTGACTGGGTCCCCCCCATCTTCAAGAAGGCGGGGACTGAGAGTTGTGCTTCACCTCGCCTCCCCCACCTGAGGGATGGAGTTGGCAAAGGTGGGCACACCTCTCCTATCTTGGTTTTCCCGCTGATTCTCTTGCACAAAGTGGGGGTCAGAACCGTGGGGGCCAGTTGCTGGGAGCAGCAAATGGCTGGGTCAGCTCACAAGGGCGGCAAGCCTTTGAAGCTTCCCCTTTGTAGATCCTACCCATCCTGGTGGAGGAGGCTTGGCACCTCTGCCCAGGATGTGCTTTGTCTGCAGACCCCGAGAGCGGGAGGCTCTCGCCCCAGGGGCCCAGAAACATGTCTGGGGGTGGCAGCTGACGAGCAGCCAGTCAGCCAGGACACTAGAGATAGGTCGTTTTTCAGGGGGCATCTCTAAGATGCCCTCTGAGCGCATTTTTCGTTAAATCCCACACTGGCATCAGTGTGGGTTTAATGTGCTGAGAAGTTTGATACCAAACTTCCCAGATTTCAGTAAAGCCATTATGGTGCTGCAGAGTTCTTATGACAAGCTCCCAGACCATATACTCTCTATGGCTTTACTGCACTTACAATGTCTAAGAATAGACTTAGACACTCTATGGGTAAAGGGCTCATGCACCTATACCCTCACCAGTGGCATAGTGCACCCAGTTAGAGAGGTGGCTGACCTATGCCATAGGCAGTGGGTTGTAGGCAGGGCACACAGGGATGTGTGCCATGTCGACTCTTCACTTTTCTCTGCACCAAAACACGCAGCCTGCAAGGTACAGGACCTGGGGGGTGGGGGGGGACACAATAAGTGCTGCAGCGCTTAGAGGCCTTCTCTGGTCACAGGGCCCTTGGAATCTAGGGTACCTTTTACAAGGGACTTACATGTGGCCAGAGAGGTGCTAATTTGGGGGTATACGTACAGTTTTAGGGAAAGAACATAGGCCCTGGATACCTTGTTGGCAGGAACCCATGGCACACTCTGGCAAAGAGCATCAACATCAGGAAAAAAGTGGGGGGCGACCATGCAAAAAGGGGCACTTTCTTACAACCTGGCGTCGGGACTGATTTGTGGATTGATGTAGATGGACCCCACCCCTGTAGGCTGACATTTTGTTGATTGTTTTGTCCCTAGCCCGGCAAAGCCTCGCTCTGGGCACAGTGAAAGGGTACCTTTTCGCTGTATCGGACTTTTTGCGGTTGCCAGATCTTATTGTATGGTTTACATCATTGGTTTCCACCCTCTCCCTTTGTTGTGCCACAGTGGGACCTTAAGTTGGTCTGCACATTTCTGATGCGCTCTCAATTTGAGCCACTTCACAGCTGTTCCCTGTGGCTCCTCACCTTCAAGACAGCGTTCCTTGTTGTTATAACATTGGGGCAGCATGTGAGTGAGCTCCAGGCTCTGTGGCAAAATGGTATACACCACCTTCTTCCCAGAACTGGTTTTGCGGGCACGGGCATCTTTTTTGCCTAAAGGTGTGGCGCTGTTCCCCGTTGGTGTAAACATTACAGTGCCGGCGTTTTATGCTCTGCCTCACCCCTCTAAAAAGGAGGAGAGACACTATCGCCTGAACCCCCAAAAAACCTGAGCTTTTACAGAGATCGCACCAAAGAACACTGGGTGGATGATCAGCACTTTGTGGGGTTCTCTGGAGCAAAAAAATGCAAGGCTGTGCAGGTGAGAGCCATCTCCTGCTGGATCTTTGCGAGGAAATGGGATGTATTATATGGTGTGGTTGAGACCTCACCGTGTAATACACTTACCAACCTCTTTAGGACCAGTAAGTTTTGTTTGTTAAAACTTTAGCTCAACCCTGGAAAGCTGTGGCTCAAATCAGTCAAGCTAACACAAAGGAACAAGTGTAAAGCATTTAAACAATACCAAAACAATCGAAGAAGAAATACTCGAGACACTTAAGAAATCAGACAAAATTTTTTAAAGGTTAGAGCAAATGTTTTTGACACTAAAATGAAAAAGATCTACCTGAGTGTTGCTGGAGATACAGAATTTACTCAACCTACCAACAAGCCATTGCAAATTCAACACATTTTCCACTTAGAAACTTTTAAAACTTGAGTAGGTATCAATGCGGTTACTTGAAGTTATTTTAGGCTACGAACTGCGGCAGGGTTCCAGTAAGGTCCACAGAAACAGTTACCTCAAAAAAAAAAAAAAAAAAAGAAAGCAGTCTCCAGTCCAGTTCCAGCATCAGTGGCTACTTGCCATTGACTTCTAGAGAGTGTTTCTGATGCAAGTGATACAGGATGCTGAAGATGCTGAGCGGTCAATGGGGGCTATTCCTGGAACTACTTCTTGGTCCACAGGCTTGGTGTGGCAATCCAGGCCTCAGGTTTTGACATCCCTCTAAGTCCTTTCGAACTGGGTAGGAGTTTAGTTGCCACTGAGCATCCCGTGCCTGCTACAGTGTTTTAAGTTGTTTTCTTCTTTTGGCGGTAACTTGCCTTTTGGGTGACCTAGCTGCAATCCAACAACTCTATTATGGTCCAGCAAACTCTGGGGCAACTTTTGAATGTTGGGTCCTGTCCCTCGGGCTGCATGGTGGCGAGGAGCAGTGATTTGGGAATCTGGGCTACCAACTCATCCCAGCAGGCTTCTTGAGCTGTTGTGGCCCTGTGCTGCGAACAGGAGTTCAGCCATTTGACCCTTGCTGTCTCTTACTTTGACGGGGCTCAAGAGTCGTCTTCTCCACGAGCAGCACACAGCAGGCACAAACCCTCTGCTTTGCTAGACAACAGGCGCAGCAGGCACAAACCACATCGGTGCAGCCTCTCATCACTGGGTCCTTGGTGCAGCAGGGCAGTCCTGCTTCGGTCCTCTTCACCACTCCAGCGATATCAGACTTCTGGGTGCCAGGGGTGACTTTTCTATGCCAAGAAAATACCCTCATGGGCGGTCGCAGTCACTAGCCAATGGGGCTACTAGGTTTCCTTTCTCGTAATGACTACTTCTTGTGAAATGTGACATCTAGCTATCCGAGAAGTCTATATTCTGCCGACTTTTAGCATGGCAGAGCCCAATTCTTGGCGTGCAGAGCTCCCTAGCCCAACTCAGCGGTGTGGCTCCCACAGGGTCTGCACTTCACTGGAAAACCGGTTTGACAGCTGGCTTCCCTGTTTCTGTCCCTAGTGTCAGGATGTCTACCTAGGCAATAGAGCAGCCCTTCTCCCATGGGTTAGTCATTTGCCCTTCAAAGGCGGCTTCCCCTTTGAAGCTCATCTTTTGGGCCAACACATGTGTGGCTTCCTGCCAGGGAGAGGTAACACATCTGCCCCACGCAGGCTTCTATTGTGTCCTTTCATGGGAGTCGTTTGTGCGTCTTCCCAGGAAGGCAGTAAGTTGTCTCTGGGACAGACCCCGTGTGCAACTGTGAACAGGCACAGAGACTTTGGGCAACAAAGTGGCAACTTTTCAAAAGTTGCGTACATCAGCAAGTTATACTAATTCGACTTGAGTATCAAGTCGGGATTAATGTAATAAGTTGTTTGCTACCTTACAGCAATATCAGCCTGCAACTCTGCACCAGCCAAAAGAGCTACCAGCCCTTTCCACAGTAAAAATGACAATTGCGAGTTTTTACTGTTGGAACATGAAAAATTACATGATCCACTTTCTCATTATTATACTGCACACTGCCATTGGGCTTGATAGGCCTGCCTTAGTGGTGATTTCTTTGTATTAAAAAGGGAAGGTTGGAATTTGCCATTGCTTTAAATGCCCAAGTGGGGTTAGCAGTTTACAACTGCCCTTCCAGTCTGCAATGGTAGACTGGGAGCCATGTTCCACCTTTGTCATTTCCAGGGGGGCACAACAAGTGCTGCAATCCCTTGGGTGACACTCTAACTTACAGGCCCTGGTTAGCATATATTGGGGACTTTCAAGTAAGTTAGCTTATGCTAATTGGGCATAAGTTAATCAAACATACACATTTTAAAGTCAGGACACTGAGGTTTGGTTAGCAGGCCTAAGTGCGCTCTAAGAGTAAAAAAAAAAAACAAGCAGTATCAATCAAAAACTTTGGGGGGACCATACAAAAAGAGGCATTTCTTTACACTCGTGTTCTGCATTATGATCTTCTACACAATGGCTAAAAATCAGCCTCTGGAAGAACTGCATTCTTATTCTAACAGGTCTAAAGCTGCCGATACTGCATTAGCACCAAAGTTCTGGTCCTAGACACTTGCCAGGCAGCTATGTGGGCTTCCTCCATACGTTTACGCTGGCACTGTTGTCTGGATAGTAACGTTGGCTGAGAGGGGCATCGGTCCTACAGAACTTTCTGGTTTGAGTCCATCTAGAGACCCACCTCCAAGTAGTTACTGCTTTGGTAACTGTTTAAAAGGTGAGGAATTTGTGTCTTGAAGTCCATCAGGAGAACACGTTAATTACCTTCGGTAATGCTCCTTCTGGTAGCGACTGTATCTAGGTGCAGATTCCTCACCAACCTTCCCATCCTCCTCGTTCTGTGGTTCGGTTGTCCTCTATTCATTCATAACATCCTGCGTCTAGGAATCTGCTCAGTAGTCGCACCTATTTGCTTTTGAGGCTCTACGTCTGGGGCACAGACAGCGTCGAAAGTGACCGACCGCGTATGGGTGTGGTGCCTATATAGGCCCCACACATCATTTCCAGAGTGGAATGGCGTCGTAGAGTCGCGCAGAGGTAGTGCTGAAAAGTTTCGGGATCCAGGGTGACATCTGGGGAATATTCAAAAGGTGAGGAATCTGTGACTTGATAGTCTCTACCAGAAATAGCATTACTGAAGGCAAATAACTTGTGCTTCAGGGCTAGAAGTTACAAGAGTGACCAGATAAGGAACTTGCACTGTTTTAACTCCTACCCGAACAAGTCATGTTTGATTTCCACTTAATTCAGCTAATTATATGTTGATCTTTTTGCTTGTTAAAATTGTTCCTACCAATGTATTCTTGTTTATTCTTTAGCTTGATTATATTTTTGAACTCTTATATTGGTATTTCGTTCAACTGTCATTTTGTTTCGTAGGTGGGATTCCTCGCACTCCAGTGAGGCAAAAGATGAAGACCATGTCTCGCTCTCTACAGATGTTAAATGTTGCCAGATTGAATGTAAAGGCCCAGAAGTGCCAGCAAGATGATCAGTCTCAGCCAGTCATCGAAAAAATGTCCCAGAGGCAGACAAGACCTAGGTCATCTAATAAAATAGAAAAGACAAAATCATTGAAAATTGCTACAGGTAAATGTTACCTAGGACATGGTTGAGGTTTAAGAAAACCTTTATTTCTTTATTGCAAAAGGGCAGGAAATGATTTTGATTTGTAGCAGCATCTTTGAAGAGGAATTTGGTATGTTCACTTTAATCCATAGACTGGTAAAGTCATGCATAGATCTTCAGCAGTCTGTCACTGGATCTAAAGATGTACTTGTACATTCTGCAAAATGCCAAAGAGAATCTGCAGTTTTGCTGACCTCCTTACTCCACCTTAGCAGGCAGCCGAATCACTTATCTTGCTGTCTCAGGTTCCTTTCCATCCAAGTTTATGATGGTAGGGTTTTCAAGATAACTGTCTTGCTTCGCACTCCCAGATAATATAGAATACCACTCTCCCACGCGGTGGCTCAAACACGACGAAGCAATAAACACAACACCCCCTGGAAAGGGATTTCACTGTATGAAATGAAGCACATCAAGGACTGTTTTCAGAATAAGGCTTGGGGTTTTATTTATGCAATGCTCTCTAACAGAAAGTCTTTCCCAGATGTCAAATGAACAACATTCAAATGTATACAGATATATATATATACACGTCAGATGATTATAGCCACTAGAAACTGTAGGTGCATACAAACAGACACGCATCACAATGAATGTTATAGCCACTGGAAACTGAATATGCACGCAAGCAGCCACACATCACAATGGCAACAATCAAAAATCAAACACTTCACCTGGTGCAAACTTCATCCTGGCCCACTCCAGACTGGGGAATTCACAGCCGGAGTCAAGAGACTCCGCAACCAGATGTCTGCATTGACGATGCGCCCACCGTTCAGGCCCAAACAATCCCGGTCTCCAAGTCAACAAGCCTCAGCTTTATAGTCTCAAAACACACTAGAAGGTTCCAAGAGGCTTTCCCTTGCGCCAAGGAAACTTACTGGAGTTGGACACTTTCCAAGCAAGCATTCCAAGGCAAAGGATTCCTCATGTTCCTTATGCATTTTCATGTGTCCCAGCCTTTATCTTAACGAAGCTTACAAAAGTCTTCGGCAGTAATTTCAACAATAACAAAGCAACCTTGAACATGAATAACCTAAACAACTTGAGCAATCTGGGGGCATGCCTGTGCGCGCGAAAAGCTCAAGCAAGACAGAGTCAGAATTCAAGATGACATGAGGGCATGTCAAAGGCAATAGTAAGAACTTCATAATACTTCCCAATGTACAACACAATGCACATTTGTGCACCACTGCCTATAGCATCACACACTTCATCTCCCAATGTACAACATAATGCACATTTGAGCACCACTGCTCATAACACTGCACTTCGAGACCAAAAAGTACATTCCACACCTCTCTCTCATATATGCTTTCAAATGCACATCCCACATGTTCTGTTCTTGGCAAGCTGTTCTACCCTGTGACAGCTCCCACTTTAAAACTACAAACCGATACAAAAGAAATCTTCAAGGGAAACATGCACATGCAGGGAAATTATCGTACATTCATGCTAGGGTAAAATAAAACACCAAATGTCAATTAAAATCATGGTAGTCAAAGGTCATCACGTGGTTTCAAACCATAGGAGTGCCTCTAGCACTACAATAACCGGTTGATTAGTGCATTGCCCGCTGTGAGTGTAATGTATTAGCTCCTTAGGTTAGCTGTATGCTGGCTTCATGACCTTTGTTTATGTAAAACTGACTTCTATGTACTCTGCAACAACTGTGCTTATGTGCCGGCAAGTCCCTCAACGCATCAATTCCCTCCTAGTAACCTCAATGAAATGGATCCAGCTATTCCACATGTACAAAAACCACAATAATCACCCATTTTTGCCATACAAATGGGCAGACAAAGGAATTCTATAAATTACAATACAATACACAGTATGAACAAAATATTAAGAAGCACATAGAAAACCTCAGGGAAATTAACTTTGAAAATCTGTGTGTAAATGATATATTTTTATAATAACATTTTCATTCAGTAACAGATTGTGGAAATGTCTCATTGAATGATATTTCAGTGGTTCCACACAGATATTAATCATGATAATTAATTTTCATAGAATGTTGCCACAGTAAAAACCACCTGCATGTTTTACTCTAGGGGTACGATTTAATAAATGAAAACATTGTTGGGAATTACCTCAGAAATCTCACAATACATTAATAATTTTACACATGAATGAAGATGCATCATTTAGAAATGAAAACTAAGAATATTATATTTGCAATGAAAATAGGTAGTGCAAGTTATTTACCAGTGAAAACAGGTACCAGTCTCATCAGCTTTAAAGAGTAAGAATGACTGTTCCAACATCACAAAATACACGTGTTCTCCAGCATTGAATCTTTTATAGATACATATTCTATTTGAATGTTCCCCCTTGTCAAGCTCAGGAAACCTCTGGTAAAAAATAAAATAATATATATCTATATATATATATATATATATATAACTATATATATCTATATATATATATATATATCTAGATAGATAGATAGATAGATAGATATATATAGATATATCTATATAGATATATATAGATATATCTATATATATAGATATATCTATATATATAGATATATCTATATATATAGATATCTCTAGATATATCTATATATATAGATATATCTATATATATATATATATATATATCTATATAGATATATCTGTCTCTGTCAGAACCTAGTTTCCATAGGAAAAGCATTTTTTGATTTGCTAATAACTTTGGCATCGTTTGACGAATCTTCGCGAAATTCTCCCCAAAAAAAGTCTATCCAGGTCAGCTCCTATCCTGAAAGTTTGGGGGTGATTCGTCAAGCGGGGCTGAGAAAAAAGGTAGGTCCCAAAACGCGTTTTCCCCTTAATTTCCATAGGAACTTTTGAGACTGGCTACAGCCCGAACTGCTGAACGGAATTACCCCAAATTTGGCAAAAAGTTAGAGCTTGGTTCAGAAAGCGACCTTTTTTTTAAATGATGTAAATCCGTTCAGTAGTTTTTGAGAAATTCAAAAAATAAGAGTCAAAAAATCAATTTCCCATAGGAAACTTTGGGCAAGGCTACAGCCGAAACTACTGAACGGAATTACCCCAAATTTGGCAAAAAGGTAGTGCTTGATCAGAAAGCGACCTTTTTTTTAAATGGTGTAAATCCGTTCAGTAGTTTTTGAGAAATTCAAAAAATAAGTTTCGATATCTAGGGACGCGGTGGAGTCGCGACCCCTCCCGACCACGAGCTTCATTCTAATTGGCTGTCAACACTCCAAACCAGGAAGTGTTGGCAGCCATCTTGTGACTCGGTAGAAGTGAGTCACCAGAAAACAGAGAAACAAAGATATAAAACAAGAGAAGGGGGCAGGGTAGAAACACCCTGACCCCCTAGGCCTGCTCAGGGGGTCCCAAAAGGACCCCCAGGGCCCAAAAAAAGCATTTTTTTAAAAATTTAGGCGCAATTCGCGCTGGGGTTGCGAATTCCGCTGAAATTGTTTAAAAACAATGAAGCGTGGGTTCCCGCGTTTTATTTTAATGAGGCCCCCGGGTGGGCTAGGTCCCGGGGCACTTCTAAAAATAATAGCGGGGGCCCGCTGGGGCCCCCGTAGCCCCGGGGACCACCACCTGCCCGGGGCTTCACTCATGTTGGGAGGGGGGCGCGCGGCCCCCCTCCTGGAGCGCGTGATGGCCCTGGGGACCGCCACCCCACAGGGCCGGCTCCTGCAGTGTCCCGGGGTGTCCATCCCCGGGACAGTGCTGTTTGCTATGACAGGGCGGGAGCCGCGCGGCTCCCGCCCTGTCATAGCAAACTTGTGAAAGCGATGGGTGCGCGGCACTCGAGTACTTCTTAAGTCTTTTAAACACCGAGGGGTATATTCTCAAGGACATATCGCCGAGTTAACGGCACTTTATCGCAACCAAAATGGTGATAAATGTAACGCACCATTCACGAGCAAACAGCCGATATCACCAGTTTACCAGCGATAGCAGCCTCAAAAAGCATTGTCACGGATGACTCCGGCAAATATTGCTAATGAGATGTAGAGTAGGCGTTCCCGTGCAAAATGCAGCGAACACATCACTTCGCAAGTGTCTCAACCACCAGCAAGATCGTCGAAGAGAGTACAAAACAGGCGATAAGGTGCGTTAGTAGCAGAAAGTTTACACCTGCTCTGAGCTGGTGTAAAGTCGGACTACAACCTGCAATATGAAAGGGAGCCCAGCCCAGAGCCACACGTGAATGACAACAGATGCAATGGAGCCAACGATCATGCAGCTCGGACACCCAACACTGCTCCGACACCCCCGCCACCAGCCCCTTGTCCGCCATCCCCCTTCACCTCCCCCCCACACACAAACAAATGTGACAGCAACCTTAGGAAATCTGGAACGTAACAAATTGGCTGATGTCGCACAATTATAGTAAAGACGATGCATGTGAGGTTGGACAAATAAGAATCTCAGTCATCTATGGATTTACATATAAAACATTTTATTTAAACAAAACAACAAAATAAAAGTAGGTACAGGTATGGCGTGTCATCCCGCGACAATTTGTGAATCACAGCCTGCAAGACAAAAGAAAAGATAATATTGTGCGTCATGCGTCCATCAAAGGAGAGAGAAAGAGTGAGAGAGAGGAAGAGAGAGAAAGAGAGTGAGAGAGGAAGACCGAGAAAGAGAGAGTGAGAGAGAGAGAGATACAAGGAAGAGAGAGAGACGAGAAACTGTGAGAGGAAGAGAGAGAAGGAGTGAGACAGAGGAAGAGAGAGAAAGAAAGAATGAGAGAGGAAGAGACATAGAAAGAGAGAAAGTGAGAGAGAGAAAGGAAGAGATAGAGAGTGAGAGAGAGAGAAAGTGTGAGTGACAGAAAGGAAGAGATGGAGAGGGAGAGAGTGTTGACACTGTGGAGAAAATCCTCACAGCTCACCTTTCTGCCACCGGTGTGTCTCCAACCACGTGCCGGGACATAGTGCAGTCTTCAAGTTTAGTCATCTGAAACATAGTATAGAATCAGTGATGGCAGAGTACATACAACTGCACACGCCTTATTCTCTGTTTCGCCCCTGCGCACCCAGGCTGCTGCACCCCATCGACTCCCGCCGCCCAGAGGTGTTTGTCCGCCCCTGCGCACTTAGGCTGCTGCACCCCATCGACTCCTGCCGCCCGAGGTGTCTGCCCGCCTCTGCGCACCTAGGTTGCAGTACCCCATCCACTGCCACTGCCCAGAGGTGTCTGCCCGCTGCTGTGCACCCAGGCTGCTGCACCCCATCCAGTCCCATTGCCCGGATGGATTTACATATAAAACATTTTATTTAAACAAAACAACAAAATAAAAGTAGGTACAGGTATAGCGTGTCATCGACAATTTGTGAATCACAGCCTGCAAGACAAAAAGAAAGATAAGATTGTGCGTTGTGTCCATCAAAGGAGAGAGCGAAAAAGAGAGGAAGAGATAGAGAAAGAAAGAAAAAGTGAGACAGAGAGGAAGACAGAGAGAGAGAGGAAGAGACAAAGAGTGAGATACAAGGAAGAGAGAGAAAGTGAGAAACAGTGTGAGAGAGAGGTAGAGAGAAAAAGTGAGACAGAGGAAGAGAGCGAGAGAGAGAAAGAATGAGAGGAAGAGACAGAAAGAGTGTGAGAGAGAAAGGAAGAGATAGAGAGTGAGAGAGAGAGAAAGAGTGTGAGTGACAGAAAGGAAGAGATGGAGAGGGAGAGTGAGTGTTGACACTGTGGAGAAAATCCTCACAGCTCACCTTTCTGCCACCGGTATGTCTCCAACCACTTGCCGGGACATAGTGCAGTCTTCAAGTTTAGTCATCTGAAACATAGTATAGAATCAGTGATGGCAGAGTACATACAACTGCACACGCCTAATTCTCTGTTTCGCCCCTGCGCACCCAGGCTGCTGCACCCCATCGACTCCCGCCGCCCAGAGGTGTCTGCCCGCCTCTGCGCACCCAGGCTGCTGTACCCCATCCACTCCCACTGCCCAGAGGTGACTGCCCGTTCCTGCGCACCCAGACTGCTGCATCCCATCCACTCCCACTGCCTAGAGGTGTCTGCCCGCTCCTGTGCACCCAGGCTGCTGCACCCCATCCACTCCCACTGCTCGGAGGTGTCAGCCCGCTCTTGTGCACCCAGGGTGCTGCACACTATCCACTCCCACCGCCCAGAGGTGACTGCTCGCTGCTGCGGAAACAAGCCTCTCTGCTCACCTTCTGCCACCGGCGTGTGTCTAAGGGCGTCCACCACGTGCCGAAGCAACCTCCTCAGGCGTTGCGTACACGCGGTTAAGCCGAGCTCACAATTCAAAGTGGGTGTTGATTGCAGGATGGCCACGCATCATCGCAGGCTGCACACGCGCTCAGCTCTGGTGGCACTAACTCAGTGGAACTGAAGTCATCGCCTCGTGGCGGGAGGTTCGTGTCGGGGTGGGGGGGTGGGGAGGGGGTCGTCAATCTGTGAATCACAGCCTGCTAGACAAAAAGCAAGGTAAGATTGTGCATCATGCGTCCATCAAAGGAGAGAGAGAAAGAGTGAGAGAGGGGAAGAGAGAGAAAGAAAGTGAGAGGTAGACAGAGAAAGAGAGTGAGAGAGAGAGGAAGAGAGAGAGAGAGAAAGAGACAGTGAGAAAGAGGAAGAGAGCAATAGAGTGAGAGAGAGGTAGAGAGAGAGAAAGAAAAAAACTGTGTAAGAGAGAGGAAGAGAGAGAGAAAGAGTGCGAGGGAGAGAAAGGAAGAGATGGAGAGGGACAGTGAGTGCCCACACTGTGGACAAAACCCTCACAGCTCACCTTTCCGTCACCGGTGTGTCTCCAACCACTTCCCGGGACATAGTGGAGCCCTCAAGCTTACTCATCTGAAACGTAGTATGGAATCAGTACTGGCAGAGTACATACAACTGCACACGCCTAATTCTCTGTCCCGCCTTTTTGCATCCAGGCTGGTGCACCCCATCCACTTCCACTGCCCAGAGGTGTCTGCTCGCTGCTGCACACCCAGGCTGCTGCACCCCATCCACTCCCACTGCCCGGAGGTGACTGTCCGCCGCTGCGCACCCAGGCTGCTGCACCCCATACACTCCCACTGCCCGGAGGTGACTGCCCGCCGCTGCGCAAACAAGCCTCTCTGCTCACCTTTCGCAACCTGTGTGTAGAAAAGAGGGCCTACCACGTGCCGCTGCAAGCCCCAAGCCCGGGGCCCGCGGACACGGCACCCTGCATATCATGCAGCCCCGCTCCGCAGGCCACCAGGTCTCACATTTGGTGCTGGGTCTTGATTTTGCCATGGCAGAGGACATACCAGTGCACCGGGCTGTTTCATCGCAGGCTGCACACCCGCTCAGCCCTTGCAGTGCCACTAACTCTGTGACCAGCGAGGTGACGCCACGTGGCGGTAGGCCTGCGCTGTCTGATGGCTCAGGCCTACACTGCGGTCCAGCAGGGCACACAAAACCTGAGCTGTCCAGACCTCCGGGACGGGCCATCACCGCAGGCTGCACACCCGCTCAGCAGTTACGGTACCCGTACCTCAGTGGACCGAAAGTCACCGTCCCGTGCCGGTGTGCCTGTGCCGGCCGCAGTGCATCCGGTGCGAGCAACTCTGAAATGGCGTCGAGCACGTGTGCCCGGTCTTTTTTATTGGCGGGGTCACGTGTCCTGTGACGCCTGTGCTGGATGGGTGTGGTGTGGGTGTATACTAGCCGTGAGGGAGTGGCTGTGGCGTACTGACAACTAGGGTGTCACCAGCAGATCACTGCAATGAAAATCTGGGCCATGTAGCATTGTTGTCCTTCCCTGTAAGCGGAGTGGGCTGGCCTGGCGTATGCCAGTCCTGCGTGAGGCTGTGAAGAATGACTCCGGAGCTATGGGCGTGGCTCCGTCCTGGGCTGTATGAGGAATCAACTGATGTGGGTGTCCCTGTTGAGGTGCTGACGTCACCCGGGTCGCAAGCGCCAATGTGTGTCACTCTGTGAGCCAAGTCCCACAACATGGAAGGTACGGGGAATCACTGACCCTACATTCATCCATAGTTCCACACATAAAAGATGGTGGACATGACACATCTGTGTGGATATGAATGTTTATTGCACATTCAGAGGAGTGTTGCAGCTGTAGCAATACAGGGCCATGCAAAGTTCAAGTTTCAGTTTTTGGCACATGGAGGGCAGCCAATTAGAGCCAAGCTTGTGTTCGGGGTTAGGCTGCGCCAACATATGTACTTATACAATTACTCCGCCAATCCCCAAGCACTTATAAATTCACTATACACTCTCCTTGCAGTACTCTAATGATCCAGTCTCTACGTACGTACTTGTACAATGACCGAGAGAAAGTTACATAACCGAAGTTTTCCCCACTGCCAGAGGTAACATGGTTGCATACGCTGTCCACAGCACAATGTAATGTGGTAGGGCCCAGGGGCGGCATCTTGCATACATAATGAACACACGGACACAGATAGATTGTGGAACTGGGTACGGACACGTGCGCTCGACTCATTTTTATTACCAGGGTCACATGTCCAGTGACGTCTGTGCTGGATGCGTGTGGTGTGAGTGTAAGCCAGCCCTCCGGGAATGGTTGGTGCTGGCAATAAGTACAACAGTAATCATTGGATCAGACACATAGACTCAATCATAAAGGGTCAATGATTTGTGCTGCACTAAGGTAGGGGCAACAGATGTGAAATAATACACACAAGGTTGTATCGTAAAGGGTCCATGACTTGTGGTACACTGAGGTAGGGGCAGCAGATGTGAAATTATGCACAAAACATTGTATCATAAAGGGTCCATGAGTTGTGCTGCACTGAGATAGGGGCATCAGAAGCATTCAGCGTGTGGGCAGCCAGCGATGATGCGTGGTGCGGGCGAGCCGCACTGGGAGCAATGTCTGTTGCCTACTGGACTGCGTCATCTGCAATCGCGACTCGATGTGAATTGTGAGCCCTGCTATCCGGAGTGTAGATCGAAGGCAGTAGTCAGCACAGAAATCAAAGAATGCTTTTAGTCACTTCCTGTTTACAAAATTCGAGGACATAGAGTACAATTCTGTCTGCAATAAATAAATCATGTCTCAATTTAAATTGTGAGCTCTGCTAACCGCAGTGTAGGTGTATGGAACAAAAGATGAAACATTTATGGAATACACTGTCGAAATATGTAGGTTTCAGGGACGTTATAGTTAGTTGCCTACTGGACTCTGAAATTAATGAATGAAGACTGAATTTGAATTGTGAGCCCTGCTGAGTACAGTGTAGGCCGGAGGCAGTGGTCAGGAAGAGCCCACAGCCACATGGCGTTGACTTGAGCTGCATAGAGTTAGTGGTAGGTGTGGCGCTCAGCGTGTGCACAGCCAGCGATGATGCAATGTCTCTTGCCTACTGGACTGCGTCATCTGCAATCGCGACTCGATCTGAATTGTGAGCCCTGCTGACCGCAGTGTAGATCGAAGGCAGTAGTCAGCACAGACATCAAGGAATGCTTTTTAGGTCTCGCCTACGCAGCGCGCATGCGCTGCATAGGCAAAAAGACCTTTTGCGATGGATTCAGCTTTTAAGCCAAAAACGTGCACGCGTTCCATTGCCTTCAATGGCAACGCGTGCACGTTTGGCGATTCACTTGCGGGAGCGAGCGGCGCCATATGGTAGCAATTATCGCTACTGGCGCCGCTCGCTCCCGCAAGTGAATCGCGCAGGCTCCCTTCTCTTCCCCCCTCCCCCTGCTGCCGTGCGAGGCGCGTGCGCTTGTTGCCCTTGCAGTCCCTCACTAGACAGTTCAGGAGCAGCTGTCATACAGGGGCGCTGGGTGTAGCTTAACACCGCCACTAAAGCCAAACACTTGTCTAGCCAACTGAAAGATTCTATTACCAACATTAACAGCAATAAAATGGAATACTGCCGGCCGAAAACAATTCGTGTAATTTCAGCAGAATGCAACTTTGTTTCCAGGATTTCGTCACACGCGGGAAAAACAATTCCAGTCGGCTTACTCCCGAAGCTCAGATAATTGATAAATTGGGGCGGCCGACGGCTGACCTCGAGAAGAAAAACAAGGCTACCTGATAACGAGTGCATTCCAAGAGAGGCGCTCGCGCCAGACCTGGAAACTCACGCGGACTCCCGGCCCACAGACAATGCCAGGGAGCCGCCTCTCCGGACTGCTGCACGCCTCCCCTCGTCCAAACAAGTCACTTCTTTTATCAGAGCCGAGCAGATCAAAGGCCACGCGGCAGCAAAGGATAAAGGGAAACAAAATTACAGCCAAACCTCCTACATCTGAGGATGTCCTAAGGAACGGGTCAATTCTTGGAAGAGTAATTTAGATTTCGAACAAAACGTCGAGGCCCCCCTCCTCTTTTGTCTTATAGAGTGTTCTAGGCACACGGAAGGAATGGTAGCCTGGACACTCCTCGAAGTAGCTGTGTGCTTTATAAATCTATCATTCACTCATTCATTCATGGTCTGAGGAAAGCTCCCGAGGTGGCAGTCTGCAAAAAACCTACATGTAGGTGATGTCGGGCAGGTAAGGGCGCTGGGGTGGTCAGGGATGGACACATAATACAGAGACCCACTGGGGACATGTGGGGGCGAGGGGGGTTTGGGGGCACACCATTCAGAAAACATCTTCTAAGATGAAAGGGAGATTGAGTGGGAGGCCAGGGGTCCTACCGTTTAAAAAGTGAGCGAGTGCACGAAAAGGCCTTTGGGTGGGGGCATGGGGGTTATTGAGCAAGGAGACAGTCCACAAACAGGCCTGCTGAGGCGGGATGAGGGTACTTAGGGAGGAGACGGTCCACAAACAGGCCTGCTGAGGCGGGATGAGGGTACTTAGGGAGGAGACAGTCCACAAACAGGCCTGCTGAGCTGGGATGTGGGTACTTAGGGAGGAGACAGTCCACAAACAGGCCTGCTGAGGCGGGATGAGGGTACTTAGGGAGGAGACAGTCCACAAACAGGCCTGCTGAGCTGGGATGTGGGTACTTAGGGAGGAGACAGTCCACAAACAGGCCTGCTGAGCTGGGTTGTGGGTACTTAGGGAGGAGACAGTCCACAAACAGGCCTGCTGAGGCGGGATGAGGGTACTTAGGGAGGAGGCAGTCCACAAACAGGCCTGCTGAGGGCAATGAGGCTGATCAGGAAGGTCAATCATGAAGTGGGTAAAATGAGGTCAGAGTATAAATCAGGGTCTCTTGATAGTTATGGATGAAAGGCGTCTCAGCTCTGCCGAGTCCATTCCTAAGCGAGTAAGGCAGTCTTTCCTGCTCAGCACCTAGAATGGACGCAGAGGGGCGGAGCCAAGGCTCACTATCATCTCAAGGATTTTTGGGTCCTGGGAAAGACACATTTCAGTTGTTCTTTGTGACTCTGGTAAAGTTTAACTTAATTTAGCACCTCAGCACCACTCCACCACCACTCCACCACCTCAGCATCACAACACCACCACTCCACCATTTCTCCACCACCACCTCAGCATCACAACACCACCACTCCACCAGCACATCACCCCTCCACCACCACTCCACCACCACTCTACCACCATCACTCCACCACCATCACAACACCACCACCACTCCACCACCATTAAACACATTGGCAAAGTCAATAGCTCTGCCTAAACACTTATAAGGCCCCAAAGGCGAGACCTATTGGCTATGCCAAAGTTTGTTATCACGTCCTCTTGACAAAATTCGATTACATAGAGTACAATTCTGTCTGTAATTAATAAATCAAGACTGAATTCAAATTGTGAGCTCTGCTGTCCGCAGTGTAGACTGCCATTCAGTGTTCCTTTGGACTTGCAAGATGAAGTTGGTCATTGTACTAAAGCTATAACTGATATAAAACAAGTTCTTGAAGCAAGGATACTAAAAGGATATTATGTAGATTTTAGGGACGTAATACTTAGTTGCCTACTGGACTCTGCAATTAATGGATCAAGAGTCCATTTTAAATGTGAGCCCTGATGACCGCAGTGTAGGCCGGAGGCAGCGGTCAGCAAGGGCCCACAGCCACGTGGCGTTGAGTTGAGCTGTACAGTTAGTGTCACCTGAAGCAACCAGCGTGTGTGGAGCCTGCGATGATGCGTGGTCCGAGCGGGCCACACTGGTAGCAATGTCTTTTGCCTAATGAATTCTGTCTTAATAAGTCCACGTGGCGTTGACTTGTGGTGCACTGAGTTAGTGGCACCTGAAGCACTCAGTGTGTGCGCAGTCTGCGATGATGCGTGGTCCGGCCGGGCCGCACTGGGAGCAATGTCTCTTGCCTACTGGACTGCGTCATCTGCAATCGCGACTCGATCTGAATTGTGAGCCCTGCTGTCCGCAGTGTAGATCGAAGGCAGTAGTCTGTATAGACATAAGTGTCTGGTGCTCTGCTGCTGGGTTCGCAGGGGGCCTGTGTCGAGGAGGCCGGCGATCACGGCGGAGGCCTCGTGGCAGGGTGAGGGCTGCCGCCCTGCAGACGCTTTGGCCTTCCCACAAGTGAACCACGCCCAGAGCCCCAGCCTATTTATTCATACTCCTACGCTGGAGTGGCGTACGTTGGACCAGCCGACTCCGCTTCCGCTTCCAGGGGGGGGACAACACAGCTACATGACCGAGATCTTCCCCACTGCCTGAGGTAACATGGTTGCGTCTATTGTCCACAACACTACAAGCACCAGCAGTATATGTCCACATGGAGAGGTTTGTGCTCTGCATAGTGAGGTCTGTCCACCACATCACCGCTACACTTGGTATTGAGTGCATTTTTATTGATGGGTGACTTGCGTCCTTCACACATACTTGGTTGCCACATCTCCCAAGATTCAGCTATTGTGTGGCTGAGGGACCATGCCGTTTTTGGAAGGTCCGCTGTCCTGTTCTGCGCTGCCTCAGTGGTAGTAGGGAGGGGGATGGTCCGGGGGGGGAGGTCCTGAGGGTGATGGCAGTGGGTGTTGTGGCCTTCTTGGGTGTCGGAGCTGCATGGTCAGTAGCTCTATGACATGTGTTGGTCTTCAGATGTGGTTCTGGGCTGGGCTCCCTTTCACACTGTAGGTAGTCCTGCTTTACACCAGTAAAAGGCAGATGTTAAATTCCTACTGCTAACGCAGCTTATCGCCTGTTTTTGGATCGCACCCCAGATTTGGCTGCTCGTTGAAAATATCGGGAAGTGGTGTTTTCGTGTTTTTGCATGGGAAGGCCTACTCTTCATATTATTAGCGTTAGTTGTCGCTCTCATTTGTGGCGAATTTTTTTGCGGAAGCTATGGTTGGAAAACTGCCGATATCTGCTGTTTTCACTAGGTGGAGAATGGAATGATTTTAAAATCACTGAAAAAACCATAGGTTTAATGAACATTATAATCTGAAAGAAACACATAGTGATAGATTCCTTACCTTAGAATATCCCCAGGCGTCGGACTGGATCTGGAAAGTTTTCATCAGCAGTACCCCTGCGCGTCAGTAGGGGCGTCGTGCGGCTCCGCGTCAGTCGTTGGCATCGTGGTCGCCGAGATGACGTCGCGGGCGCTACTTGGACGCCGCCCACGCGCGCTGACGTCAGTTCTTTCTTTTTCCGCGCCAGCAAGCGCAGATCCGGAGAGAGCGGTACCCCTAGTCTTTTTTGACTACGTTTTTTGAGATCTTTTTCTCACCTTTTTCGAGTCGATTCGACTCCTGGTGCAGTTAGGGATGCCCGGGTTTAAGTCCTGCGAGGACTGTCATCAGATGATGTCGGTGAAGGACCCGCCTGGGGCGCGACCACGACCCCAAGTCGTGCCCCGACTGCCGGTCCATGTCATGAATGATGTAATATGTGATGTCATCAGCAGTGCATTGCGGGGGCGCGAGTTATAGTTAGCTGAACTAACTAGAACGCCGGAATTTCTCTGGTTTTGTACGAGTGAAATGTCCAACTAACTATAACGTCCCTGAAACCTACGTTTTTTTCAGTGAATATATATATATATATATATATATCACACTCCTTCTCGCAGCCACTTCTCCTCTGTGCACAAATGGAGTACGAACCACAATTTCGTGCAGCTTCAGATTTTATTCAGCTCGTGTAAGACACAACTCCATCAGCATGACGCGTTTCGATCCCGAAGGGATCTTGATCACATGACGCGCTACACGGTGGGTGGTTCATTTAAATACAGATTTTTTGCTTTTTAAAGTGACGTGTGCACCAATTTTCATTCGCCAATCTTATAGACATAGACAAAATGCTTTTCAATCAACAGGAATCTAATTTATGGTTACATAAAACACTTGGTTAAATACATATTTAAAACCATAAAATCATCCCTTTTTAAAAAGCATTTAAAATCCTACTGTAACTCGTTAAAAAGCTGTTATTAAATCTCATAATGTTAAATAAGATTACAACATCGCTTTTACATGTTGATGTCTGACGTCCAGGTTTAAATACCAATTATCAACTGCTTTCAACAGTTGGTCAAAGTGCTAGTGCTCTTACCGTACTAAAGGATGTAAACGTCTATTGTGTAAACAGATCGACTGGAGTTGTCCTATTAGTGCAAATATAAATTGTGTAAAGTGCTAAGTGCAATATTAAAAAACAACGTGTAACCCTTAATATACAAACTAAAAAACCGTGTGTAAGTGTAAAAGGCAGTTAGAAAAGGCGGTGAAAAATTCTAAAACCTAGTGTTTGGTCTAAAATGTTCTAAATCGACTAGCAGCTCAGTATTATTTTGACTATGGTTTTCAAAATCCTGCACCCCACTATACTCTATGATTGGGTTCTAGAGACAAGTATATAAATCCTCCGTTTGGTTCAAGCCCCCCGGGTGTTTGGTATCAAGGTTTAGGATATACCTCGTGTCTAGTTGTCGCAGGGCTTTCACTCGGTCTCCTCCCCTCTTCTTAATCGGGACACTGTCTATTAAGAAGTATTTCAGGAATGTTGGATCTGCATTATGTTTGTCCCCAAAATGTCGGGCCACCGGATACGTCTGGTCATGATTCTTAATTGCCCTTATGTGCTGGAGTACCCTCTTATGTCCCTGCAGTATTGTACTGCCAACGTATCTGAGACCACAAGGGCACTCCAGCACATATATCACATGATTAGTTTTGCATGACAGGGCCTTGGTGATTGGAACTTCAATTGGATTGAAGGGGGTCTTATAAGTGGTTGCATTTGTGCCGTGTTGGCATGCCTTGCATTTGTTAGAAACCCATGCGCTGACTTAACCATGTTCCTTTAGCTGGACCCTCTAGATCATTTCGCACCAAGGTAGCCCTCATGGACGGTGCCCTGCTGTATGTTATAGCAGCTTTCCTAGGTAGGAGCTGACCAATGACAGGATCTCCCAAGATTATGGGCCAATTTCTATCTATGATGTTTTTGATGGTTTTACCCTGCTTGCTATATCCAAAGATGAACCTGAATGTCTCATCTTCACCTCTATTGGCTAGGTCGGGCTTGGTTTGATTTCTAAGGAGGATTTCCCTGCTAGTTTCATTACTTTTCCGGATTGCGGTATCGATGCATCTTGGGGAATATCCCCGTGCCAGAAATCTATTTCTACTGGCTATTTGTGCCTGCCTCAAATCCTCTTCACTGCTGCATATACGCTTCAACCGCAGCATCTCCCCAAACGGTATGCTTTGAATTAAGTGTTTAGGGTGGGCTCTACTGGCATGTAGCATCGAGTTGCCCGCGGTGGGTTTTCTATGCAGTGTAGTATGCAACTGTCCATTTTTAATGTAAATCTGCACATCCAGAAAGTTCACAGTTTCAGAACTAATGGAAGCAGTAAACTGTAAATTCAGGTTATTGACATTCAGGTTTTGTACAAATGTCTCAGCATCACTTCTTGCACCTTGCCAGTCCACAAATAAATCATCAATATATCTAAACCATATTTTGACGTTGTTGGTCATACATGTCTTATACTCTTTATGGAGGACCAGCTCCTCCCACCATCCCATGTGTATACAGGCATAGCTGGGGGAGAAGCTGGCCCCCATAACCACTCCACTTTGTTGTTGATATAAAGAATTTTCAAACAATAAAACATTGTTGTTGAGACAATTCTACCATGTTAACCAGCATTGCACTATGTTGTTCCAAGTCTGGCCCTCTGTGTGCAAGGTAGTGTCTTAATGCCCTTAGCCCATCCTGGTGCTTGATAGATGTATACAAGGATGTAACATCCAATGTAATGAGCAGGTAATCATCTTGCCATTCAATGTTTTGAGTTTTGGAAAGAAAGTCCCCAGTGTCCCTGATATAGGAGGGCAACCCTTTCATATGGCTTTGAAGGAAAAAGTCCACATATTGTGAGGTTTTCTCTAAAAGGCTGTTGCGGGCTGATATAATTGGCCTGCCTGGGGGCTTAAGGGGATTTTGATGAACTTTGGGTATGAAATACATTATAGGAATCACGGGGTTGTCATTTCTCATGAATTTCTATTCATCTGATGTCAAAAGTCCGGTATATATATATATATGTATATATATATCACTGCTTTCCGCGTTGAACTGAAAGGTTCTTCCCTGCAACAACGGACACGGACCAAATAGATAAGTGCAATTATATTTATTTAAACCTCAATGTCGCCATAACGTTTCGGCTCGTCCGAGCCTTTTTCAAATGACATTGTATTTTTACTTGACTTCCGCTTTTAAAGTGACGAGTGCAATTAACCAACAATCACGTGCAAAAGGTGCCCATAGACATAGAAAAATTTGTAGTTCATTGACAATTCATGAGTAAAGTTAAAAAACCAACCGCTAGTTAAAACATTAATATATCTTAATATCAATATAAAATGTATAAAAGGACATGAGGATAAAAACAGCAGTAAAAATATCAAATTTGCAAAAAAGATATTAGTGCATAAAAATGCTAACCTGCCGCCAAAATCTAATTGAAATAATATTAGCATAAATGCATTGAATTTATTAAATCCGTCTCACTCCATAAAAGCAAGATTTATTTGTCCACAACTGGGAATCCCAAAATTTATTAAAAAGGACCCCCGTTGACTCACTAATGGTTTTAAACTATTATCATGATATTCTCATGCATGTTAAGAGACCCCAATTAAAACAATTGATTGTTGTGTTTCGGGTTAAATCCCATTTCCTATCGCCACATACATGTAGTAATATTTTTATATCTCAATGAAATCCACAAATGTGCATAAGAAATACCCTCCGTGATGAAATTGACCTAAACTATGTGTCTGTTAAAATCAGGAAATAAAAAGTGCAACGATAGTTACTGTATTAATTGACCCTTATCGTAGTTACAGAGCAACCTGCGGTAGATTTTAAGGAATTAGATCTATTTCTGGGTTTCAAATGGAGGATAATACTATTGCATCACCTATCCTCAATGTTATCAAGATTTGTCTTGTAAGACTATATGGAATAATATATATGATATATATGATACAACCAATATATATATCCCACTAAAGTGATTTTTTTTCTTAAGTCAATTTATGCACTATTGCCTCTTGCACCTCCATATGCTCTGATTCTTACTGCATCTGTTCCTGCTTAGGTTTCCTCCAGAGCTCTGCTCAGTTGTCCTCCAGAGTTCCGCTCAGATCTTTTCCTTGTGAAACGTATAGTATTTTCCTGGCTGCATGTTGAGAAAGGTCAAAGGTCTTTCAGATCGTCAGTACGAGGAGGAGTATTTCACACGGGAAGGCACTTAACTTTCTGACTGCTGAGCTAAGGCTCGTTGCCTTTTGTGGTGAAACATTGACTGTCATTGGTTATGATTACATAAAGTTGGTGTTTGTTTCCTGGTTATTGGGAAATGTGGTTTTGGCAGTGTGAATGTTTTTTGGATTCACATTCTGTGCATTATTCTGCCCTCTAGTTTTTGGGTCTGGAACTCTCCCTGTACAGTAGTCCCGCCTCTTTTTTTTGCTTTTGTTGGACGTTGCTCACCATTTGATGCTTAGCCCAGCCTCTTCTGACATCAGATGCCCTCCCCGAAAGTATCCTTTCGTGGTCGCCATCTTCGGATTCTTTTTTTCCACCTGGAATGATCGCTGAAGCTCTCCAGTCATCTAAAAGAAGAAGAGAGCAAGAAAATGAGAAATCATCAAGAAAATGTCGAATCAGAGAAGGTCATCTCTATAGTAGAAAGAAGGGAATCCTGTCCAGAGATTTCCACTGACTTCCACCTAAATACCCAAAGTAAGTCGTTTGTACGTCAAGCGAATGACTGAACAGGGACACTCCTGATCTTCGTGAGATGGAGTATACACATTTCCATTTCTTCCCAGAGTGCCACCACACGTTTGCAAAGAGGGACATCCCTCTGGAGTGCAATCTTTGCCTGTCAAGAGAGCACAACTCCGATACTTGCGAATCCTGTGCAGAATAGAGGGGCGGTGGGGAAGGGAGTGTGGGCAGAGGGTGGGGCGATTGCATCCCCAAATGACAGCAGAGCCACAAAAACTCTTCGCATGGCCTGTTCCAGGACGTTGAGTGGCCCAAAGACCTCGAGCACCAATGGCGGAACATCCAGGCAGAATCAGTTGAGGAAGGCATGGACACCTATCCGTCGAGGCCATCGCCCTCAGATGACATCATCATGTATAACCATCTAGTGAAAAGGGCGGCAGAGGGGTATGGAGTACATCTGGATGAAGAACAATCATAGACATGCTTTCTGCTAGAAACACTGCTACCCTCACAGAGTAAGAACCAATTCCTGCCAGTGCTTCCAAGCATCTTTGACCAGGGAAGAGAGGCCTTCAAAGAACCAGCAGCATGCAGGTCGGTGACCCCCTGGGTCGAGAAGAGGTACAAGCATTCTTCTAAAGGCCATGCATACATTTGTGGCAATCCGGTGGTGGACTCCATCTTTGTAGCCACCTCCAGGAAAAGAGCCAATGTACCGGCCGCGTCCATACCACCACTGGAAAAGGAAAGTAAAAGGATGGAAATAGTGGGAAGAAAGTTTGAGAGGGCAGCTGCAACACAATCGTGCATTGCAAACTCAAATGCTCTGCTCAATAGGGTACACCCATCAGCGCTAGGAGGCAATCACTGAATTGATGAAACACCTGCCAGAACAGTACCAAAAAAAGACAGGCGCCCTCGCAGAGGAAGGGAAGAACTTACCAAACGCGTTCTTTAAATCCACGCTCGACTCTGTGGACATAGCGGCTAGACAACTGGTGGCTGGAACAACCTTAAGGAGACGCGTGTGACTGCGAATCTCTGGGTTCAAGAATGAGGTTCAGGCCAACATTATCAACATTCCTTTCATTGAAGAACACCTGTTTGGTAGTGCAGTAGACTACATACTGCAGTAGACTACATACTGCAGTAGACTACATACTGCAGCAAACTAAAAAAGACAACAACAAAGTAAAGTCGATGGGGGGCCTTACAGTTTAGAGGGCAGCAGAGAATGGATGCCACACCTAGTAGGTGACTACCAGGAAGAGGAGGTTTTCAAACTGTCGCAACACATCCAATCTTCCAACACACACAGCCCAGGCACAAACAACTGGCAGAACAGTGGCAATTTCAGGTGCAACATAGGCATCCATTTCGAGGGCGAGCAAGAGGCAAAGGACAGCCGTCAAGAGGGGCGGCAACAGCAAACAAGTGACCCACTAAATCTGGACTTCCACTCACACACAACACCTGTGGGCTGAAGAGTTATGTTATGTTATTTTAATTTTATAAGGTGCACAGCTACCCTAGCGTTTCCCGGCGCTGCCTGAAAGGAGCCAACGCAGACAGAGGGGTCTACATGTTAAATAACCAAGTTTTTAAACCCCTGCGGAAGTTCTCATACGAAGATTCAATTCGAAGATCAAACGGAAGGGAGTTCCATAAGGAGGGTCCCAAATGAGAGAAGGAACGATCGCCCATGCGCACTAATCTCGTCCTAGGAACAATAAACATGGCCTGGGTAGCTGAGCGCAGAGCACGAGATGGCACATAAGGATGAACAAGAGTCTTCAAGTAGGGAGGTACCTTTCCAGATTTTATCTTGAACATGAGACTCAGTGCCTTAAACTTAATGCGGCTTTCAATCCTGAGCCAATGGAGATCCCGGATTGAACTGGAAATGGGAGCAGTTTTAGGTATCCTACAAAGCAGCCTCGCAGCAGCATTCTGCGCTAGTTGTAACTTGCGTAGCACCTCCTTGATGGCACCCAGATACAAGATGTTGCAGTAGTCCAGTCTTGAGGTAATGAGAGCCTGGTCCACAGTACGTTGGGTAGAGGAAGGCAACATCCATAAGATTTTTTTTTAGCCATCTAAGGATTGTGAAGCAAGTCGAGGCTACTCTCACTGCTTGCTGCTTCATGGACAGTTGGTCATCAATTAAGACACCCAGGTTTTGAACTTGATGTTTAGGCTGGGGCAGAGGACCCATTTCAGTGGGCCAGTGATGGGAACCCCACAAGTCTTTATTTCGGCCCACAATCAGCACTTCTGTTTTCTCGCCGTTAAGTTTCAACAGGTTGGTATGCATCCAACCTGCAAAGTTCCTCAAACCGGCCTGTAGTAAGGAAGGATTGTGGGCTCCATCCGCAGAGAGGGAGAACACAATCTGGGTGTCATCGGCGTATGAAAAAAGAGACAACCCTGCTTCCTCAGCAATCCTCGCCATAGGTCTGACATAAATGTTAAATAGTAAAGGGCTGAGGATCGAGCCTTGGGGAACCCCATAAGGCGAATTGTGAATCTCAGAACATGCTGACGGCGAGAAAACCTGAAACGTTTGATTAGTCAGGAAATCAGCAAGCCACTTGAGGGCTTTATCAGTCACTCCCAGTAATTGAAGCGCATGCAATAGCACAGAATGTGATACAGTGTCAAATGGGGCACTTAAATCCAAAAGTACAAGTGCCACAGTACCACCCGCGTCAACTTGCTGGCGCACCATATCTGTGACCCCAAGCAAAGCGGTTTCAGTAGAGAAGCCCGCTCTGAAGCCAGATTGAGCGCCATGAAGGAAGTTTTGAGAGGTCACAAAAGATGTCAATTGTGAATTGACATGCTTTTCCAGAATTTTGGAGAAAGCAGGAAGGAGAGAAATGGGCCTAAAATTAGCTAATTGAGTGGGGTCAGCCGTGGCCTTCTTTAACAATGGCAAAACCATTGCGTGTTTCCAAATAGATGGAACAGTAGCCTCTGCTAAAGAGGCATTAAGCAGCTCCATGATCAAAGACAAGGATGAAGGTGCAAGTTTCTGAAGCACAGTAACAGGGATGGGGTCTCTAGGGGAGCCTGATTTAAGGCTGCCCAATATTTGCCTAAAAGAATCAATGTCTAGGGGTGCCCAGCAATCAATGTTATCAGAGTGATTATCACGCGAATCAGATTGTGCAGACTCCTCAGTCGGAAAAAGAAGATTTCCGGAAAGCTGTGAGGCATTATTAGGTGTAGATTCTTGAAATGAATCATAAATTAATTCAACTTTCCTCAAGAAGAAAGTGGCAAGCTCCTCACAGTGTGGAGCGCTCAAATCAGGCGAAGCAGGCAAACAGTCAGCCCCAGACAGATTTTTTACAAGTTTAAATAATTGCTTAGAATTATTATGTGCTCTGGAGATAGCTGAAGTCACATAATCAGAGCGTGCAGACTTACAAAGTATATGATAAGCCCTTAGAGCCATTTTGTAAATTGATTTGGCCTCAGGAGCATATGTCAATCTCCAACGCCTCTCCAAGTTTTTACATTTGCTTTTTTTCCGCTTTTAAGATCTCTGTAAACCAAGGGGCAGGCGGACGATGGTTATTAGCCTTGATAGCAGATAGAGGAAGGCAAGCCTCTACCGAATTAAAAATCCAATTTTGGACAGCAACAACATCGTTTGCAAATGAAAAGCCAACTGTTGGGGCAGTTTTAGCTAACATATTATTGAACATATCAGAGTTCAATTTTCCCCATTTCCTCGATTTGGCTGTAAGACCAGAGATCGTTGGAGGAGGATCACGAGAGTGAGCAGAAACTTGGAAGCCAACTAGAAAGTGATCAGACCACAGTACAGGCAAAGTAGGGGAGCAGTGAATATTATGCAGGTTCGAGAAAATGGGGTCAAGTAGATGGCCCGCCGCATGCGTGGGTCCCGAATTGCAGAGCATCAGGTTAACCGCAGCAAAGTCTGCGATGAAAGTCGCACTAGTGGCACAGGTTATTTCATCAAGATGCAAATTGAGATTACCCAATATGGTGAAATTAGTAGCGTCAACAAGATAAGGCAGGATTAGACCCGGAAAAGACACAGCCCAGGCCCCTGCAGGCCCTGGTGGCCGATAGAGCAAAATTCCAGAAAAAGTACATTGGGGGGTTAAAACAAGTCTGAAATGGCCAGCCTCGCAGTCCTGGAAGGATAGACTATCAAATATACAGGTGAACGATTTCTTAAAAATAATAGCTATACCTCCTCCGATTTTAATTCCCCTGTCTCTTCTAACAAGGGCATAATTAGGGGGCAGAGCAATTGCTATATGAGGTCCAGAGCTTCCGTGAAGCAAAGTTTCGGTAAGGAAAATGGCAACTGGTTGCTCATTAAGCAGAAGGTCCAAAATATCTAGCTTGTGCTTAGCAAGTGAACGACAATTGATATAAAGAAAAGAGAAGACATTCTTCACTTCCTTACGGCAACTAGCCAAAGGAGTCACCTGGGACTTATCAGAAGCTAGATTATGAGCCTTACTAGGCTTAAATGCAAATCCACAACAGGGGCAAGGTGAAGTCATAAATTCGAAATCAAGAAGACTGCAGTCAGGACACTTAATAGTCCTCAGTTGCTTTAACTGAAACAGTGAGTAATTATAGGTACCTGGTTTAATAGGTCCAACTAGCCTGGCCCCTGGACCCGGCCGGGCTCGGACGGGCGCAGACGGGCTTGCCTTAAGCGCGGCTTCTTGCGCGCGTCCGCTGCGCGTCCTTCCCGTGTCCATTAAATAGTGAAATGGCCGGGCGGTAAAAGAGTGGAACGCTAACCGCCCCGACACGTGTCTCAAAAAGATGGCCGCCACGTACCGAGAGGAGCGTAGGCAAAGTAAAAGGAGTTTAACACACTCCAAGTAACACAAATAAGAACAATACAATTTAAAACCCTTTCAGCCCCCAAATGTCAATAGCAGCGGAAAACGAGTCAAACAGTATGGAAGGTTTAGTTTAAAATAGCAGCAGTGGAGTATTAAAATACAAAGTAAGCAGCCAACCTTTCAAGAGTAGGAGGCTTCCTCCAGAAGTGGCCGTAGATCACATCGGACAAATGGATTCTCAACATCATTCAACATGTCTATTGCACAGAACTAGAAAAACATCCACCAACACTGGGCCCAAAGCACAAAACCCACACCAAGGAAGAAAAGACCTTTCTTCAACAGGAAGCAAAAGAACTACTACAAAAATAAGCAATAGAAAAGGTGCCCCTAAAAGAGATCAACCCAGGAATCTACACAACACACTTCCGGATACCGAAACCAGACAAGTCACTACAGCTCATACTAGACCTCCGCTTCCTAAACAAGTTCAGAAGAAAACAAAAGTTCAAAATGACAACTCTACAGGACGTTATCCCTCAACTCCAGCTAGGGGATTACATGGCAACTATAGACTTTAAGGATGCCTATTTGCACATTCCAATGAGTCTCAGGCACAAATAGTTCCTGCCCTTCATAATAAACACAGCACACTACCAAATCAGAGTGCTACCTGTTGGCATAAAGTCAGCTCCCAGAGTATTCACAAAGTGCCTGTCAGCCATAGCCGCTCACCTGAGAAGACAGGGAATACATCTGCACCCCTACTTAGACAACTGGCTGGTGAGGCCAAGTTCTGCGCACAAGTGCAGAGACAACATGAGAACAGTGATGATGACACTCCACAGATTGCAGTTCATGATAAACCTGGAAAAGCCTTCACCCACTCCAGAACAGGAGAAGCTCTTTTTGGGAGCCAAAATAAACACAGTTCAAGCGGAGACATTTCCATGTGAGAAAAGAGTCCTGGCTATAACGCATGAAGCTCTCTGTTACGAAAAGGGTCCATGTTTGATAGTGAGGACTGCGGGGAAATTACTAGGAATGATGGCCTCCTGCATACCACTAATACCGCATGCGAGGCTACACATGAGACCGATCCAGGAATTGGTCCAAAACCAATGGTCACAAGTGACTGGGAGCTGGGAAGATCTAGTGGTTGTCACACAGAGAGTGCAGGAGGAAACAAAGTGGTGGAAGAGGATGAATGTAATGGGTGTTAATGACAGTAGCCCCAACAGTGACCATCACCACGGCCCCACACATATGGGGTGGGGAGCTCATATGAAGAAGCTCAACATCAGACGGGTATGGAAAACACAGGAAGCATTACAGCACATAAATCTGTTGGTGTTAAGGACCGTCTTCCTAGCTTCAAAAGCTTTTCAGAAGCAATTGTTGAACAAATCAGTACAAATTCAAACAGAAAATAATACAGCAATATTCTACCTCAACAAGCAAGGGGGAACAAAATCCTTTCCCCTCTCAAGACTAGCACAGGTGATATGGAGATGGGCCATCCAGAGACAGATGGCCATAACAGTGACGCATCTACCGGTAGTAGACAACGTGAAAGCAGACAAACTGAGCAGGCAAGCATCTGCCTCACACAAGTGGGAGCTGAATGAGACTGTGATAGAGAAGGTGTTCAGAAGGTGGGGAACACCAGAAATAGACCTGTTCACAATACCAGAAATTGCGAAATGCTGATACTTCTCATCCAGACACGCATACCCCCCAGTCCCTAGGGTATGCACTGCTGATAGACTGGTTAGGGAATTTTGCTTGCCCTTTTCTCCCTATTCCACAACTCTCAATGTGATCAACAAATGCAGGTGGTCGCGGATGACGCTCATACTCCTAGCTTCCCATTTGGCAAGACAAACTTGATTCTCAGATCTGATAAAGATGGCACACAAGGCACAGAATCGGCCAGTGTCACAAGACCTGCTTGCCGTGCAAGGGGGGGGGGGGAAGGTTCTTCACCCAGAACCAAACACACTGAGTCTAACAACATGGTCCCTGAAGACAGAATTTGGTCATCTGGGGCTGCCAGAAAAAGCGATGGCAGTCCTCAGGAAGCAAGAAGACCAACAACTACGAAATGCTACACAGCCAGATGGGAAAGATGGACACAATGGGGCCAGAGATCTGGTCTGTTTAAGGCCAGGGCACGTGAAACTACAGTCATCAGCTATCTTACACATCTGTTAGGGAAAAACCTAATTTATGTGTTCCAAGAAAGCGCCTCTTTTGGACATGGTTAGCCCCCACTTTTGCCTGGAAAATGATGTAATTTTGACTGGTCGTGCACAGGGTCCCTGCCAACCAGGTCCCCTGTGCCAGAAGCTCTTTCCCCAAACTGCACCTTTGTTTTCCCAACTGGCACAACTTCAGTGCCCCTTGTAAGTCTCTAGTAAATGGTAACCCTGGTACGGTACCTAGGGCATTGGCACTAAAGAGGGACCCCAAGGGTAGCAGCAGGAGTTGTGCCACCCTAGGGTCCCCTCACCAAGGCAATGCACACTGTTGTCGCAGACTGCGTGCCTTGGTGGAGACAAAACCGAAGAGTCGACATGGCACACATCCCTGTGTGCCATACCCACAGATATTGCATGGGATATAGGTAAGACACCCCTCTGGCAGGCCTTCTAGCCCTAAGACAAGGTGCACTATATTTCCTGTGAGGACATATCTTCACATGCAGATATGCCCCTACAATATCCATGTCGATTCTTGGATATTGTAATTGAACAGGTAAGCCATAGAGAGTACAGGAGCTTGACATTCGTCATTAGAGTTCCCCAGCTCCATGATGGCTTCACTGTATTATGGGATGTTTGCTACCAAACATCTTCTCTTAATAAACCTGCACTGATTCAGATTTATTAATAATTACACACAGAGGACCCCTTGTAGGGGTCACCTGAAACCTGCCAACCCTAAGTGTGGTCACTGAATGATCTAATCCAGCATGTCACCACCAAAGTTCTGACCTCATGTGGTGAGCGCCAGCGTGCTCAGAGGTCTATAACAAAGCCTGTCCTAGGCAGAGGTGTTCACACCTCTCCCGGTCAGGAAGAGCCATCTGTGGTGGGAAGCTTCAAAGGCCTTGTTGCCTTTGAAACGTGACCCCAGCCTCTTCTGATAGTAGGAGCAGGCCCCCCATTTGTCCTCACTTCCCCCCCTTTCGCGGGAAGATAGGCTGGAAAACGTAAAAAGAATAGGAGGTGTCCCCCTCCCCCCCCCCCATATCCCCCACCCCTCTGCAAACTCCATTCCTCAGGTGCTGGAGGCGAGGTGACGTACATTTATCAGTAACTTTAAACACACCAGAACAGGGGAAGAGGCTATAGCAAACCGCACCTGACAATACAAGTTTCGAGTAAAACAATTTGTATCTATTATCGTTGAGTGCAAAGAACCTAGGAGCACTCCCCTTTATACTCCTGGATAGGGAAAACTTCCCTTTAGAACATAACACACTTGGTTCAGCACCCTATAATTACTTATATAACCATGTATTAGATAGCGTGCACACAAAGAGAATTCCAGATTTCAGACGTAATCTTTTCTTGTTTAAGACTGTTCTTTATTGTATTTCTATTAAAATCCACAAAGCCATAGCCAACGCGTTTCGTCTCCCACAGAGACTTCTTCAGGGCGCAATAGTGACTTGGCAGCATAGACACGTGTCAGTTTGATAATCAAATCTGAGATCAGAATAAGACCTTTCACCCTGATATTTGGCGAGGTAACAGAGATGTAACTAAAACTCCATTGTTATATCAGGAGTGAGACAAAGAGACGGTGCAGAAATCAGCATTGATTTTTAGACCATCAGCCCAGCATAATGAGACGCTAAATAAGCAAAGTCGGTTTTCGAGCGTATGCTCAAATTGGCTATTCACAAACGTCCTCGTATCCGAAAAGCGGCATGGTGACCGATCAAGTCTGTGCGCGTCGGTTTCACAATGGAGAAAACATTTATCAGTGCTCACCATCTTGAAGATGGTGGGACTTCTCCAATCAGGGCTAGGGCTGTGTCCCCCTCCCACAGGAGGTGGGCAGAATAGAGGGTGTAGAAATCCTAGGTAAGGGGCCCATTGGCCACTACCTGTCACTCCCTTGTAAACACCCCTAAATTTCATATTTAAGTGGCATCCCCAGACCGAGAACTGCAGACCTTGTGGTGGACTCTGGGCACATACTTCCACCTGCCACCACGGAACTCGACAATCTCCATCCTCCAGCTCGCCTCGTCGCTGAGTGGCCTTCACAAACGCCGGAGAGTCTTCAGCACTTCCCAAATCATCAAAGAAACTCTCTTGTGATAGAGGTACTATCACCCTGCAGCCGCAGGTCTCCAGAACCACAAAGTCCGGTCCCGCGTCGCCCAGCTATCCAGCCGAACTGACGTCTCCGAGTGCCAGCTGAAGGCACACTTGCTCTGGAGGGTCAGCTTTGCCTCTGCACCAAGTCTTGAGGCCCCAGGACTCACTGGAGCTGAAAGGCACCCATACCCGGGGTACCGGACCCCTTGCTGCAAAAACCTGTATAATGACTCCATGCAGACCCAAAGTCTACAGCGAGCCAGCACCCGATGAGGAATGTCAGGACTCCAAATCCACCTCTGCAGTGTCCCAGCAGCTCCAGAATTATCGCTTCAAGGGGCCAGCTCCTGACCGCGCTGCACTTCTTGGCCCACCATTGCCCAGCTGCACGTCTTCGCTGTCCATCTTCATTGCACACAGCCCACCCGGTCGGCGCATCTTTAAACTAGCTGTGCTCCCAGGGCCCCAAAGCCCTTGCGCCCTCTACTTTCTCTTGAGAACCCTCGTACCCCTCGTACTTGCCTACAAGACCCCCCTTTGCTTTCGCAGGTGGCCCCCTGTCTTCGTAGCGCGCCAACTACAAAGTCCTCCTTTTCTTTGTTTTCAGAGGATTCCAGGAAGCTCCAGAGAACTTGGCCTTGGCACTTAGGACCTTTGACCCCCAACCTTCTGATTCTAAACAGTGAACCACTAAAGCAACTGCATTGTATTGATTTTCCAATTGCTTTTTTACTTCCATAGGAAATGTATTGAGCGTAATTGCTCACAACTGTGATTATTGCATTTATTGTGATCTTATCATATTGCGAACGTATTTACCTTGTCCGCGAAGTTCTTGGTCTAAATATTTAAATGAAAAGATGTACTGTTTTACTTATTTGGTCCCAACTTCATTTATTGAGTGTGTGTATCATTTATTGCCCTCTGTGTATACAACAAATGCTTAGCACTACCCTCTGATAAGCCTAACTGCTCGCCCACATTACCACAAAATAAACCATTAGTATGAACTACTTTTACCTCTGTAAACCAATAGGGGTCACCCCGACCTCTCTGCACAGTGTACCCTATTGTGGTGCACTATATAGAGAGATGGGTTTCCTACATGCGTCATTAAAAGTACATCTAGCCGCGATAGTGGCTTACACAGGGGGATGCATAAGGAGAAGATTCTTCACTGCCCCAGTGATCAAAAGGTTTCTGGAGGGGGCAAAAAGAATAGTGCCACCAAGGAGTGTGCCTACAACCACGTGAAACCTTAACGTGGTACTGGCACAATTGATGAAAGAACCATTTGAACCACTCCCCAGGGCCACCTTGAAATTCATCACGCTAAAAATCGCATTCCTAATTGCTATGACATCGCTTTGCAGAGCAAGCGAGCTGCAAGCACTCGCCATACAGGATCCGTAAATGCACATACACAAGGACAGAGTAGTCATGAGGACCGACCCACACTAATTTCCAAAGGTCATATCTCACTTCCACATAAACCAAGCTATGCAGACACCGAGTTTTTTCCAAGAGCCAAAGACTTAAGCAGAAAGAGAGTATATATTACATGGAAAGGGAAACAACTCTTTATCATTCACAGACAATAACAAAGGAGAATCGGTTTCAAGAACACAATTGCAAGGTGGATGACTCAGACAGTTCAATTGTGTCTCAAGAGAGCTGGCATACAGCTAGAAACTAAACCAAGAGCACATTTGACAAGAAAGAAAGAAGCTACAGTAGCCTTCCTGGCCAATGTGCCAATTAACGACATCTGTATGACAGACACATGCTCGTCGGTACAGACATTCACAAAACACTACTGCATTGACGTACAGGTGAACAGAGGCACAAGTAGGACAGTACTGAAACATCTGTTTACAAGCTCAATCTCCTCTCCAGCCTCCACAATAAAAAATACGCTACAAAGTCAATGCACAGCATGTGAATCCAGAAAAGGTTCAGTCTGTAAAACGAAATGGTTACTTACCTGTAGGATTGTTTTGCAGCTTGAAGAATTTTCTGAATTCACATGCGACTCACCTGCCTCCCCAGAAAATGAGGCGAAACAAGTAAACTGGAGACATAAAGAGAGTACAGACGAAGGAAACAAACCACTGTAAATAGACTATATAAAAAAAAAAGAATCTGAAGATGGCGACCAAGGAAGGACACTCCCGAGGAGGACTTCTGACGTCTGGAGAGGCTGTAGTGGGCACCAAATGGTGAGGTACATCGATGCCCAACACCAACAAAAAAAGAGAGGATGGACTAGGTGGCTGAATAATGCAAAGCACGTGAATCCAGAAAAATCTTCAAGCTGCAAAACTACTCCTACAGGTAAGTGTTGTAATCTAGTAAGTGAATGATGCATCCTCTCTGTTGTTGCCCTTATGCCTTGCTGCTCAGTCTATGTGATGTCATCAGAATGTTGAGAGTGTTTGAGTGTAAGAAGGAATCAGTTGGTGTGGAAGGGCTGAGCGGCAAGGAGGCTGCTCCTGGTGGGGCATTGTATGAGGCCTAGCATGAGACTTAATATGGATCCTATCTGAAGAATAAAGCTGTGATCCTGAACTACATCACTGGACTACGTATCTTTCATTTAACCGTAACACTGGCGACTATTTTAAAGAACCTGCGTGCTACTTCAATGGAGATTGGACTTTTAAAACTGAAGAAACTACAACCTGTGGATTTGAACAAACCTGGCACCCCTATTGCCCCACCAGTGACCATTTCATCGGTCGCCCCAACCAGTAAGTGCCAGTTTGTCTTAGACTTTCCTTCATTATCTTTGTTTGCCTGTGTTTGCTGAACTGTTCCTGTCCTGTAACATGTTGACAGAGAACATCATCTGTGACCTGGACATCATTTGCGTGTACTAGGGGGTACTGTACATTCCTGCTGCCTGTTGGATTTTGGGAACGTTTTACCAGTGATCTAAGGTGCCAGTTCCTACCTGCCTGTCTACTGTCCACTGCCTGCCTGTCTTGGAGGAAGTCTGCCCTCCTGCTCCTTGGGACAGTCTCAGAGTAGTTTTGTCGTGTTCCCAGTCTTGTGCCCTTTGAGCACTCTTCTGCAGCGTTTTGTACTGTGCGGCATCGGCACTGCACTGATCATCTAGGGTTTTGCTGTGGCACTACTTCCATTGTGTTTGGCGCTTTCCTGTCAAGACTTTGTTGCTGCGCCATTGAAATATAAACCGCTGCATTGCAGTTTGAATTACACATCTAGCGCGTGCCACTTACCTCAGGTTGTCGCGCGATGTGTGCCCATTACGTTCTTTCTCCTTTCCTTTTTCTCCTGTTGAGAGACGCCCAGCTGCTTCAGCGTGCCGTGAGCCACCCGGCACGACGCTGAAAACGTGCCGCCATCTTGTGGCTGGCATCCATCTTTTCCTTTGGCTATTGCCTGATGCACACTCCCGTTTTGCCAACCATGTTTTTGCCAACCAAGCACTTCGAGGATCTCTGTATTCCAGTTGTATTCCGGTTCACATCTTGAGGCGTTTTCTGATGTCCGCTGACCGCCTCCTTACCTCGTAGACATTTGTTGATCCAGTTAATTCAAAAGAAGAAATTGAAGACGTTCTGACAGTCACGATTTTCTGCTGAACTGTTGTTGTTGTTGCTTGATCCTCCTACTAGGTTCTGTTTTTCCTGGTTGTGGCTCACATGTTCCAGTCTTTAGCTGTTTACTGACAACGGTGACTACCTTCTTTATTTTAGCTTATTGTTTTCTTGGGACAGTGCATTTTTTCATAATGTTGTTTGTGCTCAGATGCTTTTATTGTATCACTCCTTAAGGTTCAATTTCATGTGTGTTTCTTATGTGATGATTGTACCATTCACTGGTACCTGATCCTGTATTTGTATGAGGGGGGAGAGAGTGTAGTGTCCTTGTTTTGTATCTGTATGAATAGAGGGAGAGAGAGTGTAGTGTCCCTGGTCATGTCATGTTCTGAAACTGAAGCTTCTCTGACTTGCTTGTTTTGGTTTTACCCTCTGAATTGGTTGTTACCTCGTGTGAGGTGTTAGACTGTGCGTTACAGGTGCGCAAATGAGAAGACTTCTTCTTTTGAAGCTTCTCTGACTTGCCTGTTTTGGTTTTACCCTCTGAATTGGTTGTTACCTCGTGTGAGGTATTGGACTGTGCGTTACAGGCGCGCACGTGAGAGATCGACCTTTTGTGTAGCTTCTCTGTCTTACTTGTATTGGATGTACCCTGTGAGTGGTTGTTGCCTCGTGAGAGGTGTTTGGACTGTGCGTTAAGGGTGCGCACATGAGAAGACTACTTTCTCTTTAGCTTCTCTGGATTTACTCTCGTTTTGGTTGTGGTATGTGTATTGCCTCTTTGACTTCCCTGTTTTGGTTTTACCCTCTGAATTGGTTGTTACCTCGTGTGAGGTATTGGACTGTGCGTTACGGGCGCGCACGTGAGAGATCTACCTTTTGTGTAGCTTCTCTGTCTTACTTGTATTGGATGTACCCTGTGAGTGGTTGTTACCTCGTGAGAGGTGTTTGGACTGTGCGTTACGGGTGCGCACATGAGAAGACTACTTTCTCTTTAGCTTCTCTGGATTTACTCTTGTTTTGGTTGTGGTATGTGTATCGCCCTGTGTTTAGGGGTTGCATAATTACTCTTAGAGTGTACGCCTTCGAGTGTTGGGCGTGCCATTTGAAGAACACAACACTTTTGTGTGTCTCATCTTTTCAAGATGGGATGGGGTGTTTGACTATGCTCTTGAAGATTGATGTTATTCTTGTAGCGTTATGTTATTTTTGAAGCTCGTTGACTTTCGTATGTGTGTATGTCCACCTCCGCACATTTATTTATTGTCAGTCATATTGCATGTATGTGCTATGATCTCGCATGCTTGTATTTTTACAATTTTGATGAGGGGGGGATGTGTTGTAATCTAGTAAGTGAATGATGCATCCTCTCTGTTGTTGCCCTTATGCCGTGCTGCTCAGTCTATGTGATGTCATCAGAATGTTGAGTGTTTGAGTGTAAGAAGGAATCAGTTGGTGTGGAAGGGCTGAGCGGCAAGGAGGCTGCTCCTGGTGGGGCATTGTATGAGGCCTAGCATGAGACTTAATATGGATCCTATCTGAAGAATAAAGCTGTGATCCTGAACTACATCACTGGACTACGTATCTTTCATTTAACCGTAACAGTAACTATTTTGTCTTCTATTGTGGTTAATGTTATGGCTGCTGAGTTGCTAAAATGTGAACAGAATAATCCTTGCCTGACATAGTAGGTCCATTTAAAAAAAAAATGGTGTGTAGCAAAACATTTTTTTATAGCGATGAAAATATGCCAGTCTCAGCATATTTGTTTCATATAGATTTTCTTTGTTTTTTCAAAAAAAGGAGAGGGTCTGTAACAAGTCTTCAGGTTGTTTGCAAATGGGTTGTTTTTATTTCTAAGAGCAGAAGACCAGCATTTGTTTGACTGTTGAGCATTGTATGCCTATGTACTCGTGGTTGTTGCACTATGGCTTATAAACCATTCAGCATCGCCGAAGATGCTGGGGAGTTTGCTGTACTCTGGTGTAAGCATTGTTCTGCAAATTAGGCATTAGGTTTGCTTTGTTAATGGGCCAACTTCAGAAAGGACAACCGTTTTTTTTTCTCTCTTAACGTTGTTTTCAGTTTATAGTAAGCAGCTTGACAAGTACAATGCTTTATCTCCTCTGTCAAAGGCATGCTTCTCGATTCTTTTGAGAAAATTCATCCAGTCCTTTTATGGGATAAGTAGATTTGATCTAACCCAAGTTTGCACAAATCTAACCAAGTCTTTCCCTTTTATGAAAAGATTTCTTTCTCAGCTACTTAGTTTAATGCTTTCATTGCGATGACTGAGCAGATGAGGATGCACAGTTGCTCTTCATGTTTCAAAAGTGGAAGTTCCAAACTTTTTAATTGGAAAAAATATATAATTTCCTCCGGTGAACCTCCAAAATATCCCTTCAGTCCTAGGCATATAAATGAAATATCCAAGTAGGATGACCACCATGTTACTGTGGTAGAGAACCCTTAGTACAATTGTGCATAGTTGTGGTGATAATGGTGTGGTTTTGGGCCTTCTGAGGTGCTGGTGACCCATGAGCATGGTGGTGTTGCTTGCTCTGCCTGGATATATGTATTAATAAAAAGCAAGAATTCAGCATGTACTTTGAAAATGTTATGTTCTTGACTGCCTCTCGGTATATGAAAATGGGTTTTGATGCCTATGACCCTCTTTTCAGCAATCCGCAATAGATGGTGCAGGTAAATAATTGCTTAAATAAGCGGTGTTCTTAATACAGTGATTACATTTTTCTTGCGCCTTATGCAAGTTGATATTCTTTGGTCATGCTAATGTCCAGTTTGCATTAAAATATGCCTTAAGCATTGAAAACCTCTTTAATCAATGTGAAAACTAATCATTGCTATAATGTCCATGTATCTTGCAGACTTTGAAACTGAAAAGGAACTTCTCTCTTTCATAACTGATGCCTATCAGAACGCTATCACGGAAGGAGGCCGTTCACTATCTTCATGTGCTCAGAATATGATTGCAGTCATTAAGACCTATTTCAAATCACGCAGTACTGAAGCGTTAGAGGTAACGTAAATGCATTTTTGCTAAATACTTTGCAACTGATATTTCACATATGCATTAATAACGTAATGACCCCTTCTTTTTAGCACCTATGTAGTTGTTGTCTTTAGTGTAAACATAACACAGCATGCTTAGTTGAAACACTCATGAATACAAATGAGCAAAAATACTGCTACATTCTTAACATATTTCTGTAAATTGCTTATTTTTGCTTATAAAATATTGAACTTTGTGTTTTATACAGTTGGACTTTTTGAAGATTATCCAATCTAATCTGTTGAAAACTGGCAAATTTATAAGGCAGCAGTTCGGTAACATCCAGGATAAAGAAGCGAAAATCAGAGAGTATGATTTCCATTATTTCCGGTCATATTTTTAACTTTCTGCCATGCTACTGTCTGGTTTTCTTGCATCTTTTATTTTAATTTCATAAAGTTTTCAGTCCAACACATGATCTTTTTAGCTCAACTCTCTGAATTACCAACTTGCTTATTTATTAAACCTCACTTAATGGATATTGTCAAAGAATGTGCCTCTGCCTAACAGCAGTTGAAGCAAGGCACAAGTGAAATTATGCTACCTATGCTTCGTCTCTGTGTGCTGCATCTTTCAGTTCATAGTGTTTGTTTTCACAAACTGCATTAATAAAAAAATCTGTTTCCATCCTCTGTTACTAATACTGCATCACAGTTTAAGTTGATAAGGGTTTTATTTGCTTAAAGGGCAGCATCATGTCTTGATATTTTTCTTTACCATTTCATCTTATTGAGGCCCATTAACTTGGCAACTGACTAGTTCTTGGCCTTTATGAATCTTAAGCAGTTTCTCTAACAAGCATTTGCCGTCATATAGATTTTCATCCCTATGAGTGGTAAAAGCAGAACACTAGACTCTCTAGGCGGTACCACCATGACACACCACCCTGTCTTCATTCTGAGCATTCAAGCCTTTCCTGTATAAAACAGTGATGGATGCAATCAACTGTGTGCTTATTAAACTATTCCTCAGTTTTGAGTGGCGGCCAGTGAAATGCTACAATGTTCTTTCTAAATGTGATAAACTTATTGCATATATAGTGTTTTCGCAGTACAATGCATTTATACTAAATTATATTCAGATTGTTAGTAGTTGGGTTTTTGCTCTGCTTGCCTGTTCTCACATCATTTCATGTAGAACAGATATTGTCATGCAGAGTTAACACTTGATCCTAGTTGTGATGTGTCTTCGTTGTCTGCTTGCTTTTGGTGGTTTCTCTAAAGTACCAGAAGTTATTAAATTGTAAGCACTTTCTTTGAAGGTGTGAGGAGCTGCATCTCCTCACTCCCTTTGGATAGCAGTGTGTTCAAGTACACTACCGTCTGAAAGGATTAGAAAGCCATCTTTAAAGGCACACTTGTTTAAAATTTTAATTTTACAATTTTAAACTGTTATAGGTGCCAAATTCAAATTTTTCTGCGTTTGGAAATGTGTCAACAGTGTTCTTCACTGCAGAATAATACAGATGCCATGGAGCTAATAGTTGAAGAGGTAAGGTGCCTAACTTTTTTTTTAACAACTTTGATTGGCAAAAGAAAAGAAAGTAATGTAATTATTCTTCGACCTATGCGACAACTATTGAACTCATGGAACCAAAGATGGGAAAATCAGAAAAAAAGTCAGGAAATGAGGTCTATGGACATTAGAAAAAAAGTGCAGTCTCTCTCTTGGGTGTTGATCTTGCCAGATATGTGAAGGACAGGTACTTGATCTCATTGGAAAACAACTGTGGGCCACCAAATGCTGCTATTTCTGGCCCAATCTGTCCACAACTGGTTCTGGTGCATGATTGAAATCTCTCCCAACCAGTAATTAATCTGTCATATGTGCTATATAAGGACAAAGCAGAGAATAAAAAGGCTCCTTGTTGTCGTTGGAACCATACACTGAAAGTATACTATAGGGTCTGCAGAAGACAATTCTGTGTATCCCCACTAATCTTTCCTCTTTATCACTGTATGTAAATTGTACTTGTACTGGCACCCCCTTTCTTATCAAAATTGCTACTCTTTTCGTTTTAGTCAGGGCGTTTCAGTGGAATTGTACTGGGAAGTATCTGGATTTTAGTCTGAGCAAGAGATGCGCCTCTTGTAACAGTATTACATCTGCTTCTTTAGTATATAACCAATTCAATAGAGCTTCATGTTTTATTGGTGAATTAAGACCTTGAGTTACAATGGGTCAGTTGGCTCACTGATGTCCTATTAAGTAGCCTTTTTTAAGTTTAAGTCTCCGACAGGGGACTCTAATCAGAAATGATCTGTCTGAAAAAATAATATATAGTAACCTGTGTCTTTCATCAGTTCCTATATAACAAATTATTGATGCAATAATTTGTTCAAGTCTTTAAACATTTTTTATCTCTCACTAATCTCTTGCAAATCCGTTTTTGTTGTTGTTAACAGCAAAACCCATTTACCTCACCTGGAATTGATCCTACATTCTGCAGCACGCTTAGTCTGCGGGGCCAAAAAGAATAACTACATCACACCTATTCTGGTATCTCTCTGCTGGCTGCCCATTGAAGCCCAGGGCTGTATACAAGACTGCTTGCATCACTCAGAAGGCCCTACACACAGCCACTCCCAGTTACTTGGCAGACAAACTCCAGCTTTCAGTAGGTTCTAGGCCATCGCAAATAGCCAAAGTATTGATGCTAGTACCCCTGACCTTTAAAAAGGAACTACCTCTGGCATAATCCTACTGGAGTAGCACTACCAGAAACTGGAACAAACTACCTCCAAACCTTCACACTGCCACCTTGAGGGTGACCTTCAGAACGGAACTGAAAGCCCTCCTCTTTTCAACAATACTTTAACTGAGACATTGCAGGCAATCCCCTCCATTGAGTGAATGAATGAATGAATGAATTTGTACTTGTAAAGCGCACTGCTACCCTGAGGCTTCCTTGCGCTGAACGCATACCGCTGTGGAACCCTTCCTGGCTTTTCCCTGTGAAATGTCCACTCCTGGGCACCCCCAAGGTGAAGCCAGGCATTCCAGCGCTGGTGGGGCCGTTGTGGAGATTAAGCAAGCTATTGCCCAGAGTTGCAGAGTGGGACCCATGATTAGAATAGGCACCGAGGCGAGAATTATCAGGTCTGAGGAAGTTGAGCCCAAGACCCGCCGAGGCGGGAATTGAACCCTGGTCCCAGGCCAGATCTCTGCATCAGGGTCTGCCGCTCTAACCATTGAGCCACTCACCTACTAAACAGAATTGAAAGCAATACGTTAAGTCCTTGCTGCAAATCCTCTCCATTCAGAGCACATTAACTCGCCTCTTTGCACAGAAGTACACTATATCCACTTCATCAGGTGCTTACATATGTTTCACTGCTGTATATACATGTTGTATAACTTGTTTCCTTTTTTCTATAATCTGCCATTTGTACTTCTAGAGCTTATGCAACTATCATGGATAATATTTGGAATTTCATGAACCCTCTAACTACGCATGAAACGACTTCTGTCTACTGTAAAGCGCTCTGGCATCTCTGGATAATGTTCGCTCTATTTAAAAATACAAATACATTATTAATCTGTGATTGCTTTGAGCATGAATATGTAATATATAGAACAAAAGATTTGTTCCAGCAATCCTTCTGTTGAGGTTACTGAGCATTAGACCCAAACCTGTAGAACAATCCAGGAGGTCAGACTAGTTCTAGGAATCTTCAAAGCTCTCAAGTCACTTGTAGAGGGCGTTGGACTCTTAGACACCGGAAGTAATGTCAGGCAGTGTCACAAAGGCCATAAAACGCCCGCCCCGGCGCAGCGACGTCCGTTCCCTATTTTCGGCGCCTTCGACTTGAATCCGGAGCTTCGCTCTCTGAAAAGTTTCCTCACACAAAATTCTTTTGAAGCAGTACCAGGTCTCCTTCCAAGAAATTGAGGATCAAACCATGTAGGGATTGTGAGGGGCAGATGTCCATTACGGACCCCTATGCAGTTTGTCTTTCGTGCCTGGGGTGAGACCATGACTTTGAGGCCTTTTCTTCTTGCCTCATCATGCACCGATAGGCCATAAAAGAGTGGAAGGCTAAAGTCTACATGGTCATGGGCAGAGAAGACCATTGACGCTGCAAACAGTCAATGCATCGCTCAAGGAGTCCATCCTCCTCTTCAGCAGGCAAGAAAAAGAAGAAGCTTAGGAAGTCAAAGAAACACTTGAAAGTTAAGTGTCTCCATTGCTCTCCCTCTCCCACATGACCTTTGTCTTCAGGGCCTGAGTTAGTTGACTTGACTCTGGCGGATCCACCTCTGTACAGTCCTCTTCTGCCACTGGACTATGCTCCGGGTTGACCTTCGAACTGTCTGGAGGTTTTGACTTTGCCACCAGGCTTTCCCGAGTTTCTAGTACATGGGCAGGACCCAGCGGCATTCCTTAACACCATGTATTCTGTTTTTTCCAAAGGCCTCTATGCGGGCAGCCCCTTACCGATTTCCAGTGTTCATGCCCTTGCATTAGAGGCCCTTCAGGGCCGTTCCGAGAGATCCTGTGCCCAGGCCACACTGTTTTGACCAAGCGTTCAGATACACATCACTTCAGCAGTTGACACTCTGGACGGCACCACGTCCTCCTCCGCCTCCAGTGCCAGATGCGGTGCCACTGATGCCACACTCCAACGTTGCCCCTCCGGTCAAATCCCGTAGGGATGCCCAGCATCTGGGGACTGTCCTCCTCCAGTGGCATAGACTCATCTCACTTCCCCACTGGTCCACCAACGCCTGAAGTAGTCTCTGTACATAAGGAAATGATAAAGGCTGCAGAGTACACAGATCTTCAATTTCTCACCACAGACACCAAAACAAACTTTCTGTCTGAGGTCCTTTTTGCTTTCTGCTGCAACATTAGAACACCTTCTACCCTTCAATGAGTATATTTTAAAGCACACTATGGCAGCATGGGAGAAACCCTCTTCCACCCCTGCAGTCCACTGTCTTGTAGTGCTATATTCCCGAGTTAGGCCCATGTGGCGAAGCAGCTACTTTCTCACATTGTCCTCACAATAACATTTTAGCCGTAAACTTTTGCACATATTTGTGTGCGCGAAAATATTGGATTAGTTTCTCTGAAACTAAACTTGTTTACACATCTAGCTTCGCACAACATTATCACAATGCCCTGAACATCATGTACAAGGTCTCTTTTTGCACTATGTACAAATGTCATCTCTATCTTCATCCACAGGGCGACCGGGCTATCTACATATCCATAAAATCACTAATCTATACGCAAATCGTAAGGCTGCTTTCTATTATAAAAGATAAGCATCCCAATAGATTAGTGATGAAGGCACTTCAGCTGACACAAGGGTCCCTGCATGCTGAGAATTCACCGCACAGTGATCTGACATCTCCTGAGGGGTGTCCAGTTCGTGACCAAAACGGGGTCCTTCATTCTCTCCCATCAGGTAATGGGGTTGGATGGTCCCTTGGGGGATTCTTGGCTCCACAACTACACACACTTTAGGTACATTTAGAGTAGGGTTTGATAGTAGGAGTATGCCCAATTACTGCTATGTTTTATATGCCTGCATATATACACTGTTTTAGCACCATGATGGAACTATATCTACTTTTTACGCTTTTGGTGCTTCTAATCATTTTTATCTGCTTCTGTCTATTAATCATTGCAGCACATGTATTTTATACAAAAATAACATTGGTTCAATAAACTTATTGAAAAACGTCCCACTGTGTATTCTCTGTATACTTCTCTGAGAATAAGTGAGCACGAGTGACTGATTGAAAGGTTCTGTACTGTTTCCATGATCCCTGGGGGGTCAGGGTTGTCCTGTTCAGTGTTTGCCGGAAACCATTTGCTCCCTGATAAGGTAAGGGGGGCTTATGGTGGCATTGTGAGCTAGCTGGTCTGTAGGCCAACAAATCCTGCGGGAGTGTCGGGAATCAGTCTAGGCACCATGCCCCTAGTTTGTTGTCCAACAAACTCGCAGATCCTACGAATTAGTAGGAACTACCCAACAGTAGGTCGCCACTGTCACCCAGCTCCAGGTAACCCAGTATACCTTTCAGCACATCCATCAATGTAGAGCTTTGGCGTTCCGAGGGCCAATCCATAGGTGCCTTTCCAACATCTCCCTCTGATACGGAATAAAAAAGTCTTGAGGATTGGGGCATATCGAATGTATGACCCTGAAGTCCCTTAACATGAGCAGACCTCTAGCCAGATAAAATCGTGCCCTATGGAACATGGCCCAGATGATCTTGCCACATGTTCGGATGACATAAAGGACCATTACCAGGCTCTCATTTTAGATGGTCAACATGCCTCCCGCCATATTATCAAATCAGGCCTTGATACTCCACATTCAGTGTCCCGTGCCATGGGTATCTCCATAACCATCCAGACGCATGCTTGGATCCGCATATTCAACTTCTCTGCGGATTTGTCCAGAGCACCCTTATGGACCTTCTTTTTGATGGGGTTCCTCTTCTTGATGATAAGGCTTCCTCAATCTAAGTCCTTTTTCAAACCAGCAAGACCACCACATGCTCCCTTGGTTTGCATTTCCCACCTCTGAACAGAGATTTGCACCAGTTAAATCGCTTTTGCAGCTTCTCAAGAGGGTCTTCCTTTTGTCCCAGACAATGCCAGCTGCAACTCCCACAACAGTCTAATCCCCACATCAAACAATACAGGGGTATAAGCCGGGCTAAGTGTCGCAGATCCACCATGCCACCTTCCTTTTCTTTTTCCTCACCGCCAGGAAAACCGGTCTAGTTTTGCTTCCCCCAGCTCCTGAAGAGCTTGTGGGAGAGCAGGTGTTTCATTTTCCTCCGGCCTGTAAGACCATTACTTCGGACCACATGGTCCTTCAAATCATAGAAAAGTGGTACACCCTTCCCTTTCTTCAGGCTCCTCTCCCCATCCCACCCCCTCCCCTTTCAGCTCCCCTAGCCATACTACAGCAGGAGGTTACAGCTTTTCTCTTGAAAGGAGCAGTGGAGTTAGTGCCAGAGCAGGAGGAGGGCCAGGGATGTTACGCCTGTTACTTTCTCATGTACAAGAAGGACGGCGGTCTTTGTCTCATCGTGGACCTAAGGGACCTGAACTCCTTCTTCAGAAGTTCAAGATGCTGACCTTAGCTCAACTTCTACTGTAGCTTGAATACTGTATGGTGTCACTCGACCTGCACGATGCGTATTTCCACATCTCTATCCTGTGGTCACACCAGAAGTGCTTGTGATTGTTGGTGGGGTCTATGCACTACCAGTTTTCGGCCTAACATTGGCACCTTGAGTTTCACGAAGGTGATGGCAGTGGTTGTGAAGGTGAAGGTCGGGCATCCCCATTTTCATGTATCTGGACTATTGAGTAATCAAAGCAGGTTCGCCTGGGCTGGCGTCGCGTCATCTGCATTCGACCGCATCTCTGTTGTATGACCTGGGATTTTCAATCAACGAGCCCAAACCTCACCTGTGACCTTCCCGACGGCTCCTGTTCATAGGATCAGTACTGGAGTACTGGACACCACCCTTTTCCTCTCCTTTCCTCAACCTCAGAGTAAAACCAACATCCAGGAAATGGTCCCATCCTTTGTGGGTTTCTTTTTTTTGTTTGTTTTTTTGCTTTTTGGAGGGGGGGGGGTTTATAGCGGGAACTCAACCTGAAGGTATCAGAGCACTTTACATGAGCACCAGTTGCGTTACAGACGGACGTATTAATGTTTGTTAGGCACAGTGAGTTTAAATGATTAGCCCAGAATCACAGTATCATGAGCGTCCCTGCCTTTCCCCAAGGCACAAGAGCCCCAGTCCTGAGTTTCCTCAGATTCCTAGGTCAGCTGGCTTCCTGCAATCTTCTAATCATGCATGCACGTTAGCCCTGCAGTGGTTCCTCCATAGGCAGTGGCTCCAGTATGGGTAAGACTTGTTGTTTCCATTGTCATCTTCCTCAGGGCTGTGGCGGAAGTGGCTTGGTGGGAAAACAAGGGGAACCTGAGCAGCGGCATGTCCTTCTCTCCCCCTCCAACCTTGACCACGGTAGTGATAGATGCTTCCACCCTAGGATGGGGATCCCATCTGGAGGCAATGGAGATCAGAGGCCTCTAGTCTCTAGAAGAGCAGGTTCTTCACGTCAGCCTGCTGGAACTGTGCCATTCCTCCTCTTCATCCAAGGCCGGTCTGTCTGATTCTTGACGGACAACATGACAGTGATGTGCTACGTCAACAAGAAAGGAGGAGTAGGTCTCATCATCTTTCCTTGAAAGCATTGAGACTGCAGTCTTGAGCACACTGCCTAGGGATTTGGCTTTACCACCAATCACCTAATGTAGTCTCTGAATGTCAGAGCAGACAGCCTGAGCTGGGGTTATCTTACTTATTGTGAGTGGCGTCTTCTGCCACGGATAGTCCAGGACATCTTCGCCCAGTTGGGTACACCTCAGCTGGACCTCCTCATCTCCTTTGAAAATGCTCAGTGCCAGCAGTTTGTTGCCCCCCAATATCAGTTGAGGGGAGTCTTGAGGGATGCTTTTCAGGTGAGGTGGATCACCAAGCTGCAATATACATTTCCCCGCCATGCATTAGATTCCTCGAGTTCTTAGGAAGCTTCACTAAGACTGGGTCCAAGTCATTGTCAGCGGCCCGGATTGGCCAAGAAAGGTGTGTTATGCGGACCTTCTGCGCATTTTCACATGCCCCCTGCTTTACCTTCTGTTCAGGTCAGGTCTTCTCTCCCAGTCAGGAAGAATGGGCCTGCACCCTAATCTCCAAGACCTCTACCTACATGCTTAGGATTGGGGTTTGTGCGGGGACTACACTGGAGTTGGTAGACATAATCTTGTTAGCTCATTGCCTCTCCACAAGTTTGCCTTCTCCGGCAAAGGGGGCAACTTTGTTGCCTGATGTGGACTTCTTGCAGACCAAGTTGTTGCAGGTTCTGAAATACGGGCTTTCCCTTACTCAAAGAGGTTACAGCATAGGCATTGTGAAGGGGTATTTTGGCTGCATTCCTGTTTCTGTCCGACCAGCTTTCCATTTTTATGTCTCCTAATGGTACGTATTTTCTCAAAGGTTTGACAAAAATGGATCCTCCAACTCCTTTTGTGGTTTCTCAGTGGGACTTGTATCTGGTTCTATCACATCTGCTAGAAGGGTTAATAGACTGCAAGCCCTTAGCTGCTGACCTCCCTTCACCTCTATCTTGATGAGTTGGTGTTGCGAACCAGGGGTGCTTTTCTCCCATAAGGTGGTGAGCCCATTCCATCTTGGTCAATCCATCACACTTTCATGTGTTCATATTTCAGAAATCTGAAAGGCGGCAATGTCAGCATCCTTGCATACCTTCGCCAAGCACTACTGTCTGGACTTTGAGTAACACAGAGACGATACTGTGCCAGGTCCGTTCTGCAAGATTTCCTCGTCTAGCTATCCATCAACCCCCCTCCTGCAATCTTCAAGTAGAAGTATCCATCAGAAGAAAAAGTTACTTGTGGTAACTTACTGGTGGATACTGTACCTGCTGATTCCTCACCGAACTGCCCATCTCCCCATTTTTTTAGTTAGTTATAGGGAAAGTTAATAAGATCCCAAATTATATCTTTTGATACTCTACTACTAGATGTATATGAATCTGTTTTATCGCCTCGGAAAAAAACGGATGGAAACTGATGTCGTTGCACCAGGGTGGGCGCTTTATGGCTTTGATGAAGCTGCTGGCGTTACATTTGGTGTCTGCAGTCTGGCGCCCTCTACCAGCGACTAAAAAGCTATGAAGTTTTCCAGTGCCTGGGAGTGTTCTACAGATGAGTAATCTGCAGTTTGATAGAGTATCCACCAGAAAGTTAGTTACTGCAGGTAACAAACTTTTTCATATGGATTAATTAGGTTGCCACTTGGAATGTTTTCTTTTACAAAAAAAGTGTAAATAATTTAACTAGTGATTAAGAATGCTTTGCTTTAAATATATACAAAGCATGAAAAATGAAAGTTACTTTGGTAAAGCGAACTTGTTCTTTTATCTTTTTACTATAGATGACTGATATGCTTCGTATTTTGTCTTTGGCTGAAGATCCTGCCTATCTTACAACATTTCTTGAAGAAGTGCTTGATTTGTAAGTATTACTAGGAGAGTGCGCTCTTCTCAAAAGCCAGTGCTTTTGAGAAGAGCACTCTTGACAGACCTATTTTGGATATGGATAGACCTATTTTTGGACATTTTTATGGTCCTTGTGCGGTTTTCTTGTCTTTGAGGCCAGGTGAGATGGTTAGCAGAGATCACTTGCATCGTGACTTCTATTGGCATGTAGCTTCTGGCAGACAGAACTGCATCTCCCAGACCCAAGCCAATATAAAGTAAGCAATAACATAGATAATAGATTTTTGGGTAGTGTTTCAAAATAATAATAAAGGAGCACTTGCCAGTTTAAACTTTTTGATTTAACCGTCCCGTTGATGTAGGTTGTCTGCTGCACAAGAAGAGCTCCGTGACCAAAAGAGATATTGGATTGTCAGCTGTGAAAACGTTTTCAGCATTGCACGTTTCATAGGCACACATGCACTGAAATATTCCCTGTCAGACAGAGAATTCATGACATGGTAATGAATAAATCAATATTAGAAGAGGTAACCCATCTTCTTTTTCCCTTTTATTCCCCTCTGACAGCAGTAGGCGTAGAAGTGAAAAATAATTTCTACAAGTTAAAATTCAAGTCTCATACTGGGAGATGCCACCAGCAGCAGAGGGCTCAAACTCTCATTGGCCATATCAACAACCACAACAATGGCAATATTATGAGAGCCTGCATTCATTGCCTGGATCAGGCAATCCGGGATATCTTCTAATTATCCTCCTCTGTATATCACTCCTGCGGTGGAAAGTATTGCCATTATGCTGAAAAGAATGCAAAACATACCAAGAGATAGGTGGATTCTGAATAATATACAAAATCACCATAGTTTAGGCTGTGAAACACCCTGCCTGCATAACCACTAAAGGATCCTACTAAATTCCATCAAGTAGGTAGAACCAGATAACCTTCTGAAAAATCAGGCAAAAGAAACCAATATTATGAAAACACAAAATCCCAAGGTATCTACATAAGATATATTCAGATTTGAAAGAATTATTCGAAACAAGAGTTTAGACTTACTTTGGATCAGAAAATTGTTAATAAATAGACAAAAGACGAGACATTTAGGATGTTGGCGCTGCACCATCTTTTCTTTAGCTACACGTGAGGGATCGGATGTTCCTTGATCTGCAAGATTTCTACTTGGAGATTGCCACTAAATATAAAGATGTCTTGCATTGTGCCTATGTACGAAAAAAGATTTCATATGCCTTTTTCAAGATAATTGGCTAATAACAGGTCGGTCTTTGCAAACAAGACTTTCTGACAACTTTCTCTCTTAAGGACCTAGAGATTTAGATAAACAGCCCAAAGTCAACACTTGTTTTAGTTCATGACTGCCTGGCATGGGAGCAAAAGTAGAACCCAAAAATAGTGTTTTATTTGGAGATTGTCTTTTCAACATTAATTGTCTGCGGACAATACAGTCGGAGAGCTTTGATGGATCTCTGCTGAGCTCTGTTGTGCTCTGCATTTTCATTGTGCTGATAGCTTGACTCAAATGAGACCACTTCAGCAGTTATTGGAAATCAGAGAAGTCAAAACTAAAGCAACTGGGAGAACAGGCTCACTCTGTTCCAAGCAGCTCCACAATCTCTTTCATGATTGTACTGTCTGAAAAATCTCATGGGTGAGTGCTAATCCACAAGGACTATCTATCTCAGACTGATGTATACCTCGCAGGCTGGGGAGCTCATTGCAGATAAAGTTGCAATACAATAGCTGTCTTTTGGAACTAATGCCAGTTTATCATGAAAGCAGCAAGGAATTATGTGTGGCAAGAGAGGACGCTCAATTAAAAAGCTATTTGGAAAGCAAGATAGGACTAACAAAAGTAGGCTTAGTTGCCAGGTAGCCCCTGCCATATGATTGCTTCAGCCCATCCTAGGTTTCTATAGGACACTTTATATTCTCTGACTTGTAGTGTTACTTTTTACAATTTTAACTATGGGCCTCAAATCCTAATATCCAAAATTCTATTTTGCCAAAACCCCAAGACTTGCTGACACTGGTAGACCTGACATAAGGCATGTGATAGAAATGAGTATATAAAAAAAAAAAAAAAATGTAAAAAGATTTTGGTGTAAAGCAGTCCCATGCCACATGCAACAGCTTCAGCATGCCCTGTCTTTTGGGTGCAGAGTGGATGGTAGTTTGTGATTTCAAATAAGATTCCTATGATGTAGAACCAGGATCACAAGTACTGGCAACTCTGTCGCACAGGCTCAAACCAACTGAGTTCCCTACCTTTGCACCTGGGGTAGTTGGAAACATATAGCAGAGTCTAAATATATCACGGCAAATTTGATATAATGTCTGCACCCATACATCCATTAACTGGAGAAAAATATATTTTAATAGATGCCCATGTAAAATTAAGGGAAAATAAGTACCTTAACCGAAATAATGGGTCTCACAGGGCATTGAGTTTATTGTGTTGCTGTGTGAGTTTCTTGCCAGTATCACCTATAGGAAAGTGCCCCTTTTTTTCATGGTTACCCCCCACTTTTTGCCTGATGTTTGATGCTCTTTGACTAAATGTGCCCTGGGCTCCTGCAAATCAGGTACCCAGGGCCTGTGTTCTTTCCCTAAAACTGTACTTTTTCACCCCCAATTGGCACCTCTCTGGCCACATGTAAGTCCCTTGTAAAAGGTACTAAAGGCACTGTGACCAGGGGAGGCCTTAAAGGACTGCAGCAGATATTGTGCCACCCTTGGAGGCCCTGTACCTTAACACACACACACACGCACTGCCTTTGCAGGCTGCGTATTTTGGTGCATACCTGTGTGCCATGCCTACAACCCACTGCCTATGGTATGGGTAAGGCACCCCTCTTGCTGGGTGCAGTATACCACTGGTGAGGGTGCATGAGACCTGTACCCCTACAGTGTCTAAGTCTATTCTTAGACTTAGTAAGTGCAGTAAAGCCATAAAGAGTATATGGTCTGGGAGTTTGTCATTACGAACTCCACAGCACCATAATGGCTTTACTGAATTCTGGAAGGTTTGGTATCCAACTTCTCAGCTCATTAATCCCACACTGATGCCAGTGGGATTTAATGCCAAATGCACTCAGAGGGTATCTTAAAGATGCCCCCCTGAAAAACGACTTAACTCTAGTGTCCTGGCTGAGTGGCTGCTCGCCAGCTGCCACCCCCATACTTGTTTCTGGACCCCTGGGTCGAGAGCCTCCCGCTCTCAGAGTCCTGAAACTAAGCACATCCTGGGCAGAGGTTCCAAGCCTCCTCCCCAAGGATGGGCAGGGTCCACATGGGCAGGGGAAGCTTCAAAGGCTTGCCGCCCTTGTGAGCTGACCCAGCCATTTGCTTCTCCCAGCAACGGGCCTCCACTGGTTCTAAGCCCCACATTGTAAGGGAGAATCGGCGGGAAAACCAAGATAGGAGAGGTGTGCCCACCTTTGCCAACTCCACCCCTCAGGTGGAGGAGGCGAAGCTCAACTCTCAGTCCCTGCCATCTTGAAGATAGGGGACCCAGTCAACCAGAGAGAGGCTTATTCCCTCCTCCCAGTGGAGGGTGGCATAATAGGGGGTACCCACCCCAAGGAAGGGACCCATTGGTCCCAAACTGTACGTACCTGAAACGCCCCTAAATTTAGTATTTAGGGGCAACCCTGAATCTTGCCTCATCAGACAAGTAATAGGAAGAAGGACCAAAGAGCCGTGCTGAAGAAAGAAGAGGAGGACACCAACCACCTTGGCGCCAGACCTCGAACTGCTCCAGCGGAATCCCGGCGTGTCCTGCAGCCAGCAGCCCCCCAGAACCCAGAGGACCCTGCCTTCCCTACAAAGACTCTGTCTCCGTGAGCACCGGACTTGCTCAAGAACCAGACTCTGGCTCCAGCCGAATCAGCGAGTCTGCACCCGACGCCCACGGCCAGAGTTCGAGTGGCCCAACACCATGCGGAGGTCCCCCCAGCGAACCTGACCTTGCATCTGGTGATCCCTGACCTACTTCAAGCCTCCCGACGGCGCCTGCAGCCTCTGTCTGGAAGGTCCCCCTCCCCCCCCGACCACGACCAGAGTTGGTAAGGAAATCCGACACCTAAAGACACCCCTGCAACCGATGCCCCACAGCCTTGGGTTGCCCAACCGACGGTGTCCAGGCAACCCCCTGTATCCCACCTTATCTCTCCAACCGGTGGTCGCCTCCAGGAAGCCTCCCTGCCCAAACCTGCAGTGTTTGTTCCGACTGGGGATCTCTAATTGAAACCAACAGGGGCACCCGATTCCAAATCAGAACCCTGCACCCGGCTGCCCCTGTGGGTGCACCTTGTGTGCTAACTTGGATCCCCCTTTGCCCTGAGCTTAACCCTAGGAGCTTTGCTCCCTCAACCCTGTGGCTTGCCTGACAACAGCCGCCAACCGACAGACCCCTAGCCCCATAGGCTAACATTAGGCCTCAGCACTGTGCACCCAGCCGCCCTAGTGCCACTGAGGGTGCATCCTTGACCCTGGGGGAACCCTTGTTCTAATCCCAGAAACTCAACCCTAAAAACCAATTGCTTACCTGCAAACCGATAATCTCATTTTTCTCCAACGGGTTGCATTTACTGTTTTTTTCTGAAAAAGTTCTGTGTTGAGTTGTGTTTGTATGGAGACCTAAGCAACTCTGTTTTAATGAAAAACTGTTTTACTTACCTTTGTCTTGGAAATGTCCCAGTGTGATATCTAGGCATACCACATGGAGTAAAAAGTAATCTAAAAAGTACTCTCAAGAGTAATCTGAAAAAGTAATCGCAAAGTAATTACAAATTCCTTTTGTCTTTAAATATTTTAAGCTTGTAACAAAGTCAATTTCATCCAGCTTGCTTATTTTGAACAACCTGTTTTGAAAAGCACAATTCTACTTACCTTTACCAACTACTGCTTTGTTCGAAAAATAAAACTAAAAAAATATTTTTTATACAAACAGTTGGTCTGAGTTCAGTTTTTGAGTGTGTGACATCATTTCTTGCCTGCGTGTTTACAATAAATACTTAACACTACCCTCTGATAAAGCCTTACTGCTCGCCCACACTACCACAAATAAAGAGTAAGGTATTATCGGGGCGTGGCCAGCCAGGCTGTAATGGCGGACGTGCTGGGTTAAGGCTCCGCTAGCAGGCACGAATCTCGCTTGCCACGCTGCTCCTAGTCGTGCCAAAATCAAGCCTATAGCTGTCAGAACGTCAAGGGAGTCCGCCACCGGGCTCCGCACCTATCACGTATCAGGCAACTCTCTGGAAACGAGCCCGGAGCCGCGGCGGTCCCGTACCCAAAATGGAGGATGCTGGACTCCAGGACTGACGTCCGCCTGACAGGCCAGCACACATCAGGCTCCGGTCTGGTGATGACACCCCCCTCACGAGACGGCTACCCACTGAGACTGAGAGACAGATGAGAAACGGGGAAAGGAGGTCAGCCCCACGGCGGCCGCTCGTCTGAGCCTGTCGAAAGTACAGATGCTCCCCCCACCCCGGAGGCTGGCAGACGCGACAAGAGAAACCTGCAATTTTGAACACAGAGCCGCCCTACAATACGAACAGCCCACAATGGCTCTCCCGCATATGTCAGAGGCACCATGGTGAGGCAGCACAGCGAGGGAGATCGGCACACACATCAAGTCCAGGCGCGCCTGGAGTTGGAGTGGCAGCCATAGTGCAGCGGCGGTGATCCCAGGGCCGCTGTACGCCCCCCGCAGGCGGTGCGAAGTGCCCCAAAGACAGCACCAGTGCCACGTTGGGCCCAACAGCAGCACAACCAGAGGTGGGTGCCGGCGCGCAAGAAAGGACCTGCCACTAGGTGGTTGCTCCGGCCCTCCCCCACGATAGTAAACAGCGGGGAGACTAGTGGGACATCACTTCTGGGCACAGACGGCTCACGCCGGAGTTCTCACAACTTATGGGGGAGACCCCTCCGCAAAGGGACATCGTCAGGGGGGGTCCCCTACGCGCGCTGCGCCACAGACGAGCCAGCAATCAAAATGGTGGCCACCGGGTGGTGGCAGTGACTCTGGGACTGGAGTACGTCCTAGTCGAGGACAAAAAGAGTTCCTGAGACCACGCAAGGCACGACGAGATCTCACGGTAGATCGACCGGTGCTGGGAGGCATCGTGCGGGGGCAGGCGCAGCACACAACGCATAGAGGACCGGGGCACTCTTCTGTCGCGTGAATCCCCCTTCCCCCCCTTTCATCAGGGCAACCGGCCCCAACACAGACGTACTGGTACCCACTCGCTGCAGAGAGGAACTGTGAGGCAGGTGTGGCCCACACCAATGCCTCGGTGAAGGCCAGGAGCCCCCGTAGTTGGCCGAGACCTGGTATGCCGGACATGGGGACAGCGGCTGCCATGAGATCCTGCTGATTCCGAGGGCGGACGCCGCCCCCTCACCCCCTCCGTGAGCGTCAAGAGGGGGCCCCCGTAATGACACACCGGCCGTGAAGTGGGCCTGCCGCAGCGAACATAACAGGAGCCGACGACAGCGTAAGGGGCACCTACAACGCGCTGTCTGACCCACAATTCTGCTGCACAGCGATCATTCCCCCCCCCCCGAGCGGGGGCGCAACCCGTCAATTGGATACCGCGACACTCAGCCCGACAACATGGGAAAGAAACTGGCCACGACAGGCCCAGTGATGTCCGCGGCAACGCAGGACCCCGCTGCAAATGCCAGGCCACCACAGAAAGAAGCTATGATTCTACAAGAACCGACCCTCTCCGAGAAGATGGACAAAGTACTGGCGGCCATAGAACACTTGAGGGTTTCAATGGAGGAGAGGCTTGGGACTATAACCACAGACATCACCCTGCTCAGGGATGACCATCGCAAACTTGCGGACAAAGTGTCAGATGGTGAGAAAGTAACAGCCTCCATGCACCCCTCAATCAAAACGCACCAAGAGTCTCTACAGACCCTACTGGGGTGCATGTCAATCATGGAAGAATTCATTGATGACCTCGAAGGTCGTTCGAGGAGATGCAACATCCGCGTCCTGGGACTCCCAGAAGGTATTGAAGGCGCGGATCCCGTCGCGTATATGGAGACATGGACCAAGTCCTATACGCCAGCCACAGACCAGACTCCATTTTTCTCCATCGAAAGGGCTCACAGGGTTCCGGCGCGTAGACCCCCACCGGGAACCCCCCTCACCATATGCTGGCAAAATTCCTACATTTCAGAGACCGCGGTGCTTAGGGCAGCCAGGCAGCATGGCCCCACCCCAGTTGAAAACAAGCAAATAATGGTCTTTCCGGACTACTCCAGAGCGGTGCAATGTCAAAGAGCTACATTCCTTGATGTCAAGCGCCGCCTGCGACTGGAAGGAATACAATACTCTCTACTGTTCCCAGCCCGGCTCAAAATCATACACGAGGGGTCCACCATGTTTTTCACGAACACGGAGGAGGCCCGGGACTGGGCAGATCACCACTGCCGGAAGCATCCCCGGGTCAACGAAAAGACAGACAGGCGCCCAAAAACTCAGCGCGGCAACAGACGTCGCCCGAAACGACAAAGCAGCAGAGTCAACACCGGCACGAGCGCCCAGTCCCTGGGGCCCCCGGACCTGGAACAAATTATAGCGGAACGGCGAAGGGCCCTGCAGGCAGCCGCGGAACTCAGATCATCTTCACCAGCTACGGACTCAGACAGAGGTCCACACATCTTCTCGTCAGGAGAGGAGGAGGGCAGTGAAGGGACGCTCTCCCGAGTGGACTCAATGACTCCACCGCTGGTCACACCACAGACTGCCGATACACTGATATGACTAGTAGCCAGCAGTACATGTGCACTGGGCACCCCAGTATGCAACACTAAAATGTAAGACGAGGTACACGGCACACCGAGCAGCTCAGCTAGTGATTACCGGTTTATCTCTAGGCCACCGAGCGTGCAATGATCTTGCAAATGCCCCCAACGAGAGCCACCTAGTAGCTGCGCGACGCCACCCCTCCAATATTTAGCAGTTCTCTTCGTGCACTAGCATGTGTTTGGACGTATCGCCGTTTGCGATAGGTCCCCAGTATTGGCATTGTTCCCCATCCCTGTTGTCCTCATATGTGACCCCCCCTCCCCCCAACACTGTATACGCACACGTACATAGACAAGGTGCTACATCCATACTTGGACTACGCGTTCAGGCTAAGCCAGGGAAGCAGTCCACGATACGACATGGCGCCCAGGTATCCTACCCCGCCCCCCGCCCCCGGACCTCCCGCATCACAACATGGCACATTAAAGGGCACGTCACCATCCTCACCCTGAATGTGCAGGGTATGCACACGGCGTGGAAGCGGTATGCAGCATATGCATATATAAAGAAGCAGAATGCCCAGATTGCGCTGTTACAAGAAACCCACTTGGTAGGGAAAGAATTAGACAAACTGCGCAAGCGGTGGCGCAGGATATTCTGCGCCACGACATATTCGGCGTACACGCGGGGGAACCTCATTTGGATACGTCCAGGGATCCCATTCCAGGAGCTATCTAGAACAGTTGACACGGAGGGCCGCTACGCACTCCTACACGGGCTGCTGGATGGTCAGCAAGTAGTGCTCGGTAGTGTTTACGCGCCGAACACAGACCAGGGAACATTTTGGGACACACTCTCACGTCCCCTTAGCACATACACCCAGGCCCCATGGATATTAGGAGGGGACTACAACTGCGTGCAAGATACCTTCCTTTTATTTATTTATTTATTTATTTATTTGTTTATATAGCGCTAGAATCGACCCCCGAAGGGTTTCTCTGCGCTTAGAGTGGACCGTGAGGGTGTAAAGCAGCTCCAACAGAGTTTAACAAGTGCAAAAAAGATTGGTCTTAAGCAACTTCCTGAATTGCAAGTGATCCAGACACTGTCTTAAGGGCAAGGGGAGTTCATTCCAATAACGAGGGCCAAGATAGGAAAGAGCTTTTCCTCCTAATATTGCCTTACTTACTCGAGGCACCACCAAAAGGTGTTTAGCACTCGAGCGGAGGGATCTTGATGGTACATAGGGCGTGAATTTCTCGGAAAGATAGGAAGGGCCCAAATTGAGCAGTGCCTTATGAATGGTGCAGCAGATTTTAAATTTGACCCGTTGGCGGATGGGGAGCCAATGCAACTTCATAAGAAGAGGGCGGGAGGGGGTCCTGGAAGGAACATTAAGGACCAACCGCGCCGCCGTGTTCTGAACCACCTGCAGTCTACTGAGTGAAGCATCATTAGCAGAGACCAGCAGGCCGTTACAGTAGTCCAGACGACTCAATACCAGCGCCTGGACTAAGGTTTTCCGGGTGGAATCCGGAAGCAAGGGGAAAACTCGACGGAGCAGGCCTATTACATGAAAACAGGAACCAGCTGTCTGAGCAGCGTGTTCCTTCAAACTGAGGGCTTGATCTAAACGGATACCCAGATTTTTGACTGTAGACTTGGGGGCACCACCAAAAGGTGTTTAGCACTCGAGCGGAGGGATCTTGATGGTACATAGGGCGTGAATTTCTCGGAAAGATAGGAAGGGCCCAAATTGAGCAGTGCCTTATGAATGGTGCAGCAGATTTTAAATTTGACCCGTTGGCGGATGGGGAGCCAATGCAACTTCATAAGAAGAGGGCGGGAGGGGGTCCTGGAAGGAACATTAAGGACCAACCGCGCCGCCGTAGTTCTGAACCACCTGCAGTCTACTGAGTGAAGCATCATTAGCAGAGACCAGCAGGCCGTTACAGTAGTCCAGACGACTCAATACCAGCGCCTGGACTAAGGTTTTCCGGGTGGAATCCGGAAGCAAGGGGAAAACTCGACGGAGCAGGCCTATTACATGAAAACAGGAACCAGCTGTCTGAGCAGCGTGTTCCTTCAAACTGAGGGCTTGATCTAAACGGATACCCAGATTTTTGACTGTAGACTTGGGGGCAGGGTGGGGACCCAAGTCGACCGGCCACCAATCCGGGGTCCATAGAAGGGGGGCCTCTCCAAAGAGCATTATCTCAGTTTTTCCCACATTACACTGGAGGAAATTATTCTTCATCCAGTGTGATATGGCTCTCATCCCATTGGAGAAGGCTAGCCGGACCGCCGAGGTGAATTTATCAAATGGAAAGAGTAACTGGGTATCATCGGCATATGATATGGGAATAAACCCATGTGTCCTCAAAAGATTGGCCAAGGGAGCAATATAGATGTTAAATAATGTAGGGCTCAGACATGAGCCCTGGGGTACTCCCTTGGTCAAATCTATAGGGGCCGAACGATACGAGCCTAGGTTGATAATCTGGGAGCGATCAGACAGAAAGCTCCTCATCCATTGTAAGGCTGATTTTCTTAGCCCAACCTCTTCCAACCTTTTGATCTGAATACTATGGGAAACTGTGTCGAACGCTGCGGAGAGGTCCAACAGCACCAGAATCATAGAGTGGCCTTTATCTAGGGTCATCCTGATGTTATCTGTGACCACTAGTAATGCTGATTCGGTGCTGTATTTGGGCTTAAAACCGGACTGAGAAAGATCTAAACATCCTGTCAGTTCGACATAGTTGGAAAGGTGGGTATTAAAATGTTTTTCCATTAGTTTGCTCCGGAACGGGAGGAGTGAAATAGGACGGAGGTTAGAGAAATCCGTCCAAGGTGTTTTAGTATTCTTACGAATAGGTCTAACCTGGGCAACCTTCCACTCCAGTGGTACATGGCCTTCCGTTAGAGAGAGATTAATAAGAGATTGCACCGAGGGGGACAAATGTTTAGCCAACGACGGAATGACTTTAGCTGGAATATGGTCAGAAGGGGACCCAGACTTTATCTTGTGAATCAGTGATTCAACCTCTGCTAATGTAATTGCAGGGAAGTTCTCTAACAATTAAGAGTTTGTTAGATTCAAGTGTTCCAAGGCCATAGGGGTCTGCTGCAGGTCTCCCATTGCGGTAATTTTTCCATAGATAAGCTCTATCTTTTGTGCAAAATAGAGAGCAATATCATTACACAGCAATTGGGAGGGGACCTCTAAGCTTTCACATGCCTTAGGGTTAATGAAAGGCTGAAGAATCTGGTACAGGGTTTTAGAAGAGTTGCCAACCTCGGCTAACTGAGCTGTTATATGGGTTTTCCGTGCTATTTTTATGTTTTTATGATAGCTGGACAGAGAGGAATAAAACCGATCTCTGTCCGCCTCATTATGAGAAGCACGCCAGATTCTCTCCAGCTTCCTGCAGAGTTGCTTTTGATCTCGCAGTTGTGTCGAGAACCAAGCTGCCTGTGGGCGATTAGGATGGCTCAAGGAGCATTTCAGAGGTGCAATGTGGTCAATGGCTGTTAAAACCGCTGAGTTATATTTAAACAATGCTTCCTCAGTGTTGTCCGATGCAGAATTTTGAGGCCTCAAAAAAACTGTTTGAAAATTTTCCGCGGAGACTCTCTGCCACTGCCTGCGAGTATAAAATGTAGCTGGTTTAGGTATTTTAAGATCTATAGGGTCCTGGATAAAAAATTCAATGACTGAATGATCAGACCAAGAAAGTTGTTGGGGGGATTCACACTGAATCTTAGAAGAATTTGAAAATATAATATCCAAAGTATGACCAGCTATATGGGTAGGTCCTTCATTAAGCTGGGATAGGCCTAAAAGGGATAGGTCAGCCAAAAGAGTCTGTGCATCTGAGTTGGAGAGGCAATCACTATGGATATTAAAATCTCCCAAGAGTAGGAAGTTATTGCACGCGTTCACATACGGGGCTAATAGTTCAACCAATTGTAGAGAAAAATCAGCTAGGGGACGATAAATTAACGCTCCTTTCCTGCTAGCCTGCATAGAGGAATCTATCCTAAAGACCAACATCTCCATAGTAGCATCGCCACGTTGGTCTAGGACGGAGACATTGATTCCATCTTTATGCACAATGGCGATTCCACCCCCTACCTTCATAGATCTGTCCAGTCTAACCATTTTATACCCCTCCGGTATGCCTAACGCTATAGCGGGCACAGAATGGGGTTTGAGCCAGGTTTCAGTTAGAAAGCCCAGTTCAGGTTGAACCGAAGACACTAGATCCCATACCTCAACAGAGTGTTTGGGCAACGATCGAACATTGCACAACAAATTTTTCCACCCCTTCCGTGAATTATCCACGGAAGTGTTGATAGTCTGGCCAGGAAGAATATAATTTGCCTGAAATCGGCATACTCGGCAAGAAAACGGACCTTCTGGATAAGGCCAGATTTTTGTCCGACAGGTAGGGGTTACATTAGTCTGTAGATTAATTAGCTCTTGTCTAGTATAGTGTATTTGCATGAGGGGACCATGGTTGACATACACCTGACCAGGGTCTCCGGCTCCTAGCGACGTCCTGGCGTGGACGGGCGAAGACGGGCTTACCTTTGGCGCGCCACCGGCGCGCGCGCTCCGCTCTGCATGCTCCTTTGTGTGCAAGTGAGGGTGGGGACTAGACCACCAACCCTCGATTGGCCGGAAATGACTTCCCTCCACACAATCGGGATTAGGACCCGCGGTGGACCAGGGAAGTGAACCGGAAGTGTGGCTCCGAGAAGAAATCAGCAGGTATTTTCCCTCGTAATCTTAAAATGATTTAAAAATATGTGCACCAGATAATAACAATTTAAAAGTGCTAGCAGCAAGCGTCATACAACTAGCGCTGGGCAGTATCACAAAATACAACTACCTCACCTCATGACAGATCATACCCGCCACACCCGGCATCCTCCATAACTGCACAAGCTAAACGGTTCGCTACCTGGGCAGCACATTGGGCTCTGACTGATGCATGGCGCTCCAAATATCCGGACCACCGACTCTATTCGTTCCACTCCATCCCACACGATCTCAGGGTCCGCCTGGACTGCTTCCTCTGCTCCCCCCCCCCCCCCTTTTGCCCAATATACAGGAAGCTGAATATCTAGGTAGGGTCCTATCCGACCATGACGCGCGCACTATCACCTTAATATGGCGACCGCCCAAGCCCCTGGTCCCTACTTGGCGCCTGCCCAAAGACTGCCTAGAAGACTCAGTGTTTAGACAAACGCAAGAAGCACATATACAAGTTTACTTCAACGAGAATGCGCATACAGCGACCACCCGCGCAATGGAGTGGAATACGTTCAAAGTGGTGATCAGAGGCACATGCATACAGCACATTTCAGGGGTACGCAAAACTCTAGAGCACAGCATAGTGGAGGAGGAGCATGCACTAGCCACATTAACACAGGCAGCGGATAGAGGGGAGGCCACTCCAACCCAAGTAGCGGCCGTAAAACCACATATGCTGAGGCGCTCGCAGACCTCCGTAGGTACAACTTTAGGGCACACGCCATGGAAATGCACAAGGAAGGTAACAGAGCAGGCGCGCTACTGGCCGGGCTAGTGAAGCAAGACACTACCCTCCCACCGATCCCCACCATCCGCAGCGCAGCCAGTGCCTTGGTACATTCACAGGCCTCCATCTTAGAAGTCTTTCAACAATATTACACACAACTATATAAGGCCCCCATCACAGTAGACTCGGAAGCACTTTCCCGATTTTTAAGCACACTCCCCCTGCCCCGTATATCGCGAGCGGACCGACATGAGATGGACAAGAAAATCACAGCATCGGATGTTACACAGGCATTGCAAGCGCTGGCTACCTGCAAAGCGCCCGGCCTAGACGGCCTCCCGCTGGAGTTTTTCCGCACCTTCTCTACCCAGTTGGTGCCGCAGCTGGTAAAGCTTTACCAGTCGGCGTTAGATGAGGGAGACCTACCACAGTCCATGTGCGATTCGGTAATAGTTTCCTTCCCCAAGCCGGACAGGGATCCCCAGCTTGTGGGATCCTGCCACCCTATAGTCCTATTACCAGCAGATTACAAGATATTCCGGAAGATACTGGCGGAGAGATATTCTGCAATCCTTCCAACCCTGATACACTCGGACCAGTGTGGGTTTGTGCCGGGGAGAAACACCTCCTACAACATTAGGCGCCTCTTTCACGTCCAGGACCGGGCTCGCAATCATTTCCCGCGTGCGGTGTGCCTGGTCCTGGACCTTGAGAAGACTTTCAATACCCTGAGCTGGCCTTATCTCCTCCGAGTCCTGCGGCAGATGGGAGTGGGACCTCGCCTGCTCGCATACACTAAGCTTATATATACTAGGCCGATGTCCAGAGTAAAACTGGGGCCCTACCTGTCCTCATCATTCCCAATTCTCAGAGGCACAAGGCAAGGGTGCCTGCTCTCCCCCCTGCTTTTTGCGATGGCGATGGAGCCGCTTGCGATCCGCCTCCGCAGGTATGGAGAAAATTGGGACATAACGATCGCGGGCATGGTCCACGCGGTGTCATTATACACCAATGATGTCCTCATCTACATTCGTGACATCACGCCAGACCTCACCCCTATACTTGACACCCTCTGTGACTTTGAAAAGGTGGCAGGACTGAGAGTCAACTGGGTCAAGTCCACGATATACCCACTCTCAGGCGACCTCCCATCCCAGCAGCTGCTAACGGGCGGGCAACACATCATGGAATGCCCAAGCAGTTCGATACTTAGGTGTACGGCTATGCCATTCGCCGCAGGACATGTACGAGGGAAACCACCGTAGGGCCCTGGCCGGAGTACTGGCCTCAGTGAATTTCTGGAGGGATCTCCCATTAGCTTCCATAGGGAAGATTGCAGTGGCCAAGATGATACTGGTCCCACGGCTGCTGTATTTTTTAACCAGTCTCCGAGTGGTTCCTCCCCGCCCCTTCTTCCGTGAGTTGGATACCCTCCTGGTTTCCCTCATGTGGGGAACAGGTCGCAGACTAATAGCCCTCGCCAAACTACAGTTGCCTACGGATCAGGGAGGACTGGGTGCTCCCTCATTTAAGGTGTACTTTTAGGCGGCTCAGCTGCAATGGGTGTCGCGATGGACCGCAGGCCGCGCATTGACGGAAGCACATAATATGGCGGGACCAGTCACAGCCCCAGTTATATACCGTATAAAACTGAAGTTCTTGTGATAGGTAAAGCTCCCACTATCTGGTCATCAGCTTGGTGGCCGCAGACACAGGGACCTACCCCTAAAGAATCTTGGGGTGTGGCTGGACTCCAAGCTTTCCTTTGATAATCACACTAGGCGCGTGGCGGGGAAATGTTTCGGGGTCATGAGAGGTCTCCGGAAGACCTTGGATGTACTGCCAATCTCAGCAAGGAAAACTATGGTCCATGCTCTGGTGACGTCACGCATGGATTATGGGTACGTCCTGTATTTGGGAGTTAGTTCCAAATGTGTGCAGAGACTCCAACGCATTCAGAATGCTGCGGCTCGTCTCGTTTTAATGTTACCCAGGAGAGCCTCTTCCAACAAGGCCCTGGCTTCCCTTCACTGGCTCCCGGTAAGGGAACGAATCCTGTTCAAGGCTATGTGCGTGAGCCATCGCATCTTACAGAGAAAAGGCCCTACCTGCATGAATTTCTCACCCCATACTCTCCGACCCGCTGCTTGAGATCTAGCGGGACAGGGCAGGTCAGCATTCCGAACATCAGGAGAGCGAGGATGGGTGGTCGCTCCTTTCGTTTCCTGGCTGCCAAATATTGGAATAAACTCCCCCGGGACTCTGGCTGGAGTCTGCGGAGACACTCTTTCGAAAAAAACTAAAAACCTGGCTCTTTCCTTCTCTGAGTTCTCTTGTTTAATCGCTTGTTTCCTCTGCCCGCTACCTGATCTGTGCCGCAGCGCGGGGACACACTGGTTAGTGTAACCATGCGCTTTATAAGTTTATTATTATTATGTTGCTACCAGGTGTCCACTCCAGATAGCAGTAGCACGAGCATGCCTGAAATGCATACACAAAATGAGCCACTCAGCCCCTTTCTACTCTCCCATACAGCCACTGGTGGGTTTTCCTAGAGGCCGAACTCATTACACAGAACGCGCACTGCGCATTTGGACCGAGCACGCAATCACAGAAGTGGGCGCCTTGTGTACAAATGGGCAGTTGCAGACATTTGACGACCTCGCCGCCGGCACGGACCTTCCAAATGGGCAATTCCTCACGTATAGACAACTGCTGATAGAGTGCCGCAGAATGTGGTGTACAATCGAAACGGAACCATCCACACACCCAGTACTACATGCGATCTTACAGATGGGCCCAGGACGACACTTAGTGACGTGGTTGTACAAAGCGGTACGGATGCTTGGTGCGATCACTCTAATCCCTCTCCGAGAAAAATGGGAAGCAGAATTCCAAAGGCCCCTTCAAGATAAAGAGTGGGAACGCGCCCTTGAGTTCCCGAAAAAGGTGTCCCGCAACTATCGTTTCAAAAACATACAATACCACGTTCTACACCGTGCATATCTGACCCCACAAATGCTTCAGCGCTATTACCTCAACACACATTTCACCTGCCCTAGTTGCCCGGAGCCCGGTGCTTCCTTCCTCCATATGTTCTGGGATTGTCCAGCACTTCACGCATACTGGACCACGATGCACGCCACTCTGCTCGAGATAACAGGGCTCACGGGTCTCAACACATGGGAGGTCTGCGGGTTGGGCATAGCCTAGCGTCGAAAGCACCAGAAAGTGGAGACACACTTTGTCTCCCTTGCGATCCTCTTGGCGAAGAGATGCATAACCATGCATTGGCGGGCGCCGGGGGGGCCATAGATCGGGGCTTGCCGGGGAGCGGTTAGTAAGTGGGGGGCCTCGGAGGAGGAGGTGCTTAGATCGGAAGAAATCCAGGGCACCCGCAAACACTACATTTCCATGCAATGGGCCACACTACTCCATGCCTTCAAACAGGTAGCAACAGGTGAGCCACCCACGCAGACCACTACACCCCCCGTAGAGGAGACACGCTGGGACAGCGCACAGCATACCCCCCCCCCCCCCCGAAAATGGATGCCCAGAGAGACGCGACCCCCGACCTGCACACAAAAAGCAGCCGGCGCCCCTACATAGTCTTGCACATCCCACCCCATGTGCTAGAGAGCCTAGTGACTAATGCCGTCCAATTGACCTACTAGCCCTCATTAGTGTACGAACGCTCCTATACAGTGAATCCCAGTTTAAACTACCCATGTTGAAGAGTTATGTTTCATATTAAAAGAAAACACAACAGGTGGTGTTACCTAACACCAACACAGCAGGTCAACACAAGAGTAACAGTACGTCCTACAGGGAACAACATATGTTCACATGGGCTACATAAGTACGCCGCCCCTGGACACAGGGATGATTGGCGTGTTAACACTCATGTTCCTACCCAATGTAACTGCACCCAGGAACAAACCGGCTTTTAGAACCGTACTGAATGTCTGTAATGATGTTGTCATGATGTATAGACCTTGCATAATAACGAAATGCCAATAAAAAGATTTTACAAAAACAAATCAAAAAAAAAAAGAGTAAGGTATTATCTTTTTTTTACGTCTGTAAGCCTTTGGGTATCCACTGGACTCTGTGCACACTATACCTTACTCTGGTGTAGTATATACAGAGCCAGCTTCCTACATTGGTTGATCAGCGGTGGGATCTACAACTTTGCATTTGTTGGACGGACTTGGTCAACACCTGATCTCACGACAGAACTCTTAAATTGTCTTTAGAATTATGAAGTTTTTGAATTGGCAATGTTTCCAAATTTCTAAAAGTCTGGTAAGGGCCTTGGTTAAGTCACTTTAGTATTTTTTAGGGAAAAAAACCCTATAATTGTTAGGGGTAAGAGGGTTTAGACATTAGTGAAAAAATGCCAAGTGACATAGAGAACATGGTTGAGGAGCTCAACCTAACCCCTTACCTCCATCTAGAGATGGCAAAGTTATGGTCTTTATGCAAACTCAAAAACCTTGTAATGGGGTCCCATCCCACCAAGCAAAAGCTCCAGGAGCTCTTGGCACGGTATGCTAAGGACCACCCATCTGAAAGAGGTGAGGAACTCTCAGATGGGGAAGGAAGTGGAGGAGATGAGGATAACTTCCAACCCCCCTCACTTCCTAGGGAGGGCAGGGTCCCTGTGCCCCTGACTCCAAGAATACTGCTCTCAGCACCTAGATCCCACACAGGTGGGTCAGGTACTTCTGAGACCATTGAGGACAGCCTAAATGAAGAGACAAACCTTTTAACAAGGTTGGCCAAAAGATTAGACCTAGAGACTAAACTTCTGACTCTAGAAAAAGAAAAAGCAGAGATGGGCCTAGCTCCCTTAATAAATAGGGACAGAGAGAAATCTTATGATCCCAAAATCCCCACAGGGATTGTCCCCAAATTTGAGGAAGGTTATGACATCACCAAATAGTACACAACCTTTGAGAGGGCTTGTGAAATGAGAAAAGTGAAGAAGTCGCAATGGGGGGCACTACTTTGGGAACTGTTCACTGGTAATTGCAGGGACAGACTCCTGACCCTTATTGTGCCAGATGCTAGGTCTTATGACCTCATGAAGAACATTCTGATTGAGGGCTTTGGGCTCACAACTGAGGAATGTAGGATTAGATTCAGGGCGGCTCACAAAACCCAGTGCCAGTCCTGGGTTGACTTCATAGACTACTCAGTTAAGACACTGTATTGATGGTTAACTGGAAATAATGTGCATGATTTTACTGGGCTTTATAATCTTTTTATGAAGGAGCACATTTTAAGTAATTGCACTTATGAAAAGTTGCATCGACATCTGGTAGACCTAAGTCTAATTTCTCCCCAAGAATTGTGAAAGAAGGCAGACCACTGGGCCAAGACTAGGGTACCAAAAACAACCACTGGGGGTGACCAAAAGAAAGGGGTTACCAAACCTCCCTAGGGGGAAAGGGGGTGAGAACCCCAAAGATAAAAATCGAAAGTCTTCTAAAGGGCCCCAAAAACCTGCTCGGGGGGGGGGGGTGGGTCCCAGAACTCCTTCCAGACCACTGGTAGGTACAAGGGTAAAAACATTGATCTGCAAAAGGCTTGGTGTTACAACTGTAAGAAGTTGGGACACCTGACTGGAGATGCTACTTGCCCTAACAAGAAGCCCCCTAGTCCTCCTCCAGTTAGTACTGGTGTAGCCAATCTCCAGATGAGATCAACAGTGTGCCCCGAGCAAATTAAGGTTCACACTGAAGCTGTTTTAGTCACAGAAGGGGAAGTTGAGTTTGCCACTTTAGCTGTGTGGCCTCCCAACTTGAAAAAGCATTTGCAGTACCCCTGGATCAATGGGACTAGAATAGAAGCCCTGAGGGATACATGTGCCAGTGTCACCGTGGTGAGAGATACACTGGTTTCCCCAGAGCAATACCCGATTGGAAAATCTTATCCAGTCACCAATGCTGACGGTGTTACTACAGACCATGCCATGGCTATGGTAACATTAGACTGGCGGGTGGGGGGGTGGAGGGGGAGTTTAAACAGGTAGTGGTCTCCAAGACTTCCAGCTGCCGGTCTGCTTGGAAATGACCTATAAATGCTTAACACTACCCTCTGATAAAACCTTACTGCTCTCCCACACTACCACAAATAGGGAGTAAGATATTATCTACTTTTACTTCTCTAAGCCTTTGGGGATCCACTGGACTCAGTGCACACTACACTTACTCTGGTATAGTATATACAGAGCCGGCATCCTACACCACCTTCAAGAGTAAGACATGACTACTAGATTTTTCTACCCTTAAAGGGTCAATTGTTTAAAGGTAGGAAATTGAAATGAAACCGTGCTTATGCCACTAGCAGTAAACCATGGTGCTCCCCCGAGATACTGTCCCATAACCACTGATGCCCACGGCCCAAAGAACAGGCCTCTCAATAATTCACTGTCATGAATCAGTATGCATATTTAGCCCTCTTGTGTGTTAGTGTCGCTCCATTTAACGGAACTATTCCTTAGTTGTTCGTTGTTGGAATATAACACAACTTGAGTTTACCATATTTTTGCAATGTGAATCATCTGGTAATCTTTAAGAACTGATTTCTTCTCCTAGGTACATATCTTCTATACCAAAGATTCTTGGAAATCTGTACTTCAGTCTGGGGACACAAATGCCTGAGAAGCTGGCCTCTGCTCTTCCTGCTGATATCTTTGGTGAGGACTCCTTGAATCACGAGAGTACATCTCCCACACTTAGTCATCCACCAGCCTCCACTATGCCTAGCACTGCTTCAGTAAACAGTGAAGCTGATCAACTTGAAGAGCTGCGCACCAGATCAGCCAAAAAAAGAAGGTATTGCTACATTGTGAAACACTAATCAGATTGCTTCAATTGCTCTATTCTGGTATTTTAAAATGTTTATTTTATTTTTAAATTGAAACACGCTCAGCCATAAAACCTTCCATGCATGAAATATGTTTTCCAGCACTAGATCTTTGCATGATTCAAATGTTTGAATCATTCCCTGCCATCTAGGATGGAGCATTTGGTCACTTTTGTTAGCAAGTCATAATAGCAATCAGTAAGAGAAAAAAGGTAAAAACCTTTCAGTCCATTAGCTGCCCACATCATTAGAACTGACCCAAACTTGGTGAGATGGAGAATGCTCTGAACTTCACTCATTCTTGAAGCCACCATAGTCAGATTTTCAGAATTTTACTGCAGGTCATGTGTGCAGGGAGTCTCCACCGAACTCTGCTGATTTTACCCTGTTGCTAGTTCAGCTTACAATATATATTACTTAGTGGCAGTCACCACTAGGTAGTTATAGTTAGGTCAGCCGTGCCATTGGAAAATAGTTTTTTTGTTGCTAATATCTTTGGCACTGTTTGATGAAACTCCACGAAACTTTCTGAAAAGGTGCTACTTTTTGACTAGTTTATGCATGAAAAGTTTTGGGGTGATCTGTTAGGCGGAGGTCGTGAAAAAATTAGGGGTCCAAAATACAAAATCCCTATGCATTTTCAATAGACTTCTTTAGACAAGGCTACAGCAAAAACTACTGAACAGAATTACATCAAATTTGCCAGGTAGCTAGATTTTGGTCTGCAGATTGTGCTTTTTGTGACTTAGTGTAAATCCCAACAATAGTTTTAGAGAAATTAAGGTTAAAAAAAAATAATTGTATTTCTGGACTGTTGGGTCTGCAAGAGTCTCGAGAGACTCTCCCGGGAGCTCCAATTTAAAAATGGAGCATTCTAATTGGCCCAGGGAGCTTTATTTCCCTGGGGCCGTCTCGCGATGATTGGCTGCAAGCAACATGAGAAAAATGTTGCTGGCAGCCATTACAAGACTCTGGGACCTAGTCCCCTGCCATGAAATAAAAAAAGCACACTAGTATCGCGGGGGGGGGGGGAGGGCGGGGGCAGGGTGGAGTAGGGATACCCTGACCCCCTAAGCCCAATGGGGAGGACCCAGAGCAAACCCCTGGACAAAAAAAGACAAAAAATCGGCAAAGAATGCAGCGGTCTAGCAGGACTCCCTTCATAAAGGGGAGGGGGGGCTGCATGGCCAAAATGTATGTGTGTGTGTGTGTCTGTGTGTGTGTGTGTGTGTGTGTGTGTGTGTGTGTGTGTGTGTGTGTATGTATATATATATATATATTCACTGAAAAAACCATAGGTTTCAGACACGTTATAGTTAGAAATTAGCATTTAAAAAACCTTTGAAATTCACTGAAAAAACCATAGGTTTTAGGGACAGTTATAGTTAGTTGGACATTGCACTCGTACAAAACCCGTGAAATTCCCCGTTATAGTTAGTTCAGCTAACTATAACTCGCGCCCCGCAATGCACTGCTGATGACATCACATATTACATCACTCATGACATGGTCAGTGACATCACTGATGACATCACTGATGACATCTCAAATGACATCACTGATGACATCATGCAGGGACTGTGTGTTTCTATAAAGTTTAAATATGTTTAATATATATGCCAAGGTGTATTGAATAATGAGTGGGTGTATAAGTGTCTGGATGGATGATTTAGTAGGTGCGTGACTGACTATTAGTGAGTGATTAAACGTATCTTACTAAATGCATGGGTTAGTTACTAAACTGTGTGAATGTCTTTATCCGTCTGTCTGTTGGTGTGTTAGTGGCTGCATGGGTTTGTAAATAGCTACATGAGTGTCTATATGAGTTATTGATTGGTTGTCTGAGTATCTGTATGGGTGCCTGAGTGTTTGTGTGGATGGGGTGTGTTTGACTGCACATAGATGTATCAGTGGGTGATTCACTGGGTGCATGGTTTCAAGAGTGCATCTGTGATGGACTGTATGGGTGGGTGAGTGTGTGTATGGGTGTGTTAGTGAGTGAATATATATCTCAGTGGTACATGTGTGAGTAACTACATATGTGAAAGGCAGTATATATGTGTGTTGGAGTATATAAATGGGTATAAGTGAGAGTGGCTGTATGGATGAGTGTGTACTTGTATTAGTGATTGTATAAGAGCGTAAGAATGTGCTAGTATTTGTATGAGTAAGTGAGCTGGTGTGTGTATAACTGTATAGGTGAGTAAATGGCAGTGTGATTAATTATTTCCATGACTGACTAGGTGTGTGAGTACCTCTATGGATGAGTGGCGGTGAGTGTGTGTCTATGTAGGTGTATTAGTGCATATGATAGTCCTGTACTGAGTGACCGTAAGTATGTGTGTCTGTACAGGTGAGTGAGTGGATGTGTGTGTAGACCTAAGAATCAGTGAGTGGGTATGTAGTTATTGGTGTTGGAGTGTCTATGGTTTTGAGAATGGCAGTCTGTAATTTAGAGTGGGTGTATCAAAGGTTATATTAGGGTGTGAGAGGATGCATGAAATTATCACATGGATGATGTCATCAGTGATGTCATCAGTGATGTCACTGACCATGTCATGAGTGATGTAATATGTGACGTCATCAGCAGTGCATTGCGGGGCGCGAGTTATAGTTAGTTGAACTAACTATAACGGGGGAATTTCACGGGTTTTGTACGAGTGCAATGTCCAACTAACTATAACTGTCCCTAAAACCTATGGTTTTTTCAGTGAATTTCAAAGGTTTTTTAAATGCTAATTTCTAACTATAACGTGTCTGAAACCTATGGTTTTTTCAGTGAATTTCAAAGGTTTTTTAAATGCTAATTTCTAACTATAACGTACCTGAAACCTATGGTTTTTTCAGTGAATTTCAAAGGTTTTGTAAATGACAATTTTTAAATGTATTAATTGTTATATTTATTTTTTTGATACTGATTTACTACATTTTTTAAAACTATTTATTTTTAGATATTTTATTTATTAAATTACATTGTAATTACATTATACATTACATTACAAAATATACTTTCTCAGAATGAATTACTTTAGTTTAAATAGTTTGCAAATAGGCAATAGAGTTTTAAGTACAGTAGTTACAGTTGTTGCAATGGGCAACACAATTTCAAACACAATGCAACATTGAGCTCAATGTGATTTTCTAGTTAAATGCAATTAGTTACTTTATGGATTACTTTTCTAACCACAGGACTGGATCCTAGATTCAGTCCTGGGACATCTCCTGTAAACAGTTGAGTAAAAGCGTTTTGGTTACAGTCGTGATTTTTAAGGAATATTATTGTATTTTAAAAGTTGACACAGAAACTTTTTCTCATAGAATCACCAATGTTATCCTATGGAAGGAAATTCACTTAGCAGGTAAAAACTGTTATCGTTACTTTTTCTTACTCAGTGTTGGATCCTGGATCCAGCACTGGTGCATCTCCTGTAAACAGTTGAAAGAATGCGTTTAAGTCATACAGGCGATTTTTAAGGAATATTTGTAATTTGTGAAAATCGACACTTTGAAACTTTTCTGCTGAAAACCAGACAAAAATTCCTATGGAAGGAAATATAAGTTACTGGTAAGTACGATTAGAATTACTTTTCAGGGTCAGTGCTGGGCTAAAAGATGCAGCACTGGGTTCTCTCCTGATAACAGGTGAGTAAATCGGAATTCGTAGTTCAGTTGATTTTAGAGGAATTTTATAAAGTTCCAAAACTCCACACTTAGAAGAATTTCCAAGTGAAACCAGTCAATGATATCCTATGGAAGGAAATTCAAGTTACTGGTAAGTACGGTTAAAATTACTTTTCAGGATCAGTACTGGGATGAAAGATGCAGCACTGAGGTCTCTCCTGATAACAGGTGAGTAAATCGGAATTCGTATTTCGGCCGATTTTAGAGGAATATTTGTATGTTTCAAAAATCGACACTTAGAAACTTTTTCAGCAAAAAGCAGGCAATGATATCCTATGGAAGGAAATTCAAGTTACTGGTAAGTACGGTTAAAATTACTTTTCAGGATCAGTACTGGGCTGAAAGATGCAGCACTGAGGTCTCTCCTGATAACAGGTGAGTAAATCGGAATTCGTAGTTCGGCTGATTTTAGAGGAATATTTGCACAATGGTGAAGGGAGGGGCGGGGCCTGAGGTGACATCTGTGCAAACGTGCCCCGTGGCGCGTTTTAAGTTGGGGGATTAAGTTCCCTTGAATCATGAGGGTCCCTGGGGGCCAACTAGCCCACCAGGAACCTCCAGTATGCGCCAGAGGGCTGCGTTGCAGAGACGTGTACAGAGGCCACGCCCCTTTTTACACCTCTCTGCAACGCAGCTCTGTGGCGCTTTTTAGAAGTACATGGTGGGCTAGTTGGTCCCCAGGGACCCTCAGGATTGAAGGGGATTTAATTCCCCATCTTAAAAAGCGCCACGGGGCCTGTTTGCACACATGTCACCTGAAGCCCCGCCCCCTCCCTTCACCACTGTGCAAACGCGCCCCGTGGCGCGTTTTAAGTTGGGGGATTAAGTCCCCTTGAATCCTGAGGGTCCCTGGAGTCCAACTAGCCCACCATGTACCTCCAAAAAGCGCCACAGAGCTGCGTTGCAGAGAGGTGTATAAAGGGGCGTGGCCTCTGTACACCTCTCTGCAACGCAGCCCCCTGGCGCATACTGGAGGTTCCTGGTGGGCTAGTTGGCCCCCAGGTACCCCCAGTATTGAAGGGGAATTACTTCCCCATCTGCAAACGCGCCAGGGGGCGCGTTTGCACAGTGGTGAAGGAAGGGGGCGGGGCCTGCGGCCCAATCGTTTTTTTTTGTTGGTTTTTTTTGTTTTTCCTGAAGGGTGGCTGTGTGGCCCCCCTTCCTTTTTCCTATTTTTGGGCCTTGGGGACCCCATTCCCCAGGGCCTTACCCCCTTTTTTTTTTTTTTTTTTTAATTAAACGGGAAGGGGGCCGCGTGGCCCCCCTCCCGTGGCCGAATACTGCCCCGGGGACTCCATCCCCCGGGGCATGGCCAAACTTTTAAATTAATTTTTGAGGGGGGCTGCGTGGCCCCCCTCCTCAGGCCTCCTTTTGCCCATCCCCCGGGGCAGGCCTTTTTAAAAAAAAATGTTTACATTATTTCTGGGGAGGGGGGCCGCGTGGCCCCCCTCCCGGGCCACTACTTGCCCCGGGGACCCCATCCCCCGGGGCCTGGCCTCTGGTTGGGGACTGTGGGGGGGGTCCCCAAACCCCCCACAGTCCCGCCGGCTCCTCGTGTCCTACGGAGCCGGCATTGCTTTTCCACATGGGGAGCAGCTAACATGCTGCTCCCCGTGTGGAAAGCAATTGTCTTTGGATATTGGAAGCGAGAGCAGGTTTCCCTGCTCTCTCTTCCAATATCCAAAGCAGTTTGCAATGACAGGACGGAGCCGCGAGGCTCCGTCCTGTCATTGCAAACAGCAGTGTCCCGGGGTAGGCACCCCGGGACACTGCAGGAGCCGGCCCTGGGGGTGGCGGTCCCCAGGGCCACCACAGGCTCCAGGAGGGGGGCCGCGCGGCCCCCTCCCCACATCAGCAAAGCCCCGGGAGGTGGTGGTCCCAGGGGCTTCGGGGGTCCAAAACAGACCCCCATCTTAAATTTGTTAGTGCCCCGGGAGGTGGCGGTCTCGGGCGTGTGGGGGCTCGAGCCCCCCACACAGGAAAAAAAAGAAGCCCCGGGAGGTGGTGGTCCCGGGGCTGCGGGAGGGCCGAGTGCCCTCCCGCACCATTTTAAAATGAAAGCCCCGGGGGTGGCGGTCCCCGGGCTTGGGGGCCCTTTGAGGCCCCCAGCATTATATAAATAAACCCCGCATGCCCCCGGGACTTGGGCCACCCGGGGCAAATACAATCGAAGCGCGGGAGACCGCGCTCGATTTTTTTTTTTTATCGGCAGGATCCGCGCACCCTGAGCACATCCTGCCGATTTAAAAAAAAAAAAATGCTTTTTTTTGCCCAGGGGGTCCTTGTGGGACCCCTGATCAGACCTAGGGGTCAGGGTGTTTCTACCCTGCTCCCTTTTGCGCTTTGCGCACTTGTTTCTGTCCCTCGGTTCTACCGAGGGACAAAATGGCTGCCAACACTTCCTGATTTGGAGTGTTGACAGCCAATTAGCATGCAGCTCGTGATCGGGAGGGTGCGCGGATCCTCCGTGCCCATAGATATATATGTACTTTTACTTTTGATTTTCTCAGCAACTACTGAACGGATTTACACCATTTAACAAAAAGGGTTCTTTCTGAACCAAGAACTACCTCTTTGCCAAATTTGGTGTAATTCCGTTCAGCAGTTCGGGCTGTAGTCGTGTCTAAAGTTTCCTATGTAAAAATGAATGGGGAAAACACGTTTTGGGACCCCCCTTTTTTCTCGGCCACCGCTTAACGAATCACCCCGAGACTTTCAGGGTAGGAGCGGACCGGAGCGCCCCAACAAGTTGGAAACTTTCGCGAAGATTCGTCAACCGGCGCCAACGTTATTTCAAATAGAATGTCGCGGATTTCCTATGGATAATAGGTCCTAACTATAACTATCTACTGGCGACCGCCAGTAGATAATATATATATACACACACACACACACACACACATTAATGGGGAGGGGGGGTTTGCTGCCTCAAACCTCAGGGAGCCCCACCCTGGGGATGAAATTTAACAAAATTGTGAGGGGGCCACATGGCCCTCCTCCCTGACCCATTATTGGTCTCCCCCCTGAGGCCAGCTCATTAGGTATGTCCCGGGAAGCCCCCCACTGTGAGACAGCGGTTTCACTGCCCACACCAGCGCAGGCAGGGAAACCTGTGTTTGCTCTCGCTTGGCGGGAGCATTTTCAAAACTCCTGCCAAGCGGGAGCAAACAGTCTGCTCTCATCAAACGGGAGCTTTGAAAATGCTCTCGCCCGCTGCTAGCGGACATTTGATCTGTTTTTCTGCTTGCTTTGCAGAAACAGATCAAAATATTGTCCTGCCCAGAGGGAGCAGCATTAGGAGCTGCTCCCTCCGGGTGGAAGCAGCGCCGGCTTGGAGGGAGCCGGCTGGGGCCATGGGTCTTCCCCAGCGGCTCCTAAAAAGTGTATGGGGGGGTGCCCTGTGTGGGCATCTACCTTTAAAAAAAAAAAAAAAAGCAGGCCCGGGGCCGATAACTGCTCGGGGAGAGGGACCATGCAGGCCACCTCCCCTTGGATAAAATACACGCCCTTTGGGATTGAGTCTATGGGGCCTTTTTAAGGTTTGTGGAGGAGGGCCACACGGTGTGGCCCTGGGGGATGGGGTCCCAAGGACCTAACAAGGCTCCGGAGCAGGCCACGCAGCCCCCCATCTCATATAAATGAGTGGCCCTGGGGAAGGGGGACCGTGTGACACCCCACCCCCATCACCTTCAATTTTAGTAGGGACCCTGGGGGATGGGGTCCCCAAGGCCTAACAAGGATCAGGGAGGTGGGGGGGGGTGTCACTCTGCCTCTCATTTCATTAAATAAATATATACAAAATAGCCCTGGGGGATGTTGTCGCCTTGGCCTAATGAGGCTCGGGGAGGGTTGGGGGTGGGTTGGTGTTAGGCATGCGCTGCTCCTCTCCTTTAATTTAAAAAAACTGTCCCTGGGCGATGGATTTCCCAGGGCCTCTTTAAAAAACGTAAGACCCTGGTGTTCTCTGGCCCTAATGAGCTTAATTGGGTATGGGAAAAATAAGCCTTGTGGCTTAACCCTCCCAGTGTTGGTGTAGGAAACTGGGTTTTTGTTGCAGGGCCCCCTCACCGCTTTTTGCCTGGTATCCGATACAACTTTGACTGAAGTGTGCTGGTTTCCTGCTAACTAGGTCCCCAGTACCAGTATTCTTTTCCTAAAAACTGTACAATTGTTACCCCCAATTGGCAAAACCTTTAGCACCCTCTAAGTCCCTAGTAAATGGTAGTCTGGTGCCTAGGGCCTGAGGTTCTAAAGAGGGTCCCTAAAGGCTGCAGCACGAATACTGCTATCCAAAGGGACCCCTCACCAAGCACATGCAAGACTGCCGTTGCAGGCTACATGTCTTGGTGCAGACAAAATTGAAAAGACGACATGTCACACATTCCTGTGTGCCATGTACCTAACACTGTTATATTTGTGAGTCACCCCTTCCACAGGAGAATATTACATGCGAGGGCATACCTGCATGAGCAGATATGCCGCTGTGCTAGTCAGTCCTATTACTGCCAATACATGCGAACAGGGAAGCCATCTTAAGACGTGCTGGACACTGGTGAAAATGAGTTCCCCTTCTACATGATGGCTTCACTGAAAATAGTGATATTTGGTATCAAACATCTAGTATTGGTAAATCCACACTGATGCCAGTGTTGGATTTACCAATACATGGTTTCAGAGGGCATCTTAGAGGTGCCCCCTGAAAACCTACCAGTCTCTTGTGTCCTTGCGGGCTGGTTTTTGCCAGCCTGACACCGAGACACTGTTCTTACCTCCTAGGGTGAGAGCTTTTGCTCTTAGGAGACCCAGAAAAAAAAGCCTATCTGGGAAGTGGGTATAACACCCCCTCCCACAGGATGACCTGTTGATTAGCCTCCTTGGGCCGGCAAGCTTTAAAAAGCTGCCGCCTTGGAGTGAGAATCTGGCTCCCTCCCACCGCCCTCCTGTCCAGGACCCCTTTGGCACCTGGACAGGCAGGATAATTAGCTAGTCAGGTAGGCTTGCCACCTCCAGGCTAGTACTACCCCTAAAGTGGGCTACTGTGAGGTGGAGACGATTTTTCAGAAGGAGCCATCCTTGTGATGGCATACTTAGGAATTCTGGCACAGGGTTATGCCCACTTCCCATAAGAAGTGGTCATAAGGGGTGGTAGTGACCCCTAGGGTCAGTAGCCCATTAGCTACTACCATACACTCCCCTAACGCACCTAAATTATGTATTTAGGGGAGCCCCTGGCACCAGAGAAGGAGATCCTGACGACCTAAGAAGAGAGAGCACACCGAAGTGCCGCAAAAGCAGAGAGGAAAGAAGAAGCAGCTGACCTGGTACTATCCCTGCCAGCCTGTCTGCATCCCTCATCGCAAACTGCGCCAAAGTCGGCTCGTCTTGCATCTGTTGACTCCAGAACCATGGGAGGACTGCCTGCCCTCGAAAAAGACTCAAGACCTCCCATGAACATTGGACCTGTTCTAAAGAAACTCCAAAAGAGAGGAGACTGAACCTCCGGAACCACCAAAACCTGACATCCGAAGTCACCACTGCACCCATCGTCTACAGACTGAGTTGAAGTGGGCCTACGGTGTCAACAAGGTCCCCCAGCCCTCTAGAACTAGAGTCCATCGTGGTTTCACCCCTCCTGGAGTCCCCGACGCCGCCTGCAGCCTCTGCACGCAGGCCCCCCCAACCGTGACTGCTCCGGTAAGGAAAAACCCTACGCCTTAGGACACCCCTGCACCCGTTGCCCCTGGACCTTGGAGAAGAGGACCTAAGTTGTTCCACCATCCCCGAGCATCGCAAGTATTGAACCCTCTTGCTGGTTAAGCCCAAATGACTTCCTAGCCAGAGCCTGCAGCCTCTTTCCGCAGTGACTGACTGATCAGTGAGCTACCAATGCTGTTTTGCACCCTGCACCCAGCAGCCCCTGTGCCACTGCTGGTGCTGCCTTGAACCTTGCCCAGCACTCACCTTAACTCCTGGGGACTGGTCTTGTAAGTTGCTGTACTATACCTGTTTGCATAACTTGTTCTTCCTTCCATAGGATAACATTGCAAAACTCAAAAATTGCACTATCCACTTTTTAAAGTGAAAATAATTTATATTTAAAAACTTACTTACCTGAACGATTTTTCTCTGATGCCTAAACATTTATAAAGATACTTGCTATTTTTATAAATTGCTGTGGATCTCCTTCTTGAGTCGTGTCATTTATTAAATCATTGTATGTATTTGTGAATGTCTTGCACTCCTCTGTTAGGGGCTACTGTGGTTCAGCCGCCTTAATCTTAATAGAGCACTTTGGGAGTGCATAGCAAGCCCCTGTCCACTCATATGTTTAACCCCTTGACTCTTTACACGGTATATCATATTCTTTTTTTTTTTTTTTATAAATCTTTTTATTAGTGAAATAAAGACAATACAAACAAACGCAAATAATTTTTTTTTAAAAAGTGATAAAATAAGGTGCATTACAGTTGCCATCCGAATCATCAATCTCAGTGCAGAAGTACAGCTAACATCACAACGATCCAAGGGATCAACAATGCAGTCACGAGTTGTGTACATTACAGCGTAAGTGACAAATTACTCAGCTTCTTGGTCAACTGAAAATGGGGGAGAGTCGCTGAAAGGTGTACATATCATCCCTCTGCTCACATTCCATTGACCCCAGATCCTTGTCCATTTCTGTGGGCAGCCTCTTCCCTCGTATATGACCCTTTCCGCTTGCATACACCAGTCCATATCCGCCTCCCAGTCCATGAACCGTGGTCTTGCCACCCCCTTCCATGTCCTCGCAATGTTCCGCTTTGCAACCATGCATCCCAGGGCGACCCAGATTCTCTCAGTTCTAGACAAATCGGTGGCCTCCCAGATATTAAGAAGACATAGGCGGGGTTAAACCTCCAGAGCTTTGTGGCAAATTGAGGACATCGCTGATGTAATCTTTCTCCAGTATGTCTGGAGGATTGGGCAATCCCACCACTAATGTAGATATGTACCAGGTTGGCCGCACCCTCTAGGGCAGGTCGAGGAGCCCAAAATACCCATTTTGACAGGCACTGAACTGGTGTAATAGGCTCTATGCAGCAGTTTAAGTTGGATAAATTTAAAACGGGATCGAATCGCCACCTCGCGGGGGGAGGCCAGAGCCTCCTGACAGTCTTAATCGCTAATGTCCCCAACATCGTCCTCCCATTTTGCACGTGTCTTCCCCAGAATGTCTGGTGCATTGTTCAATATTTTACGATATGTTAATGAAATGGCTTTTTCGTCGAGATAGTTGTCTAACAACCTGTCCTCTAGAGGCGAGGAGACCGGTAGGGTCGTATCTTTGGGTATAGCTTTTTGTAGCGCACTGCGTACTTGGAGGTATCTGAATGTTTCTCCACTATGTAGTTGGTAATCCCGCTGGAAATCACTGAATGGAATCACCCGTCCCTCCGCCCACAGATCGCCCACTCTCGTGAGTCCAATCAAGTCCCATTTATCGAATCCGTGTTGTAACGACAACATTCCCAGCTGGTGTGAATCAAGCAACGGAGTGACCTGTGTAATTTTAGCCTTCCACCCCAAGGCAGTATTTGCAGAGTGCCAGAGAGAAATTGTGGTGGAGGTAGGAGTGTATTTCGGGACATGCTTCTTCCCTCCATAAAGTGCCCTGAGATAATTGCCTGGGTCCGTATTATGTCTGTCCATTCTATATGCGGGATCTATCCCTGGTCGATGCACCCAGTGATTGAGAACTATTAGTTGAGAGGCCCAGTAATAACTTTTGATTGCTGGCAGGGCGATCCCACCATCGTACCAACTTTTAGTAAGTTTAGCCAAGGCTATTCGGGGGGTACCATCATTCCAGAGCAGGGAACGTACCTGGGGCAATCATGGAAGCATTTAACTTATAAAGCTCGATCGGGAGGCCGCTAGGGCCCATCGCTTTTCCGGACTGCAAGGTACCAATCGCCTTGATCACTTCTTCGATTGCAAAGTTTGAATCCAGGTCTTTAATGTCTTGGGCCTCTAAAAACGGTAGTTTCAGTGTATCTAGTAATTCTTTTGAATCATTTTGAGTGGAGGTATGAGTGGAGGTATAGACCTGTTCAAAGTGGACTGCGAAAGCCTTCGCAATCCCAGATTTTTCCTGCAATTTCGTGCCGTCTTGGCCTACAACTTCCGCCACCCATCTGTTGGCTTTTTCCCGTTTGTCCAACCAGGCTAACCATTTACTAGCCTTATCTCCAATATCATAAACCCGGTGTTGAGTGGCTCGATTTTGAGCCCTAACTGCATCTTCAGCAGTGTTTCTATATTCAGTTTGTTTCATGAGTAGTTTGTGTGTAGTGTCTGGAGTATCCGACGCAACGAGATCACGTTCCAGAAGGGCAATCTCACGTTCTAGCTCCTCTAATTGTCGCCTCTTTTCCTTTCTATGGCCCGCTATTGCTGCCACCCCACTACCGCGGACCACCGCTTTGTACGCTTCCCACAGTATAATATCTGAATCCACCGAGCCCTCATTCTCGGTGAAATAACTATTGGTGGTCTCCGTGAGTTTAGTTCTGATAGCCGGCACCTTGAGGTACCAAGGGTTAAGAACCATTTTGTGGCGTATGGGGGAAGGAGGATCACCCCCATAGTATGCTGCCAGCGGGGAATGGTCGGAGATGCCCCTGGGAAGAAAGGAGAACCCTCCAAACCTGGGGAGCTGGGTGGCATTACCGAAGATGTAGTAGAGTCGGGACATGCTACCATGGGCCCCAGAGAGGAAAGTGTATTGTCTGGCCGTGGGGTTGCATACTCTCCAGACGTATATCAGGCCCAATGCTCCGAGGAAGTCTGTCAAAGGTTTCCCCGTAGCCTCCCCCGTCTAGGCGGGTGCCGATCCAGGTCGCCATTAAGCACTGCATTACAATCCCCGCCCAACAGTAGGTCACCTTCAGGCAAATTTAGTATATGTGAACCAAGGTCAGTTAGTGTCGTGGAATGAAGTCTAGGTGACACATATATGGATGTCACATTAAGGGACCTACCCTCCCATTGACCCGAAACTGTGACAAATCTCCCAAGCGGATCATGCGCGACAGCGTGAATCGGGAAGGGGAAGGAGTTACGTACTAGCACACCCACCCCTCTAGACCCTCTTGTGTAGCCTGAGTGGGCCACCAGTTTATACCCCCATCTATTAAGTGCACAGTAGGTGGATCCTTGTATATGAGTTTCTTGTAACAGCACCACATCCGGTGTCTGGCGTTTCAGATATTGCAGGACTATCCCCCGTTTAACTCGATCCCCCAGGCCATTTACATTCCATGAGAAAAGTTTAAAGCGGCCCGTCGGCAAAACCTCATCTTGATTGTCTCCCATTTAAATATCGTGTAGTGGGGCAACCCCCACCGGGAGCCCCAGGGACGCCCAGTCGAGGGCCCACAGTGCCACCCCCATCCAGTGACAACATTGTAAACTCACTGAGCATGTACCTTAGCAAACGATCTCCAACATTGTTGTCTATTCTCGATGTACTAAACAAAGTACCGCATGCTAGACTGCACCTGAAAAACAAAATCAAAATACAAACATAACCCTTAGAACATCCCGGATCCCCCCCACCCTGCCTCCCTGCAACGTGGTCGTAGAACTGCCCACCCCCCAATTTTGCAGTGTGCCTGTGTACCCTGAACCAGTAAACTGTGTGAAGGGGAACGCTACACAGCCAGAACTTCTCTAACTCAAGATCCCGGACCCCCCTTACTCCTAGCTATACAAGCGCATTATATAACATGCTGTAACTCAAAGACCCTGTCTGTAAAGTATCATATAACACCTCCATTGATAGTCTCGTGCTTAAACCATTGCAAGTGGAGGAAGGTCGTACGATCCAACCACCGCCAATCCGACGTCACTGATTGTACATAGTTAGTATAGCCCGGTTAAGTTCAAACTTTCACTTATTATGGTAACCCGGTCTACATTGAGGCCGGTTATCACTCAGTACCCCGCATGCATACAATACCAGTTCGTAGTCAGTGGATGAGCGGTGGGCCCGCCACGGGGCACGGCTGGAATAGCTGTTTAAACGCCTTCTTCACGGCTGGATCTTTCGTGGCTACTGTCATGTCGATGCAAGCGGCTAGGGGAACCATGCCCCTGAGCGCCGGAGGACCTCCAGCCAGTCCCAGGTGTCCTCCTTGGTCTGAAAAAACCACGACCTTCCCCCCACCAGCACCCTCAACTTGGCCAGAAAAAGCATTGCATATTTCAAGTTCTGGTCGTGGAATGCTCTCTTAACTTCCAGAAAGGATCTACGCATCTTTTGCACCTTCAAAGTGAAGTCCGGAAAGAACGTAATCGTAGAGTTCTCAAACTTGAGCGGTGGGGCGGCACGCGCCGCTTGCAGGATAATGTCTCTGTCGCAGAAATTAAAGATTCTCGCCAGGATAGGACGTGGAGGGGCGCCCGGTTTCGGGGGCCCCCAGGCAGCCTATGAGCACGTTTGACTGAAAAATATTGTGACGGGGACCGGGGTTGTAGGTGTTTCTGAATCAGATCTTCAACAAAGAGGTCTATAACTTGCCCCTCCGCCCTCTCGGGAACCCCCAAAATTCGCACGTTGGTCCTGCGCGCTCGCCCCTCGTAGTCTTCCAGCTTCGCTTCTAGGTCTGAAGTTTGGGCCTGGAGCCGTTTTACAGTCAATTCCAGCGATTTCGAGGATTTTTGGAGCGATGACACCGAATTCTCCGTCGCTTTAACCCTGTCTCCCAGGTTGCGCGGATTGGCACGTATGAGAGTGACCTCGGTAGCCACCTTGTCGACTTTGTGTTCCAGCGCTGAGCGGACCCCCTGTATGGCAGCCATGACATCCACTAAAGTCGGGGCTCCCTCCTCCGCCTGCTCCCCTCCATCTTGGGATGCGACTTTCCCCTCTGTGGCCTCCACTTTGGAATGCGCAAATTTAGCCAGTTTCAGCAGATGGGACTGCTTTGTGCCCCTCGCGGTGGCCATGACGGTGGGGTCCCCGCCCCAACGGAACCCCTGCGGCCTGTGAAGTATTGAGGTTGCAGACGTGGGGATCAGGTGCGGCCCAAAGACCAGAGAAAAGCGTCGATGTTGATTACCCAGTTCAACAAAACCACCTCTGACGCTACCAACAAAAGGGCCACTACGTGTTAGTGAAGCATCCAAACATGATTCAAATCAGGACAGCTCCCTGGCTCACCAGTAGCTGCTCTATTATACTAAGCCACGGGCAAAAAACAAGGAACTTCCAAAAGCAGGAGGGGGGGAGGGGATACTGCTCCCAAATCCGGCCCCCGGGGGCCACAAGAACACAGCGCCACGCAGCGATGATAGAGGGGAGGGGAGAGGGAACTTCCACTCACTCCCCGCCGTGGAGCGCCGAATCGTGGTCACAGCGTGTGAGGTCCTCCGAGGCCCACAGCGCAGATCGGGCTCCTCCGGATGCGCAGGCAGTCGACGGGTCGCACAGACCCCCCCCCCCCGGGCCACCAGCGATGTCAGAGCAGGAAGGGCGGCAGTCAGGGCACGGTGAAGGTGCGCAAAGCCAGTTAGGGAGGACGCACACCGGGGCCCACAGGTCGTACCTCCCAGCTCGAGTGGCACCGGGCGTTGCTGCGTGTCGGCGCCGCCGGGGTCTCTTCCACCTCCCCGCTCTTCCCAATGCACGTAGCGATATCTCAGCACAGCGGTGTCAGAATCGCTCCGTTTTTGGATCGGAGCCCCAGCATACGTCTGGAAACTCAGGGCAGGTTTGAAGCTCGGGCAAATACGGATATGTTAACGGATGTGGGGGAATTCAGAGGGTCGGTGATCGGAGCTCTAGTGCTTAGCGGCCATTTTGGGTCCCGGCTGGCCAGGCCCCCCGGTATATCATATTCTTGATATGTCACATAAAGAGCCAGCTTTCTACAGTTGGTAATAAAATATTACTTCATGGTAAAAAGAAAAACAACAAAACTAAAAATTCACTGAAAAAACCAAAGCGTTGTAGTTAGGTGTGATAGAAAGATCTGTTTTTAATTAACAAAAAACTCCAGAAATTCACTGAAACAAACAATGGTTATAGCAACTTTAGAGTTAAGTAAATTTGTCAGTGGCTACATTAACCTTTTGAACTAACAAAAAAAACTGAAATTTACCAGTTCTAATTAGCAGAGCTAACTATAATTTGTGCCCCCACCATGCACTGCTTATGACCTCACATATTGCAACACTCACAACATGCTCTGTGACATTAATTATAACATGTTATGAATGTTTTTTTTTATTGTAACAAAATTGGATATGGTTTACAGTCTGCAAAATCTTTGTAAATTGTGAGTATTAAACCGATAAATATTCAGTAGAAATTATTTGCTCAGTTATTGTAACTCTAATATCAAGGCGTCACCAGCAATCTTTTTTTGAGGTGTCATTACTCTCGCAATGAATGGTGTGTGTAGTAGGGTGTGTTGAGTGACTGGCCTCCTCCCTGTTGAGACCTCTCTCTGTAATGATGGATTGCGTAGTAGGGTGTGGAGACGGACTGGCCTCTCTGCTGAGACCTCTCTCTGTATTGATAGGTACACGTAGTAGGGTGAGGGGAGGGACTGGGCTCTCCTTTCTGAGCTCTATCTCAGATGATGGGTGTGCGAAGTAGGGTGTTTGAATGAGCCTTTACTGTACTCACAACTCTTCTCAAACCAATGAGCATAAATAGTATGAGTCTGATAAACACCATCCCCAGTAAAACTCCTTCTTACAGTAACAAGTGTGCTTAGCAGAATGTATTCAAACATCACCGGCCCTAATGCCACATCCTGGATAGAGGGAGCCGCTTGAAAGCTTGGCTCTTTATGGGTACCAGGTTCCACAGGACCTCGAGCTCAGCCAGAGCCAAGCTTTAGGCTTGCGCTTTCAGTGGCTCGCTCATGTCTATTTATTTGTACATAGTGAGAGGTACCTCCATTTTAATAGACTAACCCGTTGGCTGGGTGACTGCTTTGGAAGTTGAAGAAACCTTCAGACACTTTAGAAACCACTGGAATGGGCATTCAGTGATTATTTTTACCATAATTTGGGCGAAATTTGGTATAGGCCTTCCTAGTGTTATGAACTCCAAAAGTAGGTTATGATGTTTAGTTTTTGGGCTTATAAAAGACATGAGGATAAAATAGTGAATGCCTGCTTGGTAGAGTAACAAGGTTTTGTTGCTTAATCCAATATTGAAATGAGTTTCAACGGCCAGACCAGCTGGCTGCCTGCAGTCCACAGGGAATCTAGAACAACCTGGGCTCATTGAAAGAATGAGTAAGACCAGCTGGACAGGACTTTTTGTTCTCCCCTATAGAAACAGCATTGAGAAGTCAGTCTCCCACAAAGCATAGCTCTTGGAAGCTTTGGCGCTTCCAGGAAGAATTTGTGCAACTTTTGAGAAATTTGAGACTGAACATTTGAGAATGGTCCTGAAGCAGAACGGTGGAGAAGTTAAGTGTGCCTGTCTGCAAGATAACTGACCTTGCCATTGCTCTCCAAGGTTGCATGAGACGCAGCAGTTTACTGGTATATTGATGTAAAAGTGGCTCCTGTAGCTGCGTTTGCCGTGCTTATAGACCAACGTTGAGTTGTGCGTACCCTTTAAAAAAATTTTTTTTAAGTTTCATCAAAAGTTCATAACTTCTGATCCTCTTTGCTAGTATTTGCCATTTTGATGTCATTTTAATGATTACAGTTTCTAGTTTACTAAATTGGTTTTAAAATGTTCCCATTTGGTTTCTTGGATTTCTTGATTTTGCGGCTGCTAAATCACTTAATATTATTTTCTCTGAAGTAGGCATTTTGCTTAAATCATACACTCTCAGGAGAATGCCCAGGATTCCCGAAGAATTAGTACTTGTTTGACAACAAAGCATCTTTTGCTCACATAACGTTTGTGATTAAATGTTTGTTTACAGAAGCTCTTTGGCTAGACACAGAAGCATAAATGAAACCGTGCAGAATTTGCGGCAAATTGAGTTACCTAAACCACCAAAGGGGCAACTGAAACGGGTAAGTTGTTGTTTTAAATGTGGGTAAAATTTGGCCTTGGTTTCTCACAATGCGTTATGTTTTGCTTAGCCTGTCATAAAGCATGCTGAAGGTATCCTTTTATGGTTCAATCTTTTTAAAATGTGTGCAATGCTACAGGAATGTTTTTACAGTGGGAGCCTTTTACACACTTTATGTAAAACTTTCAATGGGGGAGCATTCCTTTGACAAAGGTAACTACTCTAGCTGCGTGGATAATGCGGAGATGCATAACATGCTATGGCCTTAAACCGGAGGAGCAAGGCTTACTTTGTTACCTTTAGTGCTGCTTCTTTTAATAATTTTTGTAGGTTGATTTCTGCCAAATATACATTAATCTCATTCGGCATGTGATTTATAGTTTGTGTAGCGGGTGTGCAAGTTATATTTTTGTAATATTGAACATAATGGGTCGACGTAAGTTTTGTTTTCTTCTCCACTTTTGTATAGTATAGCAAATGGGCCTCAGGGCAGCTGGTGGCATCTCCCTTGTCTGGGGGATTCGGGGTCACATATCAAAGGCGGCAGGGGCTTTGAAGCCCCTGGCCTTGATATGCTAAATCACTAGCCATCCTGCTGGAGGAGGTGTAAACACCTTCCCCTGAAGCAGGCATTTTTTTCTGGCCTCGGAGAGCTTCAGCTCTCACCTGCAAGGGGTCAGAAACTTGTCTGTAGTGGCAGGCTGGACAATACCAGTCAGCCAGCACACTAGATAGTGGTAGGTTTTTCAGGGGGACCTCTAAGGTGCGCTCTGGGTGCATGTCATAATTAATCTAGTACTGGCAACAGTACAGATTTATTAAGACAAGGTGTTTGATACCAAACACCATACGTTTCAGTGACGCCATCATGTAGCTGGGGAACTCGAGTTGACCAGTGCTCAGTACGTATACTCGAGATGGCTTCCCTGTGCAATTGAACTAGACAGCACAGGGGCATATCAGCTCATGCAGGTATGCCCTCACATTTAATATAAGGCACCCTGCCTTAGGGCTACAAGGCCTGCAGTATGGGTGACTTACATATATTGTGTGCAGTAACTTTAGCATGGCACACAGTGAGTGTGCCATGTCGTGTTTTCACTCATGGTTTGCACAATGAGACGCAGTCTGCCATGACAGGATGCATGCATTTTGTATAGGATCCCTTAGGGTGGCATAATACATGCTGCAGCCCTTAGAGACCCTCTTTAGTACCCATGCCGTAGGTACCAGAGGTACCACTTATTAGGGACTTACAAGTGTGCTAAAGTGTATGCGAATTGTGTTCCAGTTCGACCACTTTTATCTGGTTTTTAGGGAAAGAGCACTGGGGCCTTGTTAGCAGGGCTCCTGTGTACATCAATCAAAAAACATCAGTACCAGTGTCAAAATGTGGGGGTGACAATGACAAAAAGTAGCACTGAACTACCCCCCTCTCATATGAAAGGATGAGACTAACCTTTCCCAAGAGAGTCTTCATTGTCTAAGTGGAAATACCTGGGCCATCTGCATTTGCCAGGGTCAGTCCCAGGCCTGTGTTCCAATGTAAAGTCCATTCCCTGTACACGCCAGCTATTTTGAATTTCCCCCCTTGATTTACATCAGCCCTCTGAGAGGCCTGTGGTCAGTTTGAACAAAGAAGTGAGTCCCAAACAGGTAGGGCCTCAACTTCTTCGGGGTCCAAAGCAAAGGCTTCCCTCTCAGTGGCAGTCCAACGCTGTTCCCTGGGGAGTAACCGTCTGCTAATAAAAACAGGCTATCCCATGCTCAGAGGCATCCGTCTGCACAATGAACTACTTTTAGAATGGGTGCTGAGCACATTCCTTCCTTCAGTGTCAAAGCCTTTTGATAGCTCACTGTCAAGTTTACTTTCTTTGGCTGGTTCTTGGAGGTAAAGTCAGTGAGGGGTGCCACAATTGTGCAAATACCCCTTCACAAACCTCCTGTAGTACCCAGTCAAGCCAAGGAATGCCCTGACTTGAGCCTGGGTTGTTGTATCTTCTCAGTCTAGAATAGTCTGGATCTTGGGCTGGAATGGTTGAGCTTGGTCTTCACCTAAAATGTGGCCCAAGTATACAACAGAGCCCTGCCCTATCTGGCGCAAGCTTGCCTTGATAGTGAGTCCTGCATGTTGCAGAGCCTCAAGGACCTTTCCAAGATGGATCAGGTGATCCTGTCGGGTAGAACCATAGACAGCAATATCATCAAGATATGCTGCACTAAAATATTCCAGCCCAGCCAGGACTTTGTTCACCTGCCTTTGGAAGGTGGCAGGGGCAGTCTTTAAGACAAAGTTCATCACTGTAAACTGGTAATGCCCATCTGGTGTTAGGCCATGAACCAGGACCCCAAATTTAGGCCATTGGTACCACTTGGGGGATGGGTTCTAACATGATTTTTTTGCAAGATATGGATGGCTAGAGATGGAAAATATGTGATAGCAAGTCATCAGTCTATGCCTTTTGTCCGATATTATTGGATCATCAACCATAGCCAAATAAAAAATAATGGTTTTCTTATTTTTGATAAATAGCATACAAATTTATCATATGTGGAAAAATAAATCTAATTCTACCAGATTGCTTAAATTCAATATTATTTAAAAATAATTGATTGATAATTGTAATAATATAGTCCTTAAAATTACAACAATAAAACGTCATTGTATTCCTCATATATTGATATAGATTATATGCATATTTTTCAATTACAATTTCACATAATAGTTGTTATATCTTACATAGGCAATGTATGTCATGAGTAAACATAAACACAATTTTATCATTCACATTCGTCATCTTCTGAATAGGTGTCATCATTCTCTGTGTCTGTTTGATTTTCACAGGCGGGAAATCTGCACGTCAGTGCACTTGAGGTCATTTAGACAGCAGACAAATGTTGGCAGTTTGCAGTTCCTAATGCGGTTGCAAGCTAGTAGATCTAACAGAGCCTGAGGTGTGCTGGCTGCCCCTCCATTCAGTCCACTATCAGTTGCTCTGCTCCCTCGTGTTTTTCCAACTACCATCTCCTCCCATTTAGACTGTGTCTGTGGATCATTCAGAAGACTTCTCTTGCTTATAGTGGCTTGATAATTCACATGTTTGGTATGTTTCTTCAGACAGTGCCTGCAAGGTGGAAGTTGATGACTGTCTATCTCAGCCTTCTTTGCGCAGATTAGGTGATATCTCAAGGCATTCACATAAAGCAAGCACTAGAATTGCTCCAATTAGTCCATTAGTTCTTCAGAGAGATCCCATTAGTCTCCTGGCTGCGAAAATGTTTCCTGTGTATGTCTGTTGGCAGACGTGATTTTGAATGCACTTACTTTTCATTTTCCCGCAAATGCACTTACTGTGTCGCATCCGGTAAACGTATGAAGACCTATCATGGCTCGACAAACATTTTCACCAAAAGTGGAAGCTATTTTTCCAATGTCAATGACTCACATGCGTATTTTAGTACCACATTTCAGAAACAATTTAGCCATGATTCTATCATGGAATCCCAAACAAATAATAAATACATCGGTGTCATCTGAGCTTATCATTACTGCCTCATAACCCTCCTTCGCATCGTGTGCAGCATGCATCAACAAACAACCATCTGCTTCGTTGAGTGTACTGTTGAGACTTGGCACTTAGTGGCTCCTTTCAGATGTGATTTTGTAAAATGTAGCTTCACAGTTCGCGAACAGTGTTTTATTGTCAAGTTTTGCAAAGTATTCTGGGTTCCTCCATTGGTTAACAAGAAATGAGATGAGTTGTTTTATTCCGTACGTGGCTTAGGAATTTCCTCCACTGTCTGACAATCTGGGAAGGTGAGATGCACTGTAACTGGTGCCCGAGTTCTTCCCCTCTGATTGTCCTTTCGCTGTTCTTAATAGACGACTCATTGTACATATCAAACACAACATCGATTCTTTGACTCTTATTTCCTTCCTGCAAAGCCATGGGCAAAAGATATAGCCACCTCACCAAAGTTTGATTCCTCTCCTTTTACTATCTGAACAAGAACCTTACCATCAATTAGCGTGGCTGAATTTCCAGGTATTTCCTCAGCCGGGGTAAAGTTTTTCTGCAAGTATGTTGCTAAAACAGCTTTGTTAGTCTTTCACAACACATCTTCTGGAGTTGCTAAAGCACATGGTGAAGATCCTAAGAGATGACGGAGTACATCCGCCATTTAAAGGTTGTGAATCTGTGCTGTCGCAATGATTCAACCAAATAGTGCTTTGTCTGCTTTCATGATCATTTTCCTGCCATTGCTGTACACTGCCTTCTTCTTGGACATGTTAGTGAAGGTTTTTAGTTTGTTCATTTTCATTGGGTCATGAAACTTCTTAAGAGGTGGATTTTCTCAAGTCGCTCAAGATTGAAGTCTGTATAGGACTGTTCACCTATTTCATGTGCCTTCATTATGTTGGATACTATGTTTTGCGATCCCTTTTTTGCAGTGGAGAGACTGAAATCATGTGGCCTTTTTTTGTAGTGGAGAGACTAATGAGATCATGTGGCCCAACAAATGGGTTTATTCATCTTTGAACCAGCCTAACTGCTCTCGTAACAGTATCTTTGTCTTTTCCAGTTTGTGACTTATGTAGGTCTGCATGAGTAAGATCTGATCTGTTGTTACAAAGCAGTTCCCTTATCTGACCCAAAAAGGTGCTTCTGTGTTCAGTCTTCATATAATATATTTTCACAGCACCCGCCTTGAGGTTGAATCTTGTCGTACCATCCGGAGTCTGTGTGTCTTTGTTGACTGTTACCTCTATCGCTTGATCTGCTGTAATTCATCCAAACAGACTAGCATCTGGCAGTTGAACTGAAAAGCATCTGTTGATGAAGTTGTGTATCTCTGGATGTTTCTCTGCAAGTAATGTAATTTCGGCATTGGATACAGGAAGATATCTAGCGTAGTTCATCCTGTCATATGCCAAACACCATGGGATCATAGAGCGTATGGCGGTAAGATGTAAATGCCAATTTCCTTCTTGTGCAGCACGCAGCAGAGCCAGCAAGACATTTTCAACAATACCCACATATAGCATCCAAAATGCAGAGAGATCTCCATTGTCATGACTAAGAGGTTCCAGGAATACATCCCGTAGCTGTTTTACTTAGTCAAAGGCAGCATTCTGCAACAGTCTAATCTCTGTTGGCATTTTGCAAAGTCAATAACATGCTCAATGAAGGAGTAGACTACATGAATGTTCTCTTTGTAATTCTTCTCCACCCAGGTGACAAATTCCAACCAAGCCAGTCTCAACATAGCTTCATGCACGCACTTGTGTACTCGAACTGAATGAATGTTGTGAGAAAGTGCCCTCTTTTTGCATGGTTTGCCCCCACTTTTTGCTGAACTGCTGATGTGCTTTGACTGAGTGTGCCCTGGGCTCCTGCCAATCAGGTACCCAGGTTCTTTCCCTAAAAACTGCATTGAAAACAAAACCCAATTGGCATCTCTGGCCACAGGTCAGCCCCTGGTTAATGGTACCACAGGTACCCAGGGCACTGTGACCAGGGAAGACCTCTAAGGGATGCAGCACTTATTGTGCCACCCTTAGAGGCCCTGTACCATTACACTCACACACTGCCTTTGCAGGGCTGCGTGTTTTGGTGCAGAACAAAATGAAGAGTCGACATGGCACACATCCCTGTGTGCCATGCCTACAACCCACTGCCCTGGCATAGATCAGTCACCCCTCCAGCTGGGTGCACTATACCAGTGGTGAGGGTACAGGTACATGAGCCCTGTGCCCCTACAGTGTCTAAGTCCATTCTTAGACATTGTAAGTGCAGTGCTGCCATTAAGAGTATATGGTGTAGGGAGGCTGTCATTACGAACTCCACAGCACCATAATGGCTACACTGTAAACTGAGAAGTTTGGTATCAAACTTCTCAGCACATTAAACCCACACTGATGCCAGTGTGGGATTTAATGAAAAATGCACACAGAGGGCATCTTTGAGATGCCCCCTGAAAAACGACCTACCACTAGTGTCCAGGCTGAGTGGCTGCTTTCAGCTGCCACCACCAGATATGTTTCTGGACCCCTGGGTCGCGAGCCTGCGGGCTCTCGGGTGCCTGAAACAATGCACATCATGGGACGAGCTGCCAAGCCTCCTCCCCCAGGATGGGCAGGGTCCACGAAGGGGAAGCTTCAAAGGCTTGCCGCCTTTGTGAGCTTCCCCAGGCTACTTGCTGCTTTCAGAAACTGGTCCCCACTGGTTCTGACCCCCCACTTTTTGCAGGAGAACCGGCGGGAAAAACAAGTGAGGAAGAGATGTGTGCCCACCTCTGCTTATGCCCCCCCTCCCACCGGAGGGTGGCATAATAGGGGGTGTACCCACCCCAGGGAAGGGACCCATTGGTCCCAACCTTTTTACCTAGCTGTAACGCCCCTAAATCTAGTATTTAGGGGCACCCCTGAACCTTGCAACCTCAGACAAGAAACCAGAAGAAGGACTGAACAGCTGTGCCGAAGCTAACAAGAGGAGGACGCCCACTGACTTGGCCCCAGCCCTACCGGCCTATCCCCACCTCGAACCTGCAGAAGCGAAACTCCGGTGTGTCCTGCAGCCAGCAGCCTCAAGAACCCCGAGGACCTGCCCTGCCTTCAACAGAAAAGACTCTGTCTCCCGTGAACACCGGATTTGTTCAACAAACAGACTCCAGGTCTTCCAAAGTCCGGAAGTCTGCACCACTCTGCACCCAATGCCCATGGCCCGTGTTCAAATGGTCCAAAACCAAGAGGAGGTCTCCCCGGCAATCCTAACCCCAGATCCGGCAACCCCTGACCTGCCTCAAGCCTCCAGCTGACACCTGCAGCCTCAAACTGGAAGGTCCCCCCAACCGCGACCAGGAGCTGGTAAGAAGATCCGACCCTAAAAGGCACCCCTGCACCCGACGCCCCACGGCCTTGGGTGGCCCAACCGACGATGCCTAACCAACCCCCAGCATCCCAACTTACCTCTCCAAGTGATGGTCGCACCCAGAAGACCTTCGTCCCTGAGCCTGCAGTGCTTTTGCAAAACTGAGACTCCCCATTGAAAGCTACAGGGCTTCCGACGCCAAAACAGCACTCTGAACCCGGCCGCCCAAGTGCCGCTGAGGGTGCACCTTTTGTGCTGGCCTAAGCCCCCATTTGCGCTGAGCTTAAGTCCAGGAGCTTTGCTCCCACAACCCAGTGGCCTGCTCGTCAGCAGCCACCAACCGGTGGCCCACTATCCCCCCTTTGGATAACATTGGGCCTCAGCACCCGGCCACCCTAGTGCTGCTGAGGGTGTAATAAGAGTGCAGCCTTGACCCTGGGGGACCCCTGAGTCTAACCCCAGAATACCAACTCCCACAACAAAGTACTTACCTGTTAACCAACAACACTATTTTCCTTCATAGGATAACATTGCCTTTTTTTATATGAAAAGTTTCTAAGTGTGGAGTTGGAAAATCTATGAAAACCTTTTAAAACTGTACTACATAACAAAAACGTTTTTACTCACCTGTTTACAGGAAATGTCCCAGTGCAGTATCCAGGTATACTGCACTGTGTAAGAAAAGTAATCTGTAAAGTAATCTACTGGTCATTTTACTAAAAAGCCTATACAAAGTATATGTACTGTATTTCCAAAGCATTGCATTTTCAGTAACAGTACTGTAATAAAAACAAAGTGCATATACACTTGAAATCCAAACTGTTACAACTGCATTACTACTGTAAAGTATTTATTGCTTACCTGTGCCAGGCTTGCTTGGTTCTAGAAAATAAAATAACTAACAGAATATTTTTATACAAAAACAATTGGTCTGAATTTCAGTCTTTGAGTGTGTGAAATCATTTGCTGACTGAGTGTGTACAACAAATGCTTAACACTGTCCTCTGATAAAGCCTTACTGCTCGACCACATTACCACAAATAGAGAGTGAGGTGCTATCTACTTTACCTCAGCCTACCTTTTGGGTTCCACTGGACTCTGTGCACACTATACCTCACTTTGGTATAGTATATACAGAGCCAGCTTCCTACATTGGTGGAACAGTGGTGGGATATACAACTTTGCATTTGTTGGACTAACTTCGTTACCACCAGATCACACGACAGAACTCTTAAATTGTCTTTAGAATTCAGATTTTTTCAAATTGACATTTTTGCTAAATTACTAAAAGTCTCGTTGGGGCCTTGGTTAAGTCCCTTTAGATTTCAGGAAAATAAAAAGTCACTTTAGCTAGGGATAATAGGGGTTAGATGTTTTTTTAATTATGTCTCTTAACAAGAACCCAGCTGTTAGTGAAGATAACCATAATGACATAGAGGACCAGGTTGAGGAGCTTGACCTCACCCCTTACCTTGACTTGTCTTTCAAGGAGGTAAGGTCCCTATGTAAAATTAAAAACATAACCATGGGGTCCCATCCCACGAAACAAAAGCTCCAGGAGCTGTTGGCTGGGTATGCTAAGGGCCACCCATCTGAATATGGTGAAGACCAATCCGATGAGGAAGAAGATGAAGGGGATGAGCAGGTAGACCAACCACCCCCCACTTCATAGGGAGAGAAGGGCCCCAGCGGCCCTGAATCCAAGAATCAACCTCTCAGTACCTAAATCCCTCACAGGTGGATCAGGTACTACTGAGAACATTGGGGACAGCCTCAATGAGGAGGACAGCCTTTTAGCAAGGTTGACCAAAAGACTGGATCTAGAGACCAGGTTGCTGGCTCTAGAGAGAGAGAGCAGAGATGGGCCTAGCACCCATCAATGGTGGCAGCAATTTACTCAATAAGTATAAAGAGCAATCTTATGATCCTAAAATCCCCAAAGGGATTGTCCCTAAATATGAAGAGAGTGATGATATCACAAAATGGTTCCCAGCCTTTGAGAGGGCATGTGAAATGAGAAAAGTGAAGTAGTCACACTGGGGGGCACTCCTTTGGGAACTTTTCTCTGGTAACTGCAGAGACAGGCTCCTGACCCTTTCTTGGGCAGATGCTGGGTCTTATGACCTCATGAAGAGAACTCTGATTGAGGGATTTCGACTCACAACTGAGGAATATAGAATTAGATTCAGGGGGGCTCCCAAAACCAATCCTGGATTGACTTTGTAGACTACTCAGTTAAAACACTAGCTGGTTGGTTAACTGGACACAATGTGCATGAATTCAATAGACTTCACAATCTGTTTATGAAAAAACATATTTTAAGTAATTGCACTAATGAAAAGTTACAGCAGCATTTGGTAGACCTAGGTCTAATTTCTCCCCAAGAACTGGGAAAGAAGGCAGACCATTGGGTCAAGACAAGGGTGACAAAAACAACCACTGGGGGTGACCAAATGAAAGGGGTTACAAAACCTCCCCAGGGGAAAGGTGGTGAGAATCCCCAAGATAAAAAGCCTGAGTCTTCAAAAGGGCCCCAAAAACCTGCACAGGGGGGTGGGTCCCAAAACTCTTCCCAATCTACTACTAAGTACAGGGGAAAGAACTTTGATCCTGCAAAGGCCTGGTGTAACAACTGTAGAAAGTTGGGACACTTAACTGGAGATGCTACTTGTCCTAACAAGAAGCCCCCTAGTCCTACTACAGCTACTCCTGGTGTAGCCAGTCTCCAGATGGGATTAACAGTGTGCCAAGAGCAAATCGGGTTGCACACTGAAACAGTTCTAGTTTCGGAAGGGGAAGTTGAGTTTGCCACTGTAGCTGTGTGGCCACCCAACTTAAAGAAGTATTTACAATACCCTTGGATTAATGGAATTGGGATAGAAGCTCTGAGGGATACAGGTGCCAGGTCACCATGGTGAGAGATACACTGGTTTCCCCTGAGCAATACTTGATTGGCAGAACTTACCCAGTCACCAATGCTGACAGTGTTACCACTAACCATGCAATGGCGACATTTGACTCGGGGGGGGGGGGGGGGGATGTTTACTGGCCTGAGACAAGTAGTGGTCTCTCCAAAGCTTCCAGCTGCATGTCTGCTTGGCAATGCTGGATTTCCCCGAGATGGTGTGTAAAAACAAGAGCACAGAGCAGAAAACAGGGTGAAAAAGAAGTGTTGGAGCCTGAAAGAATAGCCCAACCTTCCAAGAGGAAAGGTAAGAAGACTGGGAAACCAGCTTCTGTACAGCAAAAGGATCAGGACCCCTCTCCTCAGGGAGAGGACTTGGACACCCCAGAGGGAACTGAGCCCATGGAGCTTGACCCTTACCAGGTTGAACTCTTGGGCCCAGGGGGACCCTCTAGGGAAGAGCTGTGCCTTGGACAGCAGGACTGTCCAACTCTTGAAAGCATGAGGCAGCAGGCTGCTGCACAGGAAAAGGGATATGTCAGTGGTACCCACAGAGTCTATTGGGAAGAGGGGCTACTGTACACTGAGGCCAGAGACCCCAACCCTGGAGCCACTAAGAGAGTGGTAGTACCTCAGAAGTACAGGGAGTTCCTCCTAACTCTAGCTCATGACATCCTCCTAGCTGGGCATCTGGGCCAAACCAAAACCTGGGAAATGCTAGTTAGCCACTTTTACTGGCCCCAGATGTCTCGGAAAGTAAAGGAGTTTGTCAGCTCCTGTGTCATCGATCAAGCCAGAGGTAAAACAGGTGGACTCCCAAAGGCCCCCTTGATACCACTACCTGTGATTGGGGTTCCCTTTGAAAGGGTAGGTGTGGACATAGTGGGTCCACTTGAATCTCCCACAGCATCAGGAAACAAATTTATACTAGTGGTATTGGATCAGACCACTAGGTATCCTGAGGCAATTCCCCTTTGGACTACTACAGCTCCTGCAGTAGCCAAGGCCCTCATTGGTGTCTTCACCTGGGCAGGGTTTCCTAAGGAGGTGGTTTCTGACAGAGGTACCAACTTTATGTCTGCCTACCTCAAACAAATGTGGAAAGTGTGTGGAGGGCAGTACAAGCTTACTACACCCCATCACTCACAAACCAATGGCCTTGTTGAGAGATTCAACAAGACATTGAAAGGCATGATTATGGGGCTTCCTGAAAAACTCAAAAGGAGGTGGTATGTTCTCTTACCATGCTTGCTTTTCGCTTACAGAGAGGTACCTCAGAAGGGAGTAGGGTTTTCCCCCTTTGAACTTCTGTTTGGCCATCCTGTGAGGGGACCACTCTGTCTTGTAAAAGACGGTTGGGAGAAGCCTCTCCAAGAACCCAAACAAGATATTGTGGACTATGTGCTTGGCCAAAGGTCCAGAATGGCTGAGTACATTGAAAAAGCATCCAAGAATCTTGAGGCCAGCCAGGAGCTTCAGAAGCACTGGAATGACCAAAAAGCAGCACTGGTAGAATTTCAACCAGGGCAAAAGGTGTGTGGGTTTTGGAGCCAGTGGCACCAAGGGCTCTCCAGGACAGATGGAGTGGCCCTTACTACATCTTAGAAAAGAAAAGTGAGGTCACCTACTTGGTTGACCTGGGCACAAGCAGGACACCCAAAAGGATGATCCATGTGAACCGCCTTAAGCTTTTCCATGACAGGGCTGACATCACCATGCTGATGGTGATTGATGAGGATCAGGAGACCGAGAGTGAACCTCTCCCTGACCTCCTCTCATACAGCCCAAAAGATGGGTCGGTGGATGGAGTTGTCTTTTCAGACACCCTCTCTGCCCAACAGCAGACTGATTGCAAGCAAGTCTTGCAGCAGTATGCAAAGCTCTTTTCCTTGACCCCTGGTCAGACAAACTGGTGTACCCATGATGTGGACACTGGTGACAGTTCACCTGTCAAAAACAAAATCTATTGCCAGTCTGATCAAGTCAAGGAAAGCATCAGAGCTGAAGTCAGCAAGATGCTGGAGTTAGGGGTTATTGAACTCTCTGAGAGCCCCTGGGCCAGCCCCGTGGTTCTAGTCCCCAAACCTCATCCACAGGGTTGAAAGAGAGAAATGAGGTTCTGTGTGGACTATAGAGGGCTCAACTCTGTCACCAAGACAGATGCTCACTGTAGGAAAGTAGGATCTGCTTCTTATGGTTACCCCCACTTTTTGCTTGATGTCTCACTGTTTTTGACTAGTCTGACTGGGATCCTGCTAATCAGGACCCCAGTCTATCTGCTTTCTCCCTTAAATTGACATACATGTACTTTGGTACACTCCAGATTGGATACTGGGGTACCCTTATAAGTCCCTAGTATATGGTACCCATGTACCCAGGGCGTAGGTGCCCCAGAGGCCTCCCATGGGCTGAAGCATGTATTATGCCACCCATGAGAGGCCATGAAAAATGGAACTCCAGGTCTGCTACAGCAGCCTGTGTAAGATGGTGCTTGCACCACTTACTTTAGATATAGGTTCACTATATCTATAGGTCACTACACTTAAAACGTATAAGTCACCCCTGTAGCAGGCCTTAACAATCCTGAAGGCAGGGTGCTGTTTTTTTAGCGAGAGGGTGCCCCTGCATGAGCAGAGCCCCTCTGCAGCCTTCGGAGACCATTCTTCCGGGTTGTCTGTGACTCAGCCGGACATATAGGTAGAGGTGCATTATAACCTCGCGGTAAATGCCATCTCGAAAACGGCTGCATAGAAACATATCGTGTTTGGTATCAAACACCTTGGAATCATACCTCCACACCAGTAACTGGTGTGGGAGATATGATTCCACCCTTTGGAAGCGAGCTTTGTGGGGTCACTGGTCTAACCGGTGCCAGCCTTCTCGACCCGGAAAGCACAAAATGGATGCTGCCGACCAGAGACACATTTCTGCCCTCCTGCTGCTGAGCCAAGCTCGAGCAGAGGAAGGCAGCACAATAGGCATCCTGTCCCAGGGAGGTGTGACCACCTCCCAGACAGGGTTTAGTGTATTGGGGCTGGGTGGGTGCACTCTGAGAGTGCCTGAAAGTCTGCATCTGGGGTACATTTGGTGTCCGTGTGCATAGTCCAGCTCAAACCAGTTCTGGGAGCCATTGGCTCCTGCTCTGGCGTGAAACTGGACAAAGGACATGGGTGTAGCCACCCCTCTGTCCTGCCCTTCCCCTAGGAGCGTCCCCTGAATCTGTCCAACCCTCTCCCGTGGGTACAAAAGGGCTTACCTGGCTGTAAGACTTTAGATTTTATGTGGACAAGATTCTACAAGAAGAAACCACTGACCTTCGACCGTCTGGACACTCTGGACTTCGCTGGACCTCGACTGGGCTCGACTTCGTCCCCCTTTCCGTCCGAAGCTTAGTTCGTGCCCGTGTTCCATACAGGCTCCGTGCAGGACCTGTGGTGCACTAAAGACAACTGAAGAATCTCCCTTGGAGTGAAGGAGTCACTCCCCTGCGTTCGCAGGCACCTAACCGCAACTGACCGGTCTGCTGCTCCTGAGCTCCTGCGGACTCCGAAGATTTCAGCAATACAGGAGGTGGGTTTTCGAAGGTCCCCGAGGTCGATCTGCCCTCTCTCCGTTCCTTTTCACACGATGAATTTATGGACCTGGTCAAAGCAAGCAGGCCTTGCGGCAGCCCTTCTAACCTGTGTCCACTGCAAACTTTCAAAACAATTCTTCTAACAACCTCTGCTGCCACTCCAGTAAGAAGAATTATCAACGATTCCGTAACTACCTGAATATTTCCAGAAGAACTCAAAAAGTCATACATACGCCCTTTACTGAGGAAAACAAACTTGGACCCGCTGAACCCTGACAACTACAGACCCATTACAAATGGACCTTTCCTGGGAAAACTGATAGAAAGAGCAGCGTTCGCCCAGATGTCACAATTCATTGAAGAGTGTGCCATACTTTCAGACTTCCAAACAGGATTCCGTCCGGGAAGAGGCACAGAATCTGCCCTCCTTGCCATCTGGGATGACCTGAAGAAAACAGTTGACCCCAACGGGGTTGCTGCGATACTCCTCTTGGACCTGTCGGCTGCCTTTGACACGGTTGACCATGACACTCTGATACTAAGACTCTATGAAGCCGGCATAGAGGGGACTGCTCTAGACTGGATCGCGTCCTACCTTCAAAACAGAACTAATGTCATCCATACCCCACTTTTCTCGTCCAAACGGTACTCCGCAAAAGCAGGGGTCCCGCAAGGCTCTATCAGCTCGCTCATGCTCTTCAACATCTACATGAAGTCGTTACCAGTACTGATCAATCAATTTCACCTCACGTGCTATAACTATGCAGACGACCCACAAATATTCCTTCAATTGGAATGCCCCAAAGACATCGGAAACTCACCAATTTTCAGTTGTCTCAGAGCCGTGGATCAATGGATGACTTGGAGCCATCTCAAATTGAATGCTTCCAAAATGGAAATACTCAGGTGTGGCGATTGGAAACATTATGACCCGCTTGCCGCATGGCCTGATGAACTGAGATCACCACCGAAAGTATCGAAGGAAGTAAGAAACCTCAAAATGACCATCAACTCTAAATTATTGATGAATACCCAAGTGGACAAACTAGCAAGATCAAGCTTTGTTACTGTAAAAAAACTGCGTCAAATTTTCCCCCATTTGGGATTTCCACACAGGGTCCAAGCTACCATCTCCCTTGTTCTGTCCAAACTCGATTACGCCAATAGCCTCTACCACGGATCACCTTTTTCTTTTTGCGGAGTTTTATATGGCGCGAACTTGACCCGAATCTGGTATCAGAGCGCTTTACATAGCACCAGTTGCGTTACAGGAGGACACATTCATTTTTTTTTTGTTAGGCACGGGGAGATTAAGTGATTTGCCCAGAATCACAGGATGTTCAGCGTCATTGCCGAGACTCAAACCCAGTTCCCCAGATTCGAGGTAGACCGCCCGAGCCGTTAGGCCAACTCCTCTCCCCAACCTTTAACGACCATGAAAAGACTACAACAGATTCAGAACTCGGCTGCCAGACTACTCTTGCATATCAAACTGCGAGACCACATCTCCCCTGCCTTGAAAGCCCTGCACTGGTTACCGGTTGCAAGAAGATCCACGTTCAAGCTGCTTTGTATCACCCACAAAGCGATACATGGAATGGGACCGCTCTTCATCAGGAATAAAATCACCAAACACATTCAACAAAGGAACCTCCGCTCTAGAGTGGCATCTCGCCTCAAAATCCCAACATACAAGAAAAAACCATGGGTGGCACACCCTTCTCTGTTCAAGCAGACAAACTAGGGAACTCTTTACCCCCCAACATAAGATCAACATACAACCACCTTATCTTCAGAAAACTACTCAAGAGTTGGCTCTTCCCCACATAAGCACCATACGCTAACAGAAATATACAGCATATTCCTCTATATGTAAGCATTTATTTGTACTATAGATATGTACCTATATATGTGTATTGCTTTGTATAAACATGTAGAATAATTGTTTAAAAAAAAAAAAAAAAGGAAACCAGAGTTTATCTGATGCATCTTTAATCTACATATACTTACTTCCTTTATGCATCTATATACCTTCCATGTACTTGGATCTATATATTTACCTTCTTCTAATTCAGCATATCCAATGCACTACCCTATTTCTCACCCTATACCTCTATCAATATATCCTCTACAGCCACTCTCTTTCATCTCAAACCCCATACCACTACTATGATCCCCAAAATAATTTTCTAGCCTCTCCCCTACTCTACCCCTCCTTGCATCATCTGACACCTCTTTTACTATACCATTCCCCCAAAACAAGCTAAGTGCTTCAACACCTCATCAGGGGTAGCAAGCACTATATAAATGCAAACCTTTTCCCCCTCTTCTATCCCTCCCCTTCTCAATCCAAATAACTGACTAATATCCACCACTCAAACTGCTTTCATATTTCACTATACTAATACAACACTAATCATTTATGGGTTCCGGAGTAGCGTGCTACTCGCCATAAAGCACTACAACACCCCATCAGGGGAAACAAGCGCTATATAAATGCAATTACAATACAATACAATATGACCTCTTCCTATGGGTAGTGGGCATAACCCTGTCCCAGAGTTACTAATTCTACCAAAAACAAGATGGTGGAACCCTTCTTTCATGGAGCGCATCAGGTAGCCCACCTTAGGGGTGTGAATGGCTTGGTACTGCAACACGCCTACTTGAATAGGTGATTTCCCAATTGCCCTGTTGCCAAATGGGCCTCAGGGTAGAGGGTGGCCTCTCTCAGGTCTGGGGAAAGCCGGGGTCGCATATCAAAGGCGGCAGAGGCTTGTTCGCTCCTGGCCTTGATATGCAAAATTTCTAGCCATCCTGCTGGTGGAGGTGTGAACAGCTTCCTTCGGAACAAGCATTGTTTCTGGCCTCATAGAGTGTAGGCTCTCACCTGCAGGGGGCCAGAAACGCGTCTGTGGTGGCAGGCTGGTCGATGCCAGTCAGCCAGTACACTAGATAGTGTAGGTTTTTCAGGGGGCACCTCTAAGATGCCCTCTGGGTGCATGTCATAATAAATCTAGTACTGGCAACAGTACAGATTTATGAAGACCAGGTGTTTGATACCAAATACCATACGTTTCAGTGAAGCCATCATGTAGCTGAGGAACTCGTAATGACCAGTGCCCAGTATGTATACTTAAGATGGCTTCCCTGTGCAATAGTTGCATCTAGTAATTGACCTGGACAGCACAGGGGCATATCAGCTCATGCAGATATGCCCTCACATGTAATATAATGCACCCTGCCTTAGGTCTACAAGGCCTGCTGTAGGGGTGGCTTGCATATATTACATGCAGTGACTTTGGCATGGCACACAGTGAGTGTGCCATGTCGTGTTGTCACTTATGGTTTGCATCATGACACACTGTCTGCAATGGCAGGCTGCATGCAATTTGTATTGGGGTCCCCTATGGTGGCATAATACATGCTGCAACCCTTAGGGACCCTGTTACAGTTAGACCATTTTACCTTGTTTTAAGGGAAAGGGCACTGGCATGGGGCCTGTTTAGCAGGGTCCATGCGCACATTAGTCGATAAACATCAGTACCAGTGGCAAAAAGTGGGAGTGACTTTGACAAAAAGGGGCACCATACTACATGATACGCTTCATGCCCTTTTCCCCATTGTAGGAAGCTGGGCCTGTATATGGTATGCCTCTAGGTAGTTATACCGTGCACAGAGTTCAGGGGTTCCCCAAAATTGTACAGGGCTCAATGTAAAACCCAAAGTGCTCTATTAGTGTTAGTGTGGGTGTGAGAAAGAACCACTTTTGCCTGGTTAGCCCCCCACTTTTTGCCTGGTTTTGATGTGGTTTCAAATGTAGTGCACAGGGCTCCTGCCAATTAGGTCCTCTGTGCTAGTGCTTCTTCCTTAAAAGCAAACTCCCAATTGGTACTTCTACCCCTTGTAAGTCCCTAGTAAATGGTACCCTGGATACATAGGGCCTGGGAGTTGAAGAAGGTCCCCTGGGATCTCCCTTCACTGGGTCCATGCCTCTGCCTTGCAGCTTGCATGCCCCTGTGATGGAGAAAAGGACGAAGTCGACATGGCACCCTGTCTGGGTGCCATGCCAACCAGCACTGCCTGTAGGCCTAGGTAAGTCACCCCTCTGGCAGGCCTCACAGCCCTAAGGTAGGGTGCACTGTACTTCAGGTGAGCGCATATCTGCATGAACAGATATGCCCCTACAATATTGGGGTCCATTTTCCTAATATTGTAAGTGGCAGGGAAGCCATAGAGAGTACATGGGCTGGGAACTTAACTCACGTTCCACAGCATCATGATGGCTTCACTGAACCCAGGAGTGTTTGGCACCTAACTACTCCTTATAATAAATTCCCACAGATGCCAGTGTGGTGTTTACTGTACCTTGTCCTCAGAGGTGCCCCCTGAACCCCTACCAACCCTGGTGTGGTCTCTGACCGGCGATAGGGAGCCAGCCACCACCAGACATCTTTCTGGACCCCTGGGTAGAGTGCCCCTGCTCTCTGGGACCAGACTCGATGCACATCCTGGGCAGAGGTGTCATGCCTCCTCCCCCTGGATGGGCCAGTGCTCGAAGAGGGAAGCTTGAAAGGCCGGCCGCCTTTCAAATGCGACCCCCAGCCTCTGCTGCTAGCAGCAGATGGCAGCCCCTGGTTTACACCCCCAATTTGGGCGGGAAAACCGGCGGAAAAGATCCAAAAGAATAGGAGGTGTGCCCACCTCTTCCAACCCCACCCGTCATGTGGGGGAGGCGAAGTGAGCACAACTCTTAGTCCCCGCCATCTTGAAGATGGGGAGACCCCCTCCATTCAGGGCTAGGTATATGCCCCTTACTACAGGAGGGTGACATAATAGAGAGTGTAGTCACCCCAGGTAAGGTGCCCATTGGCCCTACCTGATACTGCCCTAAAACGCCTCCTAAATTTAGTATTTAGGTGGCTTCCCCAGACCTAGAAACTAGATCTGCCACGACCTAAGAACACGACCCTGCAGAGAAGACTGAAGACGACGACTGCCTTGGCCCAAGCCCTACCGGCCTGTCTCCAGCTTCCACGAGCCTGCGACCTGTCTTGCAGCCAGCGACCTCTGAAACCCTAGGCAGGACTGCTGCCTTAAAAAAATACTCCAATCTCCTGTGGACAGAAAACCTGTGCTAAAGAAACCTACTTTAAGGAGTCTGGATCCAGGTGGATCCGCGTCTCCTGACCACTCTGCACCCGACGCCCATGGCCCGAGTCAGAGTGGCTCACCTGTGCAGTAAAGTCTCCCTGGCGATCCTGACCTTGTGTCCAGCTTTGGCTGACCACTCCTGCCCTCCACGACGGCGCCTGCAAAGTGAATCCAGGGGCTACCGCGACTGGCTCCACTAAGAAGACTCCGATGTCGAAAGGCACCCCTGCACCAAACACCCCTGGGCCTTGGTGAGCTGAACAGACTGTGCCCCTACGACCCCTTACATCCCAACTTACCTCTGCTGTCATTGGTCTTCCTCCTCCAACCTCTGGTGCCACACCTGCAGCCTCTTTCTCGAAAGCAGAATTCCTATTGAAAAGCACTTGGCGCCCGATGTTGAATTTGCACCATGCACCCAGCCGCCCCTGTGTCGCTGGTGGTGTATTTTTTGTGGTCTCCCCTGTGCTTAATATAACCACCACAGCTTGGCCTCTGCAACCAATCTACTTACCTGCAAGCAGTGTGGCTCCAGGCACCCCATGTCTCCATTGTATAGCATTGGGTTGAACTCAGATTTTGACCTCCTCACCCGGCCCTCCCGCCGCTGTTGGTTCAGTGCTCGTACTTACCTGATCCCTGGCCTTTGCTGACTTCTGGCACCGAAGACTGGGATTGTAAGGGGAATACTTACCGTATAACAGCATTGTTTTATCTGACACTAAGGCAAGTTACTTTTTTTTTTTCCTGTGTTTTTGGTTTGTTATGGAAGTAATTGGAAGGTTTTGTAGGTATCCCTTAAGGGTGTGATCCCCACCCATCACAATTGTATAATGAGATGCTAGTGACTTACGGGGATGAGTACATCAAAGTAAGATAAACCTTGTTACAATAATGACTTAATTTTTAAGATCAAAAACAATCTTATGCAAATTAGTCCTATTCAAAAAAATTGAAATCAAAGTTGTGCCTTCCTTGCTAAGTTTAATACTTATTTTAGAATAAAAAAGTAAAGATTAGTCATTATTGTAATGCAGAAATCTTTGAGATTGTGATCTGGAACAAACATTACATGCAAGTTATGTCATTTGCAGTATGTTTCTTTGGTATTGTTTGTTTTCAGTTCACCAAATTCATCATGGACCATTCTTGCCAAGTTTCACTAATGTGAAAATGGAGCTGAAGTAAGAATGCATTCTTTGAAATGATACATTTTCCCTTTTTAGGATACTAAGATACAGATTGGAACACCAGCCAAGATTATTTCTAATAAAAAAGAGAACTGTATATTAATTATGAAATTCCTTTGAGAGTCCTCAAGTCAGTTAAATCAGGTTGCAGAGGTGAGATCTAAGGAAGATTCAGACTCCTTTTTAGGTCGATATTCGATTGACCTGTTATATCTCTTCTGTGGGGTTTGACACACCCACCGATTGCCATTGGTTGTTATCTGTGGCATTCAGAAATGCTAGCTTGGTATTGGTCCATTTCTGTAAATGTCCCTCCTTTGTGTTCTTAGCTCCTTCTCCGGCGATTTCATTCTGAGAACATTTTAGTTGGCCATCACACTGTACAGAGTGTGATGGCCCCTCCTCAGCGTCGGATTGGTCACTCGTGCAATGCCGAGGGGCCTGTATCCGAATTCCAGCTGTGGGCTGCTTTTTTGAGCAGCCTGGGGAGCCGATTTGGGCGGTTTCTGCGTTGTTCGATGCCGCCAGCGGCCCAGTGGGTGCTTGAGAGGTAGATGGGCGTCCATTATCTCCCTTTTATCAACGGCAGAGGTGTCACTCCCTTTCTCTCGCTGGGCTGGCCCAATAATAGATGCATATTGAGCGGGGGAAGGGGGCCTGAACAAACGTGGCCTCACTTGTTTTCAGGTGTGTTTCACCCAGTGGTCGAAGTGGACAGGATCGGCAGGGCACGGCGTGCCCCTACTTCTTTAAATCATTAGATTCCGTTCCCCTACTTTTTAATTTCAAACATGTGCCCCAGGACGGCAGAAATAGCCGAGGCCTATAGATAAGGCTCGGCGTTCGTGGCCGTTCTGGGACGGGTGGGGCGGGCAGAGAAGGAAAAGGACTCTGTCTTTTCCTTCTTGCCCAGAGAAGGCAATGCCAGTGTCCACTTCTGCTCGGCCGCTGACAGCTGCCCCCCCTCTTTCTTACTCTTATTCTCTCTTTCTGCCTAGCTCCTCCTCATGTACTGAGACCGTGACTTCAAGAAACGGTTCTCACCCGCTCTTTCCTCCTTTCGTTTATTTGTTCCTCCGTGAAATGGATCTAAAAAAGAAAAACACTTTTGCTGGAAACGTCTTTTTTTTTTTTTTTTTTTAAATGTTTCTCTTCCAAAGTGCAGCCTCGGGAATAAAAGGTTCAAAATATGAAAAATAAATAAATAAAGCAAGACCGAGTTTTCACAAAGTGGCCAGATTGGTGTTATTCACTCTCAAACACATTAGCCCACTTTACAGAGTTTGCCAGTGAAGCGCTACTTTTGTTTTTTGCCTTTCTTTGAACAGCATTGTTTTCCTCGGGTGGGGAAGTGCACCAATCCTGAATGTACTGCAATGCCTGATGGATGGGTGGATTGGAAAACAAAATGTGTACAGCGGCTCTGTGTTGAGGATGTGGTCTTTTTAAACTATACTGCTTACGTTTTGTACTGATATAAGCAATGGACATTGAAACGGGTCCCTTCTGGGCCCTGTAGTCATGGGCTTAACTTTTCAGGAAAATCACTCACTGATTTCTGAATAGTCTGTGTAAAAGCATTAAGGTAACCATGTTGTTCCTGCTTACATTTCACATGCTTTACTTAATCTTGCATTCCCTATGAGTGTTTGCTTTTTCCAGGATGTTGTTACTTTTTTTTTAGGCAGCATATTTCTCTTGTCTATTGCATAATTTGAATTGAGTTGCATCCAGGTATTTATAGCGGGGAACAATTGGGTTGCAGTTGAAGGCAGTGCGATTTTCTCTCAGTGGGGCAGTATGGTGTTCAGTGGGGAAGAGGATGTGGCACTGTGATCAGAGCGGGTTCAGCCTTCATGACCAGTCAACCAGACCACTCTCCCGGAGGAGCACATTGCCATGCTAGACCTTAGAAGGCCCGCAAGACCTTAGAGGCCCTGGTGTCTTAGCATCATCAGGTGGACACTAGTGGTGGCAAGTGTGGGTTAACCTTGAAAGCTTGTCCACCACAATCCTTGCTGAAGTTCACCTCCATTCTTGTGGCCAGGCCTATGAAGCAAAAAACCCTAGAGCGACAGTGACTCTGTCACTGAGGTCACAGGACCCTTGAGAAGGGCCGACTCTAGGGCGGTGCAACAGGTGTGACCGCACCGGGCACTGACTTTGGGTGGGGGTTTCGTGCTTGCAGATTGCTCCCTTCTTCCTGGCCTCCAGCAATTTTCAGCAACAATAAAAATGTCATGATAAGAATTTTATCTAGTGGAAGTTTTGACTCATGGAAAGGTAGCACAGAGGATTAATGTGCCTGCTGCAAAGAAAATGTACCATACAGATCACAAAGTGCACATAATGTAAATAGGTCAGTGGGTTACTGCTTTTTTCAGAGAGATCCTTTTGTTACTTGTAGTTTATAAGTTAAAATCCTAACATAGAACCACAAGCTATTAACTGTCATCTAAACTTAGAGCATTCTCGTTTTTCCCCCCAGTCTTTGGTTATCCTAATGTTGCAAAAAGTGTTCATTTGGATAGAAATCAATTCTGGTTATTAAAGAGAACCCCCCCCAACCATGGTATTACATTCTAACTTCAGAGTTTGAGTTTCTCCAGATCGATCATTATGAAGCTATACTGCCTACTAGTATGGTTGTCATGTGACTCCTACACCTTATAGTCCTTTGTCTCCTGTAACATTTCAAATACCGTGATTTACACATGTATATTTGTCTCTGTGTAATGTGGGTGATGTAAAGGTCTCTGACACCCTACACTGGTATAAGTGGCGCTGTAAATCAAATTAAATGCATCTGAGAGAGAGTGTGGTTATGGAGACTTGAGGGGCACTGTTAAACGGTGGTAGTGAGGGCATCCTTGGCTGAGGAGGTCATTGGGGGGCACCAACAAACATTGTTGCACAGGGCGCCACCAGCACTAAAGCCGGCCCTGCCCCTGAGGCCAGTCCGCCTCACCCATTGGTACATCCATTGGCCTTGTTTCAGCAGTAGTAGCTGCAACTCACCAGGTATCTGCAATGCAGGATTTGCACGCACACCAAACTAAGTTTGCATACTTCACAGTCTGTCTGCTTCATGCACAAGCACTTTTAACATGGGCTACCTGCTTTGGGGCCACTGGAATTATGCAGCAAAGGAGGACAAAATGATGCCGCAGTGTTGACTAAATTATGCAGCAATAAAAGGCTGCAGCGTAATGCAGTATATTTTCTGATACTTTATTATTTTGACATTTTTACACATGCTAACAGTCTCTGCAAAGATTTTGCCTTATTAGTACCAGTGTAACATGACAAATGCAGCAGTGAGAAAGGTGATCAGTCAACCTTTGCAAAGGGTTGTCCACTTCGCAGCAACACAAGTCACATTTTTTAGTAACTTTTGATCCGTTTGAGCTACAAACAATTTATTAGTTAAAATAGTCAGATTATGCAGCAGATGTTGTATGATGTGGCAAATATGGCAGAGCCATAATTATATAGATAACATTTGCAAACCAGGATATTTTGCCATTCGTGTTTGGACCGCTCTTGTGGAAAAGGGAAAAGTGCTGATGACAGAAACTCCATGGCTCAGAGACAAATGGCTTGTGCCACCACTGTTGAGCGTATTTGGGACATTCTGTGATTAGAAATGTATCCCACTTTGTGAATGTATTTTAATGTCAATAACTCATATTAAACCTTAAATAATCATGTGTATCCATTGGTTGAATTAAATAACATAATAAGCTGTAACTGGTCAGTGAAATGTCAAACAAATACTCCAAATTGGGATGATTTGCGCATTCTGGCCACACCTCTGACTCCGCCCACTGATCCAATCCTCCGGTTATTCCCGACCTCTGATTCTCCACCCACAGTTCCCCTACTTCTTTTTCCTCACTTCGACCACTGGTTTCACCAGCGTAAACTAATCCGTGCATTTTTTTTACCCTCCCCTTTTTCCCCCCACCCCCCTTTTCATAAAATTTCAACGAAGCTGTGTTTTGCGGAAAGGCAATATGCAAATGTGGGCCTCTTTTTTTTTTGCGTGCCCGGGCCGATTTTTAATCCCAATCCAACCCTGCCCCTCCTCCTTGCTGTTTTTTTCTTCCAAAGAGGTAGCATGTATGCTTTTGGTGTCGGTGCGCCCGCTTCCATGTTTCACCATCGCACTGCGGCTCTAAAAAAAAAAAAAAAAAATCCCTATCCGCTTCACCTTACTTTAATATCATTAAACACCGAGCGGCTGGGTCTTGTCATTTAACATGCAGGGATTATCTCCGATACAGAGTGTCCACTCCCATGCAGATACTTAAGCCCTGAGATAATAGTCGGTGTCTGGCACGCCTGAAGCCAAATACCAACAGTCAGTGCTTTAAATGGAAAAAAATAAGTGCAGGTAATCATTAAAATGAGCTAGAGGTGTGGCAAGTGGACGGGGCTAGGGGCGGGGCTACGGGAAGATATGATCATACATAATGACTTCTGTACCAGTTGCAGCACATATCAAAACACATGAGAAATGCATTTAAGTCAACAAAACAGATTAACTCATTACACAAAATGAAAGCAAAACAGGATGATATGTTAACATTTCCTTGTTTTGTTATATTTGCTGCTTCTTAATGCCATCCTGTTACTTGTTGTTGTTTGGCACAATACTATAAATTGTCAAGCGTGCACACACAGAAAGAAACAAGCACACGTCTACACAAAAGCATTCCACACAGTCCGCTTAAAATATCTCATGAGTGTCCTTATTCGCTCCCTCTTTCTCTCACAGAAAAACAGGCACACACAAGCAGGCACACACAAGCAGGCAAGCACACAGAAATGTACCAGAGGTTTGACTTTACACAAATTTGTGTTAAAATACCATTTCTAAGCCCATTCATGATTTTAGAACTCAACAAATACCTGGCATTTTTATCTAAAAAGTGGCAATGCTAACTTCACCTGACACCTCACTTCTTTACATTCCTCCCTCCCCCTTCCTTCTATGTTCACCTTGTCTTTCCCCCAACCAAATACATCACCAGTTGTTATGGGAGCTCATTCCTGGAGCGCTGCATGTTCCCTGCTATTCATTGCCCTAAGGGCAGGGCTAACTTCACACCCATGAACCCATTACCCAGATCGGTCGCTGTTATCATGTAAATGCAGCGATTTGTGTTGGAGGGGCACACAAAGGGAAGCCGCTCCAGTGCTGAACAAAAACATGAAAAGACGAGCATTGGCATAGCCAATAGGTCTCGCCTTTGGGGCCTTATAAGTGTTTAGCCAGAGCTATTGACTTTGCCAATGTCTTCAAGCTGTGCTGTAGAGAAGTGTGGCTGCTGTGCGGCATGCTGAAAAGTTATAATAAAAAAGGGTCAGAAGCATTTTTGTTACTTTATATATGACCAAGAAGGCATTATGTAAAACTGAACGACCATATTAAAAAAGTATTTACAATAAAAAATTTCCTCAGTTTTCTTTTGTTCTTGCAATGCTGGCAACTTGTTTCTGCCTATTGCAATGGTTGTTTGTTAAAGATTTTTTTTTGAGGGGGCATAAACAATCGGAGGGTGAAGGTTGGGAACTAGTACCTGTATTATAACACTAGCAGCGGCCAGACGCTAGGGAGAATCAACAGATGCCAGATTCCGAGAGCAGGCTGAGGTGGTGCTGAGTGATGCTGAGGTGGTAGTGGTGGTGGTGGTGACTGTTGCGGAGACGATGCTGAGGTGATGCTGAATGATACTCAGGTGTTGCTGAGTGATACTGCTGTGGTGCTGAGTGATGCTGTGGTGGTGCTGAGTGATATTGTCTTGGCGCTGAGTGATGCTGTGGTGGTGCTGAGTGATATTGTCTTGGCGCTGAGTGATGCTGTGGTGGCGCTGAGTGATACTGCTGTGGTGGCGCTGAGTGATGCTGTGGTGGCGCTGAGTGATGCTGTGGTGGCGCTGAGTGATGCTGTGGTGGCACTGAGTGATGCTGTGGTGGCGCTGAGTGATGCTGTGGTGGCGCTGAGTGATGCTGTGGTGGCGCTGAGTGATGCTGTGGTGGCGCTGAGTGATGCTGTGGTGGCGCTGAGCGATGCTGTGGTGGCGCTGAGCGATGCTGTTGTGGCGCTGAGCGATGCTGTGGTGGCGCTGAGCGATGCTGTGGTGGCGCTGAGCGATGCTGTGGTGGCGCTGAGCGATGCTGTGGTGGCGCTGAGCGATGCTGTGGTGGCGCTGAGCGATGCTGTGGTGGCGCTGAGCGATGCTGTGGTGGCGCTGAGCGATGCTGTGGTGGCGCTGTGCGATGCTGTGGTGGCGCTGAGCGATGCTGTGGTGGCGCTGAGTGATGCTGTGGTGGCGCTGAGTGATGCTGTGGTGGCGCTGAGTGATGCTGTGGTGGCGCTGAGCGATGCTGTGGTGGCGCCGAGCGATGCTGTGGTGGCGCCGAGCGATGCTGTTGTGGTGCCGAGTCATCCTGTGGTGGTGCCGAGTCATCCTGTGGTGGTGCTGAGTCATCCTGTGGTGGTGCTGAGTCATCCTGTGGTGGTGCTGAGTCATCCTGTGGTGGTGCTGAGTCATCCTGTGGTGGTGCTGAGTCATCCTGTGGTGGTGCTGAGTCATCCTGTGGTGGTGCTGAGTCATCCTGTGGTGGTGCTGAGTCATCCTGTGGTGGTGCTGAGTGATGCTGTGGTTGCACTGAGTGATGCTGTGGTTGCACTGAGTGATGCTGTGGTTGCACTGAGTGATGCTGTGGTGGCGTTGAGTGATGCTGTGGTTGCGCTGAGTGATGCTGTGGTTGCGTTGAGTGATGTTGTGTTGGTGCTGAGTGATGCTGTGCTGGCTCTGATTGATGCTGTGCTGGCGCTGAGTGATGCTGTGGTATTGCCGAGTGAGAAATAGAGTGAAGATATAATGCCCAATTAGAGAGGGTGGTGAGAGAGAAAGAGAGAGAAAGGGTGTACATAGAATAAAGAGTGGAGCGGGATAGAGAGAGAGAAAGAAGGGGAGAGAGAGTGAATGAAGGAGTTTGAAAGAGAAACAGATAAAGGGGTGAGAGAGAATGAAAGGCTAAAAAAGATAGAGAGGGGAGAGTTAATTAAGTAGAGAGAGAATTAGAGAGGGAGAGAGAGAGAAGGAGAGAGACAATAAGAGTGGGGGTGTGGAGTTTAAATAGAGTGAAGAAGTGACGCGGAAAAAGTAACCTTAAATATAACTTTGTGCTTTGCGCGAATAAATATAAAAAAAAAAACAGTGAGAGACAAAAATACTGGTAATTAGGCTGTGACTCCCAATATAAAACAAACGGCGATATAAGGTGAAATCAACCCACCGAAGCAATATTTCTAAATAGACAAAAAAAAGCTTGCATTTCAATGCTAATCGCTGTTGTTTTAAATATGACTGTAGTCCCGGGCCCTCAGCTGGTAATGAGAGCTGCTGCTGTGATTGAAACATCAGAGTCCAGAGAGTTAATGAGCCATCACGAGGAACAGAGGAAGAGATAGGAAACCCATGTGGCAGCTGCGCGGGCACGCCATCGTGAACTTAAGCTGGTCGCCAGCCGAAAGCCAGTGTTTGCACTTCCAAAACCCGCTTACTAAAACTCTCGGCCTGACCAGTGCAAGCGCTGGTGCAGGCCGAGACCTAAAAAAACGACTATGACTAAGGTGGAGGACTGTCTTGCGCTGCCACTCACTTTACTATGGCAAGTGCCATACCCTAAATGGGACTGGATTAGTGACTGCAGGCCCCAACTCATTTCACGCACCTGAGGGATGGGTGGGGGTAGGGGGCTAAAGCACTTTCATCTGAATGGTCACTGCACACCTGATTGACAGTGCAGGGTCTGTCGAGACCCTGCCCTGTTAATCACAGTGTGACAAGTGCCCACTCAAACCCCTGCAGTTTGGGAACAATGAAATGGGCGCTGCTGGAATCTTCAGCAGCAACTCTGCAAAAGGGCGGCTATTTCATGGCTCATTTACTTACAAGCTGCTCGGAAGCCCTGCCCTGGAGGAGATGCTTAACCTGAGCCGGCCGTCGATCAGGGTACCGGTACTCTCCCTGTCTACAGAGAAGTGCCGGTACTGACGGCCAAACAATGAATTCGGAAGTGCCGGTACTCAGTACCTTTGAGTACCGGCCCATTTAAAGCACTGCCAACAGTGAAGGTCAGCGCTTCTAACGTAGATCACAAGAATGTGGTGGAGCACAAGGCTTGCTAAAAGAAAAAGAAACTCATTATCTCTCTTCGGATTAATCAATTCAACTGGCTTTTCAAGTGATAAATGGGGAGATCGGCACCTGGCAAACTTTCTCACATATCCCTTGGACCCCCAAACGCCGCTAAGATCCTCACCCTCTGCATAAGGACCCCTCGCCGGCTCAAGCTGTGTTTATTTTCATGACATTAACAACTACATCCAGCAAGCTTTTATTGTGCGCACGCCACGTCGTGCTGCACTCACGTCACATGACATTCTAAATGACGCTGTTATTTCACGAAATCGGCCTATGTCAGCAATCCGCGGCGTTTCATTTGTGTTGCCGCCAAGGGAGACGGACCTTTCAAGCCGCAGAAGCGCATACATTATGCGCTCTGCGATCCCTTTGTGAGGCGCAGTCAAAGAGCTGGCAGTGCACCAGTCACATCTTTGGAAGCAGGAGGCTCTGCATAGGCCGGCATAGAAAAATAAAAATGATTTTGGGAACACGGTCAGTTGATAGTACTGGTGTAAGAACCAAGAACTCTTACTTTCAATGAAGCCGTTTACTGAATGTACTGATCAAAATGCAGCCCAGTGCGGTCTTGTGGTGTAAAAGTCCAGCTTGGTATACTCATTCTATAGAAAAGCATTAATAAAACACTGTTGTTCACTCCGTATAAGTTAGGATACACAGGAACATATTATAATGGCACGATTCTTTAAAAAAAAGAATTTATTTCCAATACTTGTCCATTAATATGTATGATGAGCAGCAACGTCCTGCGTTAAAGTGTTTTTAAAAAGAACATTTAAAAATGGTGAGTTACAGCGTTCGGAGGCAGACATGTAAATAAATATTATATTTCCCAAATGTTTATAAAAATGGAATACAATATCGGGTCACTTTCTTTTGAAACTTGATGCCCACACTGACAGTCACTTCCAATGTTCAGTAGATTCCGGCCAGATCTTTCAACTTACCCTCTACATCTATGATCGGGTATCATTTAAAAACATATATGATATTAATGTGAAGTACACAGTGGTAAATACAAATTGTTTCGTTCTTGGGGCGACACCCTTAAAACATCTCCAAGTTCCCAGTCTCAACTGTTTTCTTTGCAGGGACAGCTTGGGATAGGGCAGCCATTTTTCCTGCTAAGTATCAATTTTTGGGTTCGGCTGCACTGTAGTCGACCATGGAATTTGATGACCACTCCTTTTAAAAAGAGGCCTGCAACGTGTCGTGAACAGCAAGCCCGTCTACCACCACTGCCAGACATGCTGCCCATTGTAATACAGGCACAAGGCGTTACTATTCATCAGCAGAGTTGCACAATACTAAACCTCAAGGTAGCAGCATTAACATGCTCGTTGTGGTCAATTGCTCTGACCCCCTGTTTTAGGTCTCCCCTAGCGTTGCTGCGCACATGCGCAGCTCGCTCGGCGAGATTTATTGCATATGAGTACTTTTAGAAAAGGGCTTTAAGCCCCGCCCCTCATTTCCATTGGGGAGCGTCAGCGTTTATGGTAAACGCTGGCTTCCCATTTGCTTTTTGCTCCGGCCCTCCCGGACTGGCTCGCCTGCTTCACGGTTGTCGTGAAGACTTTTCTTATCTGCTTGTTTATTTAACAAGCGGATAAGAAAAGTCTTCACGACAGCTGTGAAGCACACGAGCCAGTGCTATGGGCTTCCTGCAACCACGCTGCCACCACGCCTGGAGCATGCACCAGTCGGCTCTGTGATTGGTTGGCAGCAAGCAGGCACAGAGCTCAGAGGCGCAAGGGGTCACAGGGAGGACACGGGTATTCCGGCTGCTTCGCCTTCTAGGCGTCAGCCCTGGTGACCCCCCACCCCCTTGGTATCAGCGCGGCGCCCTTTCACAAGCGCCACGCGGGTTGTGGTTTAATTGTTGTGTGTTTTCGCTGCTTCCTTATCCCACTCTCACTGCTCTCAACCCACCCTCCTTTCTCCCCTTCCCTCCTCCCTTCCAGTCACCGGGCTCCAGCTTTTATTTTTTGTTATGAACTCTTCGTGAGTATTACGTGAAAGTCATTCAAGCGGTTCTGTCAAGATTAATTAAAAAAATAACGGGATATAGGTGAGAACAATATGCATTCAAAGTTACACTACATTCAGTTAAGGGAAATATTTGACTTGATTCCGGTGGCAGCCGCTTGTTTTACATCGCCTTTAGGCCCTTCACATTGCTTTGTGGTCCCAGAGAATGGGGTACATATTTTTTGGTGAGTAATGGTTAGAAATGCTTTGACTAAATGTATAAATAGTTAATTCAGGCACCGTTATTTATTAAAACGGGCCTAATGCATTTCATAGTGTCTTTTATTAATTTATGCGTATTATTAAAAAAAAAAAATCGCAGGAGGCGCACTCATAATTTCCCCTCACTGGAGTGCCCGACGGGGGGTGAGTGTATGGGGCATTCTGGAAGGGCCCGCCTCCATTGCTCATCCCTCCCGGCCCCTGAGTGCGTTGTTCTTATCTTGGACATAACTGAGTGAATAGCTGAGGATTTGCTACGCGAGAGTGTTTGTTTTCCTCAGGAAGCAGGCATGGTCGGGCTGGCAGGTCACCAGGCCATGTGCACAGAGAGAGTACAGCGCCATGGGCCCCCGCCGTTACAGCGCAGCGCTGGCCTTGTAGAGGCACGCACTGCTCCGTTATACAGCACCTACCTTACCGTGGTTCACCAGCAACAGAGTGCATCTCTGGGAGTGCAGCCTCGGCCATGCAGGAACACGTCCGCCATTACAGTGCAGCACTGCACTACATGAACCGTGCTACCGCTGCCCTGCAAGGCCTGGATGTGCAGTGTGCCTGGTCTCGCGTTTGTTGGCTGCCACCACAGCACGCCCCACCCCCACCGGATTCATGATAGCTGAAGCCAGGGCTCTTAAGTGGGATGAAAGAACTAGAGGGTCTCTCCAAGGGGCGTGGTTGATGTAATTAGGGCGTGGCTTAAAATTTAATCTAAAACTCTGTGCTGGTGACTGGTAATTTGCTGCTTCTGTCATTGCATCCAGATATATAATACATGTGACATTCCACCTACAGCAAGACAGGACTATTGGCTTTGCCAGTGGTTGTTGGTTTCATAAGATAAATACGCAACAACTTTATCTTCGTTGTATAGAATATTGAAAATGCGTCAGTGCTGAAATGATGAGACTGTAAAAGAACTTTAACGAGTCTCTTTCAAGTTGCACTGCTGCAGAGTTCAGATTTATTTGTTCAGTGAGGGCTAAAACGGAGAGCCCGATAGGGACCCGTCTCAGCATCTTTTTTGTTTTTTGTTTTTTAGAACTGCCGGCGCTGAGCATCGGCAGGACCCGGCCCACTTAAAACCCTGGCTGAAGCCCACTACTGTAGGGCACCTGATAGAGCTAGATTTCTCAAATTAAGCATTGCTTTATTTTTATGTTTCAGACAGACTGCATTTAAAATGGCACACAAATTTTGGTGCAAGTGAAGACACATGGCACATGCCTAGTCAAAAGTTTTTGTAAAAGTGGCACTTTTGGTGCATGCAAAAGTGAAAAACATAAAATGAGGCTTGTTCATAAATGCTTTGTCTGAAATGCTTGTGCTGAATTAACATGTGTTTTTGCAGTGTAGAGAAAACTTGTGCTTTCAGTGGCCTCTTTAGCTTTGAATCATGGAATGTGTTCTCTCTTCCCAGTTTCCTTTCCCTTATAATCTACACTCCCTGTTCCTGTCTCAAGAGACTTTGGCTTTGTTGCATATTTAGACAATACATATTCAGTTCATAACACATCTTTTTATAATGTGTATTAATTAACCATGCACCATCACTACACGGGGGCAAAGCATTTTGCATGAAAAGCTATCTAAAACATTAGAGCATGTTGCTATGAGTATGTATTAACTGTGTGCGCTATCAAAATTTACACTAGTGCATGTTTTATGCTATGTTGTACATTGCACATTTTTGCATGTTGTGCACAAATAATAAGAAAAGCTGCTTTAAACTTATAGCTTTTGCTAGGTTATCATTTATACAGGGTATTAGTATGGGTGAGGAAAAACATAATGGGATTTATTTCATAAATTAATACTATTTTTGTGTTTGTTTTGATTATGGGCCCACCATTAAATGGCTGCCTAAGAATCCAGCATGGCTGAGAATCGTGCTGAGACGCATGCGCAGATTATACCAGCTACATACTGCCAAGTGCCTCAAGTGAAGACCTGGTTCAAGGCCACCATGAACTCTACATTCTTGTTACCCTGCCAATGTACCAGTGTTTGTGGAATGTGTCCTTCCTGCGTGCGATATGACAGGAAGGAGGAAATAGACTGAAACATTTTTCCTAGTAAATGTTGCTAAAACATATAATTGTATTAATCATTCTTTTGTTAGAACTGGTGTGGGTTGGATTTGCCAATGAGAACAGGATGGTGAGACCCTCGTCATCTAAGCTATCCAATCAGGGTGCAAGCTTTACTGAAAATTGCAACCTTATTAGTATAGTCAGCCAAGAATTAGAGTATAAATATGACCTCTTTAGGGGGCTTTTTTTTTTTTAGAGGCTTTAGAAGCTTTTGCGGGTGCAGTCTGAGAGCAGATTGCGTCGGATGAGAGATAGAGGGAGGTGGGGGGCATAGGCTAGCCTTGCACGTCATATTTTTGGCAAGGTAGATCACATTCCTCTGTGGTCTGTGAAGGAGGGGCCTTTTCAGGAGCAGCGCTCTCTGTGAACACAGAGAGGACAGATGAGCAGACCAGGGCAGAGAGTGGAGCTGGATAGAACAGGATTAGATTTTGATGCTAAAACTTTTAAGTTCATGCTTTGACTAATTAATTAGTTTTTGAAAAGATTTGTCTTATGCATTTATTTCTCTTTATGGGAGATTTTTGCCAATTATTAATTATTGATTAGCCTTGCATAATTCACTCTTGAATTATATTTCCTGAACTCTTTAAAGAACTCTGATTGATATTTGACTAATGAATAAAGGGTCAGAGAACTTTAACTTTTAACTAGAAAATAAAACCCTTTAAAATACTTACAACTCTCTTTATTGGCTTAAATATTAATTGCATTTTTGATTTTTCATGTTTATGTAAATCTCCTGATGGTAATATACAGTGGCAAGGGTCCAGTACCTTTTCAGCGGTAAATTAGAAGGTAAATGAGGTTTTGCATTGAGAAATTACCGTGAAATTACCGCTGCATCAGTTTCTGGTAGCAGAGGATGGTTATTATCAATTAGTTTGGTGATTAAGGATATCACCATCAACTATTTGACTAATGGTCCATTTACCTTAGGAAGAGAGTTGATCTGTGAAAATTAGTTCTAGAAAATAATTGCCCAAGTTAGATAAATGTCCAAGTCCTGATTCCTGACTCCAATGCTCAGAACCTGAAGACTGGCAAAGCAGTACTGAAAGGTGATGCAAGAAGGCGGTTGCTGGAGTGGTGTGAGTATCAATAGGGTTGTGAAATGTTGTTATGTGCTAGAATGTATTTTCGAAGTGTTGAAAATAGTAAGGGTTTTGACTATTGGTGAAATTTTGCTCATTTTGAATTGATGGTTTTATTGATTATATTGGTAATTTCATAGGACAGGATTTATTGGTTATTGATTACATGTTTTAACTCTTCATGTTAAGTAAGTTAGTGTCTTGTTCTATGTTGTCTGGAAAAACAGGTATGTACACCTGTGGAAATCCCGGGAAGGAATAGCGGGTGGTAAATGGAAGCCACACTGCAGTGAGGTTACTCGTCTGTTGGAATAACACTGAGAAGCTAGGTAGGGCTGGCAGTGTTAAATTAGGGACTATTTTCTGTGTAAAAGTGAGAGTGATTGATAGCAAAAGAGTTCGCTGGTGAAACTTTGGTGTTATATCACCTAGAAAGGGTAACACCAAAGGAGTAGCAGGTTCTTCTGAGCTTAAGTGAAGGGTAAGCGGAAGGGATTTACTCGCAGTGTTTGAAGAGTAAACAGAAGTTCTTACTTTGTGAAGAGTAAGCGGAATGTGTTACTTGCAGTGAAAAGAAATCTATCCTTTGTTTAGTGGAGCAGACAGAGTAGCGAATGTTTTTATGTTGTTATTAACAGAATTTTGATTAAGAAAACTCAGAAAAATATTGCAGTAAGATTTTGTGGAGGGTCAGTAGTAGGAGTTAAACTGACTGAAATTGAAACTGACAGCATTGGAGAAAAGAAATTGCATTGAACTTTTGCAGAAATGAAAATGTTTGAAGGTTTAAAGAAACTGTTAGGAGGTAAAGTGAAAAATTCGTTTTTAATTGGTGATGCTCCTGAAGGAACACCTATGCATTTTATGTCTACCAATTTGGGACAAAATTCATGTATGTGGGTTCACCAATGGTGCAAGATTACTGAAAAAGAAGGTCCTTTGAGGTTTCCAAAAGATGGTACTTTTGAATTGCAAATTATTGACAAATTAAGGGAAGTGTTATGTGAAATAAAAACACCATCTAGAGCTGCACAATTTGAGGCCTTAAGCATGTGGGAAAAGACAGCAAGAGACAAAGCAAGTGAGGATAAAAAGGTTAAGCACCAGATGCAGGAGAAGGGAATTAATGATGATAAAAAGCTTCAAATAGTGATTCAGGGGATGAAATAATGGATGCATTGTTAACTGAGTGTCCGCCACTTTATGTGGTTCCCATTAAAAATACTGAAAATAGTGTACCAGTAAGTACTACAGTGGCTACTGCTTCTGTTAAACAGAGAGAAACACAGATTGAAAGAACTGTGCAGACATTTCAGATTGACCCACTACCTGTTGATTCAGCACTGACAGTGATACCTCCAGGTGTTACTGCTTTAAATGTGACTGATTCAGTCCAGATATCACAAACTACAGATGCACAGGCAATGCCTAGAAAAATTGTGACTGCCCCAATTAATATGGCCCCTACTCAAAAGGTTCAAACAGCTGCAGAAGGAGTAATTATGTCAGGGTTTATTTCAGAAACTCAGAATTCACAGATTATTGAACAGAAATTACCCCAGACAGTCCAAGCACTGAAAGGTGGGGGAGAAATAGTCTTTACAACATCTGCAGCCCAGGATAAAATGAATATATTTGAAGATGGAATTTTTCAAACCTGCTGTGAGGAAGCAGCAGTGCTTAAAAAGATAGAGAGCATGGGGGAACAAATTAACCCAGACCCTGAAAAAGAGAAACAGCTTAGTGTTTTAAAATCAACATTTGAACATGAAGAAATTAACAGTTCCAGCTGTTCAAATCATGAAAATGTGAACCAGTGTCAGGAAAAAGAATTAATTTCCCTGAGTAAGGAAACAAATACATGTGCAGTAACTACACATGGTAGACTGACCGATTTGGCTCAAAAATATGAAATTGATGTTTCAGGAAGTTTTCCATTTCAGAAAAGTTTCATGAATGATGAGGCAAATGAGACAATGTGTTCTTTAGGAATGCATTTGCACCTTGCAGAAATAATTAAAATATAATTTCAAATGCAATGGGTTTGAGAAATTAGGAGACAAGTGGGCAAGAAAGCATGAGAAGAAAAAGAAACCACCAGACCTTGTTAGGGAAAATATTAAACGGGATGAGGGAGAAGCTTTTGCTTACCCATTGAGAGAAAAGGTGGGAGAAGTGCATGTTCATGTGCCACGGAACAAAGGTGAACTTGTAGCATTTCTGAACACATTCCCACAATTGAGAGACAAACTTATGCTGTGGTACCCACAAGTTGATGGATTTGTTGAAATTTTAAAGGAGTTGTGCATTAATTTGGAAATGTTCTTTGACATTGCCATGCAGACTGAATTGTGGTTAGAATCTAAAGTTGTTGTGCAAAGGCCAGGTGAGGAGACAATGATAAGGGTTTGCATGCACCATCATTTTCTGTTGTTATGGAGAAAAACGTAGCAGTGATTACTTTCCTGAAGGGCAGAGTGCCAGCAAAGGATGTTGATTGGGTACAGATTAAAAGAACACAGGATGGAAGAAAAGGTGTTTTGCAGCGTGAATCTTTCTGGATTCACTATGCTGTGCATTATTCCGTGGTCTAGTGGTTGGGTCCGGAATCGTAGTCTTTTTTTCTCTTTTTTTTTTTTTCGTAGCCCAGGTGGGCGTCGACGCCCCACCATTTGGTGTCCTTCCGTGACGTCGGCGCGCTTCCTCCGGAAGCTCCCACCCTTGGGCGCCATCTTCAGATTCTTTTTTCCGCCGTTGGGTCTGGATCGTCGTGAGAAGCTCCAGAGTTGGAAAAGGAGAGAAGAAGTAAGAAAAAGCAGAAAGAACCGAGAAAAATTGAAGATCTTCATCAGAAGATAAAGAACATACTACCGGGACAACGAAGTCGGTGAGAAAATAGAAGAAACTTCGACGTCCAACGGAGAATGCGCACACAGGGGGCTCCCTGAGCGCTGGAATGGACAAGACACCATTCAAATTCTGTCGTAACTGCCACCACAAGTTCGCGCAGAAAGACCAGCATCCAGTTTGCAACCTCTGCTTGCCAATCGACCATCAAAGCGCCGACTGCAACGCCTGCTCGGCATTCGCCACCAAGACCCTCAGGGTCAGGGAAAGACAGAGGAGAGCAAACTACAACATGCAGGGCCAAGGGCCACCCCCTCGCTGCGGGACCTGGGCCTCTCCAGTGGGGAAGAGGACAACGTCGCCGAGGGTCCAGAGGACTGCACGGTCGTAGAGACCGATAACACGCCGAGGAAGGAGATAAGAGAGACGTCGACCCCAAAACCCCGACAGACTCTCGAAAGTCTGAGCCAAAGTCCACGAAAGGAGCACCGGCGTCGAAGCACTCGACGACCGCAGCTGCGTCCACGGACAAACAGCCCAGCGGATCCTTCGAAAAGGACTCCCGGTCGGCGAAAGCTCTAGATGCACCAAGGTCGTCGAAGCACGGTTCCCAGAAGCCGCACCCGACACCGAAAGCAAAAGAGCAAAAGGCAACTTCGACGTCCACATCAGCGACCTCGTCAGCGACCTCGAAGAGAACAGCCGAAACCCTCGACGCCGAACAATCGGCGGACATGGAGAGGAAGAAGAAGAGGCTTGAGGCCGAAATGGCCAGTATCCTCCAAAGAAAGAAGGACTTCGACGAGCGGATGAGTAGATACTCCATCCCTTCGAAGCCCTCAACGGTCGTCGAAGCAGAGGCACAAGAGGAGTTCGACAGCACCGAGCCGCCGAAAACTCCCGAACCATCGGAGCAACAGGACGAAGAGGGCCTGTTCTATTATACAGAGGGTGATGACGACCAGCAATCGCACTTCGGCTCGACACCCTCGGAGGCTCAAGACCTGGAATGGCAGGATCTCGACGCCGAAAACCCGGAGGAGGCCGTGGAAACGTATCCGTCGAGGCCTTCGCCGCCGGACGACATAGGGATTTACAACATGGTCGTCAAGAACACAGCTGCCACCTACAAAGTGGAAATGGAGGAAGAAAAGCCAAAAGCCTGTTTTCTCCTGGAAACACTGCTGCAAACACAAACTAGGAGCCAATTCCTTCCTATGCTCCCTAGTGTGCTAGACCAAGGCAGGGAAGCTTTCAAGGAGCCTTCTACCTGCAGATCTGTCACCCCCAGGGCTGAGAAAAAATACAAACACTCTTCCAAGGACCCACCATACATCCAGGGATCTGTACCGGCTGATTCCATCATAACAGCAACAGCCAGGAAGAGGGCCAACGTTCCCACAAACTCCGGACCGCCTCCAGACAAGGAGAGCAAGAGGATAGACCTCACAGGGAGGAAAATCGAAAGGAATGCGGCAATACATTGGCGCATTGCCAACTCCAATGCCCTTATAAATAGGCACGCCTACCAGCACTGGGAAGAAGTTGGGCAGTTGCTCAAACTGCTCCCCACCGAGCAACAGCAAAGGAGGGGCACACCTCATAGATGAGGGGAAGAACATGGCCAACACCTGCCTGAAGTCGGCCTTGGACGCAGCTGATACATCAAGCAGGCTGATGATGATCGGGGTCACAGAGAGAAGACATGCCTGGCTCAGGATCTCTGGGTTCAAGCCAGAGGTGCAAAACAACATCCTGAAGTTGCCCTTCGACGGGAAGAAGCTGTTCGGCACGCCCGTGGACGAGACGCTGACGCAGCTCAAAAAAGACAACGAAACTGCAAGGTCCATGGGAGCACTGCAGTTCAGGGGTATGAGAAGGGGCACCCCCTCACGAAGACCTAATGGCAGAGGTGGAAACCAGCCAGGAACATCGCACCAGGCCTTCCAGCAAACATTTCAGGGAAGCAGCCAGGCGCAACAGGGTCAGCAGCAGCAAGGCTGGCAGAACCAACAAAGGGGCCAGTCCTTTCGAAGCCGACCAAACGGGCGAGGCAATACGAGAAGAGGCGGCCAGCAACCCGCCCCCAAGTGACTTCACAATACAAAACGTGCCCGCACTGACAACATCTCGAGTTGCGCGGCACAACATAAGACACGGACAACACCTACAAATTTACCATCATACAACTCCCGTAGGAGGCAGACTAAAACACTTCTCCCAGGAGTGGGAGAAGATAACCGACAAGTGGATACTCAACATCATACAGTTCGGATACTGCATAGAACTGGTAAGAAAGCCACCAAACAGGAGGCCGGCAAACAAAAGACGCTCAACAGAAGAGCTGTCACTACTGTGGCAGGAAGCACAAGAACTCCTCCACAAACAGGCTATAGAAAGAGTGCCATACAGAGAAAAGGGCACAGGAGTGTACTCCAACTACTTCCTCGTACCAAAGGTAGACGAAACATTAAGGCCCATACTGGACCTACGGTTCCTAAACAAATACATAAAAACTCAAAAGTTCAAGATGACGTCCTTGCAGGAGGGCATACCTCAAATAAGGCACGGAGACTTTATGGCCACAATAGACCTCAAGGATGCCTACCTACACATCCCTATGAACCAAAAACACAAGCATCTACTCAGATTTACCATCAACAAAATGCACTACCAGTTCACGGCCCTAGCCTTCGGCCTAAAATCAGCGCCGAGAGTATTCACCAAATGCCTAGCTGCCGTAGCAGCACATCTGCGAAGACAGGGGATACACGTATACCCCTACTCTAGACGACTGGTTGGTAAAGGCAAACTCATACAACCAGTGCAAACTACATGCTCAGCAGGTCACACAAACGCTGACAAAACTGGGCTTCTCCATACACGAGGAGAAGTCATCGCTGGAACCAGAACAAGTGAAGATCTTCCTGGGTGCGAGAATCGACACCATTCAAGGAAGAGTGTTCCCCAGCGAGAAGAGGACCCTCGCACTACTGAAGGAGACTCGCCACTACCGGAAGGGGCAACGTCTGACAGTGAGGACAGTGAGCAAACTCATGGGCATGATGGCATCATGCATACACTTAGTCCCCAATATTCGGCTACACATGAGACCATTCCAGGAATGGCTGCAACAGCAGTGGTCACAGGCAACGGGGAGTTGGGTAGCTCTAGTCGTTGTAACACACGCAGTGCAGGGAGAGATAGCATGGTGGAACAGGGACAACATATCAAGGGGAAAACCGTTCACAGCACCAACTCCGACAGTGACCATCACAACAGACGCATCCCAAATGGGGTGGGGAGCGCACATGAAACTGCTCAAAGTGAGGGGTTTATGGACGCAAACAGATGCCGTCAAACACATCAACTACCTAGAACTCAAGACCGTATTCCTTGCCCTCAAAGCATTCCAGAAACAGCTGTACGGCCAAAGGGTGTTAGTACAAACAGACAACACAACAACGATGTTCTACATCAACAAGCAGGGAGGAACACAGTCGGTGGCGCTCTCAGATCTAGCGCAACAAATATGGAAATGGGCTATCCCATTACAAATAGACCTACTGGCAATACATCTGCCGGGGAAGGACAATGTGGAAGCAGACAGACTAAGCAGACAAACGTCGACCTCACACGAGTGGGAGCTCAACGCTCAGGAGACGCAAAAAATATTCAAAAAGTGGGGAACACCACAATTAGACCTGTTTGCAACACACCAAAATGCAAAATGCCAATACTTCGCATCCAGGCAACCAGGACATCAATCCCAGGGAAATGCCCTATGGATGAGCTGGTCAAAGACATTTGCATACGCTTTTCCACCGATACCGCTGATGCACAAAGTGCTCAGCAAGTGCAGAACAAGCAACATGACACTAATTCTAGTGGCACCTCAGTGGGCCAGGCAGTGCTGGTTCTCACAGATCGTGGCAATGGCACAGGAACCACCACACAAGTTCCCAAAAAGAAGGGACCTGCTCTCGATGGAACACGGAAGAGTACTCCATCCAGAACCAGAGAGCCTCAGCCTAGCAGCATGGCTCCTGAAGACCTAGAGTTCGCCCACCTCAAGCTTCCACAAAGCACGCTAGCGGTACTGCGAGAAGCAAGGAGGCCCACCACAAGGAAATGCTATGCAGCTAAATGGAAGAGATTCACTGAGTGGTGCATCAAGGAGAGGCTCCACAAGAGAATCACCAGAGAGTCAACTGTGCTAAGATACTTAACACACTTACTAAAGAGTAACCTGAGCTGCACATCACTAAGGGTGCACCTGGCAGCTATAGTAGCCTATACAAGAGGAGAAACGGGAAAAAGCTTCTTTACATCTCAAGTGGTAAAAAGATTCCTAGAGGGAGCAAAAAGAATAGCCCCGCCAAAGAGGATGCCGCCGCCGGCATGGAACCTCAATGTGGTTTTAACGCAGCTTATGAAGGCACCATTCGAACCTATTCACAAGGCCTCGCTTCATATGCTCACCATAAAAACTGCATTCCTGGTAGCGATTACCTCGCTCCGAAGGGTGAGTGAGTTGCAGGCCCTTACACTACAAGAACCCTACATTCAAATTCACAATGACAGGGTGGTAATGAGGACTGACCCACACTTCATGCCTAAGGTGGTGTCCAAGTTCCATATAAGCCAAACTATACAAATTCCCAGTTTCTTCCAAAAACCATCCACCAGCGCAGAAAGGGCGCTGGACGCCAGAAGGGCAGTAATGCACTACATTGAAAGGACTAAAGGTTGTAGGAAGACAAAACAATTCTTTGTGTCCTTCGCAAGCAGTTTCCTGGGCAGACCAGTAACAAAAAATACCATTGCACGATGGATCGCACAAGCAATTCAATACTGCCACAAACAGGCAGGCCAGGAGCTACAAGGGGCAGCTCAGGCTCACTCAACCAGGAAAAAGGGAGCAACAATCGCCTTCCTGGCAAACACACCTATCCAAGACATTTGCCTGGCGGCAACATAGGCTTCAGTGCACACTTTCACTAAGCACTACTGCGTGGATATACAGATGAACAAAGAAGCACAAGTAGGTCAGAAAGTGCTTCAACATATTTTCAACAACCAATGCTCATCTTCCACCCAGCCGCCACAAACATAGCAAACCGCTACAAAGTCTATGCACAGCATAGTGAATCCAGAAAGATTCACGCTGCAAAATGAATAGTTTCTTACCTGTCGGTGTAGTTTTGCAGCTTGAAGACTTTCTGGATTCACTAGCGAACCCACCCGCCTCCACCAGAAAGATGAGACAGGAGGAAGATGGGACTAACAAATGGAAAACACCTTCAAAAGGTAAAAGGATAAACAAACACAAGACAAGAAAAAAAGAATCCGAAGATGGCGCCCAAGGGTGGGAGCTTCCGGAGGAAGCGCGCCGATGTCACGGAAGGACACCAAATAGTGGGGCGTCGACGCCCACCTGGGCTACGAAAAAAAAAAAAAGAGAGAGAAAAAAGACTACGATTCCGGACCCAACCACTAGACCGCAGAATAATGCACAGCATAGTGAATCCAGAAAGTCTTCAAGCTGCAAAACTACACCGACAGGTAAGAAACTATTCGTTTTGGTTTGTGCAAATTCAGGTATGGATGTTGTACTGCTGGAAAAGGTGTCCTTTTGCCTTCTTTATAACAGATTTGACCATTGGAAGAAGAAAAATAAATTTAAACATGATGCACAAACACATAGAAAAATGCAGATGCAAAGTATGCCAGTTAAGCAAATGCAAATGTCAGTTCAGAAACAGGTACCAATGGCAGGAATTTTTCAAGCACAGATGGTCCCACTAAATATGGAAAATGCTAAAATTAATTTAAATAAGTTGTCCAGAGCAAATGTGAATTCTTTCCAGAAACAAAATCAGAACCCAGTTCAACAGGTTGCTATATTTGAAAATGAGAGTTTTAACCCTAACAATTCTGAATTTACCAAGTCCATTGTGAAAGCAGTGGAAGATCCAGACTTAGTTTTAGGAATTTTAAAAGGAGAAATTACAAACCCAGTTTTAGAAGAATTTGCACCGAAAATAGGCCCATTTGAGGAAAATTACCAATTTGTTGTTTGTGATACAGGCCTAGCAGGAAAACAATTATTTTACAAATTAAACAGCACAGATTACTGTACACCAGATAATGTTAATTTTCAGATTCCTGATGAGGATGTACATTTTAAAATGGCCCAACAAGAGACAGCTGTAGCATTGTTTTCAGAAAAGACAGTTGAAAAATTACCTTCTGATTTGAAAGAAATAATAAACACAGAAGTAAGGGAGTTCACAGAGAAAGATGTCAGAATAATAAAATGTGCAGAACATGTCTTATTCAAATTAGAACCAGATGACATGTATTCAAGAACACCATCAGTTGCAGAAATTTTACCCATAATTGGAGATAAACTGAGTAAAAGATTTTTCATGGAATTGATTGGAAGTTTATGTAACTTTCTGATCACAGGTTCACAGAAACTAAATGAAAAGAACAGAATAGTGCAGGAGATTAATAGCATCATTTTTCCATGTTGTCCTATGGTACCGAATACAGCCAATATATTTTTTCACATCCCATGTGCTGAAGAATGGCTTACTGTTATTGATTTTTGCCAAGTTCATGTCACAGTGCCATTGCATGAGAATAGTCAGGAGTACTGTCAAAAAGAAGATGAATGTCTGGGACACATAATTGGAAAGGGAGTTAGAAAGGTCTCACCAGAGAGAGTGGAAATAATTCACCAGATGAATCCACCTCAAATTCAGAAAGAAGTCAGGACATTTTTGGGAATGGTTGGCTGCTGTAGAGAGTGGTTACCAAACCTTTCCCTAGTGGCTAAGCCTTTACTGAGGCTGACACACAAGGATGTGTCTGATCCGCTTCCATTGGACAACAATTGCACCAAAGCATTCCTAGAGTTGAAAGAGAAAAGTGTCGCGCCCCGGCACTAGGAATGCAAGTTTATTTAAAAGAAAATACACCAATTTGCAGTGAGAGGGAGGGCTGCGCTCTCTCAGTGCCTGTTCAAAAACATGAATGTGTTCAAGGGTCTGTGATGTATTTCCCAATGACCTTTGATCCCAACATCAATGAAACTGAATATGAGTGTCTAGATGTCATGAAAATATGCATAAAGCCAAGATCAGACTTTAAGGATGAACGTCTGATTCAGCCCAACAATGTCCATTCTGTAGATGGCCCATATTTGAAAGGTAATAATGACACATTAAGAGCAGCACATGCTGTGCTCCTTATACATTATGTTGTCAAAGCTTCATGGCTTTCAGCAGTTACCTCAGCCCAAAATTCGAAATAGATTGCCCTTACCATAACATGCAGTATATCTGCTCAAATGGGAGTCACTATTGTCATGGGAGAGAGAATTGCTAATTCAGTTGCACAAAATTGTATTCTGTTAGCATATACATTCAATGGAATCTTCACAGGTGAATTAATAGAGGCTCAAGAAATTGTTTCAGAAGCAGAACAACAGGGTTGTATCAGAACTGTTTTTGAAAACAGTGACAACTGCATAGTAGCAAATGTGTTATTGCAAAAACTGATGCCCAGGTATAGATTGCCAGTTTCCCTGAAATCAGATCATAATGAGGTTTCAAAGATGATGAGTGCAGAACAACAGATTGGACAAAGATTCGATTGTAGCCATCAGCCTGAAGTTTCAAGCATAATAAAGCACCACAAAGACAGCACAGAGTTACACTTTGCAAAAGACTGTGTTTCAGCATCACCGAAGTGGCTTGAAAATGAACATGCAAATGCACTTGTGAAAAACACAGATGAAAAGACTAGCCATTGCTGTGAAGGTCTGACTGATGTGGAGCGTGCAGTTTCTCACCAGATTGCAGCTGCTACACAAGATCTGCATAATGGATGGTGCAATGACTTTGATCTGAGAGATGCTGTGAAATGGAAAGGCCTATTCCAAATGAACCTGGCAAAGACTGTTGTGAAATGTGGTGGCCTTCCAAATTGGGTGTATGCCTCTCACACACGTATGGTCCTGTGTCCCCCTGATAAAACAGCTCCTCTTCAAGAAGAGATGCCAGCAGTGGTCAAAAGTCCACAGAAGAGGATCAGTCAAGCTGTAAGGGAACACACACAGTCTGAAGCAGCACTAGAGAAAACTGAAGTGGCACTGGAAAGGCAAAAAGTGGAAACTGACTCAGATGAAAGCGGTGTCCAAAGGGTGAAAGAGTCAGATGCAGCCTCTGAAGAAGAAATTAGTGCTGTGGGCCTACGAGTGGAGGTAGGAAAAAGCTGGCTGAAAGGGTATCCAAAACGTCTGGAGTGGTCCTTTGAAAAATCATTTGCACCCATAGCTGAAACATCTGAATCTGATCAAAGTGAAAATAAAAGTGAAAGGCTTGGATTGAAAAAGTGCAAATAATTGATGGTGCTCTGTCAGAGTTTCTCAGCACCTGAGTGGTCAAAATGCATGGACAAAGTACAGAATGCCACTTTGAATGAACTGTATGAGCCACCCTGATGGCAAGCTGGTGACAAAGAGAAAAAGAAAGGCTGAAACAACTGAGAATTGTCAAGAGCTGAAGAGAAAAGAATCTTTGAATGATGAAAGAAAAAGAAGAAAAGAAAATAGAAAAGAGAACTGTCCTGTTGAATTTTCCTTTAATTATTTTAGTTACTTATTTTAGAGAAGACTAACAGTTCCAAGAAACTACTTACAGAACTCTGCACTAAACTTTGAGCTTGGCTATATATGATCTGATTACAGACGAGACTTGTGTTTGCCTTAGAAATAGAGGTAAAAATTGTTATATGCTCAGCTTTTGCAATAAAAATCTCACTTGTGAAAATAAATAAGTGTGATGATCTACAAATCATTTGAGGTATCATGATTTGTTATCATCAAAGGGGAGTTGATAGAGCTAGATTTCTCAAATTAAGCATTGCTTTATTTTTATGTTTCAGACAGACTGCATTTAAAATGGCACACAAATTTTGGTGCAAGTGAAGACACATGGCACATGCCTAGTCAAGAGTTTTTGTAAAAGTGGCACTTTTGGTGCATGCAAAAGTGAAAGACATAAAATGAGGCTTGTTCATAAATGCTTTCAGTCTGAAATGCTTGTGCTGAATTAACATGTGTTTTTGCAGTGTAGAGAAAACTTGTGCTTTCAGTGGCCTCTTTAGCTTTGAATCATGGAATGTGTTCTCTTCCCAGTTTCCTTTCCCTTATAATCTACACTCCCTGTTCCTGTCTCAAGAGACTTTGGCTTTGTTGCATATTTAGACAATACATATTCAGTTCATAACACATCTTTTTATAATGTGTATTAATTAACCATGCACCATCACTACACGGGGCAAAGCATTTTGCATGAAAAGCTATCTAAAACATTAGAGCATGTTGCTATGAGTATGTATTAACTGTGTGCGCTATCAAAATTTACACTAGTGCATGTTTTATGCTATGTTGTACATTGCACATTTTTGCATGTTGTGCACAAATAATAAGAAAAGCTGCTTTAAACTTATAGCTTTTGCTAGGTTATCATTTATACAGGGTATTAGTATGGGTGAGGAAAAACATAATGGGATTTATTTCATAAATTAATACTATTTTTGTGTTTGTTTTGATTATGGGCCCACCATTAAATGGCTGCCTAAGAATCCAGCATGGCTGAGAATCGTGCTGAGACGCATGCGCAGATTATACCAGCTACATACTGCCAAGTGCCTCAAGTGAAGACCTGGTTCAAGGCCACCATGAACTCTACATTCTTGTTACCCTGCCAATGTACCAGTGTTTGTGGAATGTGTCCTTCCTGCGTGCGATATGACAGGAAGGAGGAAATAGACTGAAACATTTTTCCTAGTAAATGTTGCTAAAACATATAATTGTATTACTCATTCTTTTGTTAGAACTGGTGTGGGTTGGATTTGCCAATGAGAACAGGATGGTGAGACCCTCGTCATCTAAGCTATCCAATCAGGGTGCAAGCTTTACTGAAAATTGCAACCTTATTAGTATAGTCAGCCAAGAATTAGAGTATAAATATGACCTCTTTAGGGGGCTTTGGGGGCTTTTTTTTTTTTAGAGGCTTTAGAAGCTTTTGAGGGTGCAGTCTGAGAGCAGATTGCGTCGGATGAGAGATAGAGGGAGGTGGGGGCATAGGCTAGCCTTGCACGTCATATTTTTGGCAAGGTAGATCACATTCCTCTGTGGTCTGTGAAGGAGGGGCCTTTTCAGGAGCAGCGTCTCTCTGTGAACACAGAGAGGACAGATGAGCAGACCAGGGCAGAGAGTGGAGCTGGATAGAACAGGATTAGATTTTGATGCTAAAACTTTTAAGTTCATGCTTTGACTAATTAATTAGTTTTTGAAAAGATTTGTCTTATGCATTTATTTCTCTTTATGGGAGATTTTTGCCAATTATTAATTATTGATTAGCCTTGCATAATTCACTCTTGAATTATATTTCCTGAACTCTTTAAAGAACTCTGATTGATATTTGACTAATGAATAAAGGGTCAGAGAACTTTAACTTTTACCTAGAAAATAAAACCCTTTAAAATACTCACAACTCTCTTTATTGGCTTAAATATTAATTGCATTTTTGATTTTTCATGTTTATGTAAATCTCCTGATGGTAATATACAGTGGCAAGGGTCCAGTACCTTTGCAGCGGTAAATTAGAAGGTAAATGAGGTTTTGCATTGAGAAATTACTGTGAAATTACCGCTGCATCACACCTATGGTTTTTGCCCAGCTTCACAACGCAGTAATTCAGTTCCTCGCGGCCGCGCCACTGCTGTGAAGCGCTGTTCAAATACACAGTGCAGTCCTGTTCACGGGAACTTGCACATGTTCTCTGCACTCAAACGTGAAAAGGGAGGGACTTAATTCAGGCACCGTTATTTATTAAAACAGGCCTAATGCATTTCATAGTGTCTTTTATTAACTTATGCGTTTTATTAAAAAAAAACAAATCGCAGGAGGCGCACTCATAATTTCCCCCCACTGCTCATCCCTCCCGGCCCCTGAGTGCGTTGTTCTTATCTTGGACATAACTGAGTGAATAGCTGAGGATTTGCTACGCGAGAGTTGATTTAGTCAGATCTGGTCTGGACCTGATTGTGTTTGTTTTCCTCAGGAAGCAGGCAAGGTAGGGCTTGCAGGTCACCAGGCCATGTGCAGAGAGAGAGAGAGTACAGCGCCACGGGCCTCCGCCGTTACAGCGCAGCGCTGGCCTTGCAGAACCACGCGCTGCTCTGTTATACGGCACCGACCTTACCGTGGTTCACCAGCAACAGAGTGCATCTCTGGAAGTGCAGCCTCGGCCATGCAGGAACACGTCCGCCATTACAGTGCAGCACTGCACCACATGAACCGTGCTACCGCTGCCCTGCAAGGCCTGGATGTGCAGTGCGCCTGGTCTCGCGTTTGTTGGCTGCCACCACAGCGCGCCTCACCGGATTCATGATAGCTATTCACTGTTGTTATTCTTGTTTGAGGTCCCGCCTGCAGACCGCTTCAGCTGGATCTTGTTGAAAGGCCTGTTTTGTACAATCCCAACACATACTTGGGTCAACCTGCTGCTTCTCATGTTGCGAGTATATCGGTGTTCTGTATCAGTGGCGTATGTCTTTGTCGGTGGCACTTTTAGTGTTGTGTATCTCTCCGTGTTCTCTGTTAGTGACTCTGTGTGTTGGTGGTTTTATGTGTGTATGTATGAGTGACACCACAGCTGTCAATGCAGTTCTATAATATGTCTAATAAATATGTTAGCTTTCACCCACGATAATGTAAAGCATAACTAAACAAGCATTAAAAATGCAATAGGTCTCGCCTTTCATTAAGTTAAAGCCATTTGCTTTGCTATACAATACCATTAGCAAAGCAAATGGCTTTAACTTAATCAAAGGCGAGACCTATTGCATTTTTAATGCTTGTTTTGGGAGGACATGGGTGTTGCTGTACTCTGAGCTTTGTGAAAAGAATTGATCTTCTCAGATTGAGTTGTTCCTCATCATCGCCCTCTGTTGATGGATTGGCGGTACTGTAGTGCTTGATCCACTATGTCCATCATCCTGGGAGCTCTGAGCAGCTCTGACACGCTGACTTTCTTTTGCTGGACAGAATTTGCGGTTGGATGGCTTGGGCACTCTCTCCACCACAGCTGTCTGTAAGCCAAATTGTTGTTATAAGCCTTACTATTCTGAACTCAAAGCAATGGAGGCTCTGTGGATACGGTCTTCTCTGGTACTCACGCCTCCAGTTACTAGGAAATAGGCTTGGCTCACGGGGTGAAGATGCCCTATAAGGCCAGACTGCCGCTGTTAGGGCAACAACTCCCTCTCATCTTGCAATTCCCTGCCCCCTCTCATCATTCCCTCACACTCCCTATCTGCTCTCTATGCTGCCTCCTCACACATGCTACCTTCCTGTACCTCCTCATGTTGTGCACTGGTCCACCTCTCTCCTCCCTCCTCTGAGCCCCACCTCTCGCATATTGGCTCACTTCAGGGCTTCGAGCATAGTTTCTTTCTTTCGCGTGCCTTTTAAAGATTTCCGTCCCTCAAACCCACACACTCCTCCTCTTCTTGGAATGTCTTCTGCGTACACAGGCACACCCTCTTTATGCATCTGTGGCATGCTCTCCCCTTCTTTCTCTTTCTCACACACTCTTTTTGCTCACTTGCCTGGAGTTCATTCACCACTTTGTGCACAAACTACCTATCCCTCTCTATCGTCCTTTCTGTCTATTCTGTGCAGCTCTCACCGCCTTTCTATTCCCCATACCTCATACTTCCACTACACAAATACACTATACACCACACAATTTCACCCCACACAATTCCTCAACTACCAATTCTAATTCAACCCACATAATTCCACTCCAAACCACATACATCCACTAAACATTGGTAAAAGACATTGTCATTTACAATGCCAATAGCTCTAACTCTAACAAATGCGAGACCGGTTGCATTTATTTGATTTTGTGGTGACTTAGAGCTATTCTTGGGTAGTCCTTCTCCCTACAAGGGTGGTGTTGACCTGTTTTGACCTCTCTAATTCAGGGGTCTGCTCAGGACAGAAACCTGGTGTCATGTAACTGGAGGAAACAATTGGGGATTGTTGTTTAGATTGTGATCGTTAGTTATTAGTACAGAAGCAACTCCATAAAGAGAGCATACTTTGTTATTTAGAGGACAGTGTTTTTCTTAGAATTTTTTTTTACCTGGGTGAATGACTTAACGAGATGATGAAGTACCTCTTCCGTGTACATACCTCAATGCAGGAAATCCATGACAACAGTCCAATTGTCAATGGATTATGAAGAGCCTGTAGATTAAACATAAGAGCTAATTAATAGTATGAAAATCAGTAATTGTATGCCCACCATGCTTAGAACATCAATTTGCCAATGGCATAGTAACAAAAGTGCTATGAGGGGAAGGGAATTTTGGGCAGCACAAGTTATGTTGTGTGCATTAGTAACCAAACTGGCAAATTCAAGTGGTGTTCTTTGATTTAGCCAGAACAATAACTCACTTTGATTTTTTTCCCCCCAGTGTTGTATGTGTATATGTATACTAACGACCAGAGGGTTGAGGCAAAAACAGCCCACACTTGCCTATCTACTATATGGGAGGTCAATACTGGTGCAGGAAACCAAGGAGTACACCCCTCTCTACTCCATGATTGGAAAAATCCAAATTAACATAAGACATAAAAAGGTGGTTCCGCACCGTGCGGAACCACCATTTTATGTCTTCTATTTGTATATATTCACACTAATTAAAAAGTAGTATGGTTGTTTCTTATTAGTCTGATATGAAATTAAATTTGCATTTATAAAGCGCATTAAGCGCTAAGCCAAAAAAGCAGAACCCACAAACGTCTACAGTGCCCAGGTGAAAAAACGAAGATGAAAATAACCAGGTTTTCAGAGATTTTTTTGAACAAGACAGAAGAGTCTAACTTGGAGGTGTAGGCAGACAAAGTTTTCCATACCCTGGTGGCAGCCACGGAAATACAACGATCGCCACATCTGGCTTTACGGAACCTGGGTTTGATAACTTTTCTACCTGAAGAGGATCTGAGCGTCCTGCCTTGCACTTACCAGTTCTAGAAAGCAGAAAGATGTTTAGATCCTTTATGAAGGGCTAGGAAGACCAAGCAAAGAGCCTTAAAGGAAATGCGCTTCCTGATAGGAAGCAATTGAAGCACACAAATGCCTTCATTGACTGACAACCATTTGGGCATGTTGAGAATGGCACGGGCAGCCACAGTCTGCAACACTTGCGGCTTGTTCAAGGAAGAGGTTTTAATGTTCAGATAAAGGGCATTGCAGTAGTCGAGTCTGGGGAGATCAAAGCAATGACCACCGTATGATGCACTTTTGCCGCAATGAAAGGGTAGATTTTTCTGAGAGTCCTGATTATGTAGATGCATGCACTCGTGGTACAATTAACATGTGTCTCAAAACAAAGAGAGCTGTCAAAAATTACCCCCTGGTTTTTAGCAGATTTCACTGGATTAGGAAGAGAGCCACAGTCCTCTGGCCACCAAGTATTGGTTCAAATAGATTCTTGTACCCCAAACACCAGCACCTCAGTTTTGTCCACATTGATTTTTTAAATATCTTCTTTCATCCAGGTGTTTATACTGGTAATGCAGTGATTAAACGTATTTGCTGCAGAGGGCAGATTGTCAGAGATGGATACAATAATCTGTGTATCATCAACATATGACACACAGCATATGGAAACCGAATGAGCGTATCAGTTTGGCAAGAGGGGAGACGTAAAGGTTAAAGAGGGTGGGGCTAAGATATGAGCCCTGGGAGACCCCGCATGGAAGACTAAATGCTTTGCCTTTAAAACCACCACAGCTAACAATTTGCACCCTGTTGGTGAGAAAGGAATGGCAAAGGTTGAGGGCCTTCCTGCCCACTCCAGCCTGATGGAGGTGCTACACAAAGCGCGAGGGTGAGGCGGTATCAAAGGTTGCAGACAGATCCAGCAGCACCAGGGCAGCCGCTCCACCCTGATCAACCTGGCCCTGATGCTGTCAGCGGCAGTAAGTGCCATCCTTGTGCTATGGCCACTTCTAAATCTATTCTGTAAAGGGTCAAGAATGTCACAAGTGTCAATCAGTTTCACTAATTATTGATTGAGATATTTCTCTAAACTTTTTGCAGGTGTAGGCAAAAGTGAAATAGGGCGAAAAGGTTTCATGCCATCAGGGTCAAAATTAAGTTTAAAAAAAAAAAAGGGGGGAATAACTGTTGCCTCCTTCCAGGGCTGCAGAAAAATCCCTTTATCTAGGTCATAGTTGAGCACTCCATGTAGAGTCTTAGCAATACAAACCGGAGCTACCTGTAGGATTGTAGGTGGACAAGGGTCCTCTGGAGACCCTGACATAAGATTCATAAGGAGCTCCTTAGTTTTATGCGTCGAAATAGGAGGAAAGAGAGAGCGCCGAGGGGAAATGGTGGTAATGACCATCGGAGATTGTGCTTCCCAGAGGCAGGAAATTCAAAGTAAATGTGGAGGATTTTATCTCTGAAATCGTTGGCCAGTCTATCGCAGAACTCTTGTGAGGGGTCAGTAAGGTCAAGAATTAAGGGCTGAGATAATTCTTTGACTAATTTAAAGAGTTCTTTAGAGGAATTTCCTGCCAATCTTATTTTTTCTGTGTAAAAAGTCGATTTAGCTAGGCAAAGAGCAAGTTTGTTACACAGTCTTAACCACACTAAAATTATATATACAATTGTGGAAAAATAAATCAGATTGTGGTTTTCATTCTTGGTCAATATTCAACCTTTTTTGGTCCTCTGCCCACTTCCAACATGTGTTTAGTTGTTTGGGTGACTTGCCCCACGAGTTCACCAGGCCTGTCTTTTTATTTAAATGATTCTCACACCCGGAAAATTTCCACCAGTTCAGTGCCTGAGAAAGTTATTGGGCTTGTGACCGTATCACAAGTTCAAAACCGAATTCAAGTCTTGCGGGAGAGAGGCCGCGTGTCCACTTAATCTAGTTAAATGAGCTGTATCGTTCAAATCGCACTCAGTCTGTGCAAGAGATCCTACAGCGAGTGCACCTAGTATAACAGTGGCCAGTCTATAGCAAAACTCTTATGAGGTTCAGTAAGGCCAGGAATTAAAGGCTGAAATAGTTCTTTAACTACTTTAAAGAGTTCCTTGGAGAAATTTTCTGCCAAACTTATTTTTCCTGTGTAAAAAGTCGATTTAGCTAGGCCAGTAGCAAGTTTGTATAGGTGTACAAGAGCGTTATGACCCACTTTATCAGTGGGATTGTGGTGCAATTGTCATTTCCGCTCTTGTCTACGATATATTGCATGGTCACAGTTAAAAAACTGGGAATCTGTTCCTCAAGGGAAGTAATATGCTTTTCACATTAGTGTTTCTAGAGTGATACTCTTATGTTGTAATTTGATAATGTGGCTTATTGTAATAGCATTGCATGACTACCAATGTGTTTTTAGAAACCATGACCAGTTTTTGCATGTATTAAGTGGCGTGGCATTTTTAACGGGTTACATGTCATGTAGTGTCGTGGAAGTTGTTATGCTATTTGAATGTAAAGACAAATGTAAAAAAGTGTTTTGTGTGCCTCATTTGTTTCACTATAAATTTGGAAATATTTTTTTACATCGATCCATGTCTCATTACTTACGTAGGAGAGTTCTCACTCATACCTTGCTGTTGTCGTTGAAAAACTTCAAATGCCGCTTCTTCCTCCTCCTCCGAAGAAAGAAGCAATTCAAGGTATAGCTTATCACTGAGATTAATGTGGATTTTGATCTACAGGTTTTGCCATGCTGGTTTGTTCTTTCATATAATGTTCTTTTGTGAGAAGAAATTTTTTTAAATTTACTGATTTTTCTTTCAAAATTTCACCCTACCAGTTAATTATGTGACGGGGCCCAATTTCCATCTTTAAAGTCTAAGTTTTTTATTTAACATGGTGAGCCTCTGGGATCATGTACTGTAATAAATGTATGCTTGACTGATTCATTTTATGATTGGCAATAATACTCACCCTTTTCTTTTCTTGTGTCAGTTCTTTCTTTGATCTCTCCTACTGATGTTCTTGAAAGTACAGTGTCCGCACACATGCTGATGATCATGCCCTCTCACCCAGCCTTGAAAGGAGTACCTACTCCATGCAAGAGAATGCCCTGCTTGATCAAGGAACCACCTTGATAGAAAGCTCATCCTCCTCAGTCGATGTCACCTGTAAAGCCTGACACCACCCTGCATCAAATACTTTGACTCTTGTGAAGAGTCTCAGTGCTAAGATGTCACAGACTAATCCTCTGGTCCTTTCTGCTTTCAAGCCCACAAAATCTTTTACAGTTGGGATCCAGCCTTCACACATGGGTAGGATGAGTTTGCTATCCTTTAGAGTCCACAGTGAGATATGCAGGAAGGTACTATTTACATTGATGCGGTTACATATCTCTGAGCCTTTACATGTAAAACATAGGCTTACATTTGGAAAAGCTTTTTAAGAAAATGAGGGCATTCTTTATCCCTAGGTAGAGCCTAGTGGCCACCAATAAACCGCTGTCATTCCCAGAGCCATCTCCACCTCACCATTCACAGTATGAATCTGACAACGTTTTCTCTACAGATCCACTGCTCACCTTATCAAGATCCAGGGATAGTAATTCAGCATGGTTATACAATGGACTTGAATGATGACAAACCATTAGAGCAGTAGATTCGAATGCCTCGCCACCTGATGACACTTAGCCTGATAGAGCACTAATAGTAAGAGCTACACAACAACTTAATGTCCCACTGCATTTATAAGAGGATTATTTCCCCAGTGAGACATTCTCTAAAACCAGCTGAAGCAATCTGTACTTACCTATGCAAAATACTGTGATCAAGTGTCTGATAACTTCAAGGACCCAGTTAAAGTAGGAATAATTACGCCATAGGTGGAACAGAAATTCAAGCCAGTGCCCCAGGATCCAACATTTATTTGGGTTCTGGTGCTCCTAGACTTGCTAGTTGCCCACACTGCCAGGAAAATGGCTTTTATGCTGGGCGCAGGAGACCTCCTTTCCTCTAATAAAGTGAATAAATACTCTTCTAGTAAGGCGCTGGCTGGCGGGCAGCGAAACAGTGGTGCTTCACCAATACACAGGCACTGCCAGCTCGGTATGAAAGCCCCATTAGCAAGGGTTGGGAGACCTTTCCCACCCTCTGGCTCATTTGCATAGGAAAAAAACACAATTGTACTGGAACACATTTATCTCCATTGCCAGCATTAGAAGTGCCTTTGAAGCAGCAGACCCCACGCAAGTAAGCACTAGTAACTTCCTGCACCAGCATGTTTTGCTGCACATTTCAGGATTTTGCCCAGCGCCACAGCAACTTCTTATACCCTTACCATTCGAAGGTGAGCATATGTCCCCAAATAGACAAGATGCTCAAATATTTAATAAAGAACAATATGGATACAGACAAGGACATGGTAGATGCCGTTCACACCAGTAACAAGTCTTCCTTTCTGTGGTAACAAACTCAAACTACTGCGGAGGCAGCTCATGTAGTTTGCAATAATTGTATCAAAGGAAGAAGCTCTATCAGGATGAAGGCCAGATGCTGTGCAAGCAAGATCAATGATGTTCGGATCTTTCCTTTTGGAGTTCCCTTGTTGGAGTTTGTCCTAGGTTTAGAGGTACCAAAGAAAAAGGCACCTCTGCCACCAAACAGCTACCTCCTCTACATTCTCCTTAACCTTGTAAATCCTGTCAGAGTAAACTTGAGTTTTTACCTCCCGCAACAATGTGACCACTTAAATGATCAGAGTCTAGCTCCTATTTCATATGGATACTGTTCGGAATTTCACACCAGCCCTCCTAATCAGTCCCATACTCACAAGCTCAAAAAGAAAATTGTTTATTTTTTGTTGTAAATGGTGAAGAAATCACTCCTAAAATATACAATAGAAACCTGGCCTACAAACTAGCAGGGAGAAGGGGTGTACAAACTGTATTTTCTCATTCAAAAAAGGGTTTCAAAATTGCACTTCTCTAACTTTGGGCAATTAGCTGGTATATTACATCAAATCACTTCCAAATTAAAACCATGCCAAATGCCATTCCACTACTGCAAATAGACAACTACATGGCAACAGTCCTCCTCAAGTACACTGGCTTCCACATTTAAGTACATCCAACCAATTACCAGTACCTAAGGTTTGTGATAAGTGGAACACATTGCCAATTGAAAGCCCTGCTTTTGGGGTCACTACAGCCCCACAACAAAAAAGAGGAGCTGTGGTAGTGGTGCATACGTATCGAAATCCTATTCATGTGTAACAGAGTCTAGACGGCTAACTGGTAAAAGAGATAAGTCAATCTCAGTGTCTTGCTGAGATCCCTCCCTCCATTGATTGCGTTTCGCCATCCATTTAAAAAAACTCCCATTTCTGTCCTTAGCAGTCCAAATCAGTATTAGGACCACGCTGAACTCTGTGACATGGAAGGCCTTCGCCATGAATGACTGGGGGCATTTCAGAAGTGGCTTTCTTTTGACCAGTTATTGTGTCCTCTGACTGATCAATACTTAAACTGATAAGAATGATGGCATCTTTCACTGCATTGGTTTCAAATAGGAGTCTGCCCATTTCAGAAATGTCTGGTCAGGGAATAGTCACAAGGAACTGAGAGGATACAGCGTTGGTGGAGCCCAATATTTAGCAAAAACTACAGTGGTGGAACAATCAGAACTTGTTACTGGGCAGATTGTTTCTCGGCCCAGTCATAGGTGACCATCAACACAGATGTCTCATTAGGTATTGGGAGGTCCCCATGCACAGACTCCCCATTTAATGTCGGTGGCCCCACTGTAAATCCTCCTACTTATCAATGTGGTGGAGCTCTTGGCAGTTCAGTTAACTCCATGCGCATTACAAACCACACTTTAAAACACATTGGTACTAATTGGAACCAACGGTTTGACTACCATGTACTTCATACAAAAAAGGGGCTTGCTTTTGCTGCGTTTATCCAATGTCTGATTGCTTGAGCCAAGCCGGTCTCTCCCACACCAACTATGCTTACTAGCAGAACATTTGCGGGGAGTGAACCATGATCTCTTCATCAGGAGCCATGGCAAACTCATGAATAGAAATCACTTCCCAAGTTCTCAGCCAATACTTTCAACATTGGAGGACCACAGCGGTACATCTGTTCACCACTTGCACAAACGCAAAATGCAAAAACTTATCGTTTATGTAGTTATGTAGTGTTTGTAGAATACCGTGTGGATATATTAGTCCTCTGCATTTGCTTATGCTTTTTCCTGCTCGCAATGATAAAACTTGAATGATACTTATTTTGATTGAACCAACATGGGAACATTCATCCTTGGTACTCCCTCTTAGAGATGTAAATTCATCACACAGGAAAACTGCCTTTGTGTCCAGACACAGTTAATACATGTGCTCAGCCAACACTGAATTCTGCTGCTGCACCCCAAACCCAAGTTACTCAGTCTGGTTGTGTGGCGCTTGAAGTACTTGCAGCTTCTCCAGTATTGCGGTATCTTTCATAGATTCCCGTGCTTGAATCACTCCCCTTCGTCTAAGTGGGACTCCCACAGTATATAGTAAGCAGTATGTATTAAAATAATAGGCTGTAAAGGGAATGCAAGGTTCAGCTTAATAGCCTATCTGTGTACTTTCTTTTTTTTTTAAAAAGGACCAAACTTGAACTGTGACCAATATGGCGACAGCACCCTTTAGAACTCTCCCAAGAGAGGTATCTTTCCTCAGATTTTCACTGCACGTCATTTGTGAGGGAGTCTCCCTGAGCCCAGCTCAGTTCTTCAGATTTGGTGACTTTCAAATGATCTTTTCTCCATACAGTATGTCGGAACGGGTCAAGAAAGAACTCTTCAGACCTCGTGCCACCTGTGGTAAGAAAAGGCTTCATGCTGAAGATCCTCACAAGGAATGTGTTTATTGCCTTCATCCTTCTCACTAGATGAGAGACTGTAAAGTTTGTAGAACGTTTTCTACTAAGACCCTCAAGAACAGTGAGGGAAGACTTGTACTATGTTTACAAAAACTTGAAATCAAGACTGCTGTCGTTTCTGAGGAGTAAAGTAGTGACTATTCAATCTCCTCAAACACTTCCAAAAAGAGGGAGAGCTCTCATGAGTCCCCTCAGAGAAGTAAGAAAGCCTTTAAAAAGACCCACCATGGATCTGCTCAAGGCTCCTTCCATGAGGAAAAACAAAAAAGGGCCTCCTCAGACTCTAAATCTGAGCCTTTTACTCCTTCTGCAGTGGTAACTCCGCCTGCACCTAGATAACCGGACCATATCCCACCCTCCAGCTACACCTAGAATGATGCCACAATCCTGCATTGCCATGCCTTCTCGGGAGGGTCCATCTACAACAGACGATGATGATGACAATATACCGGACAATCAAACCATTACCAATGAATGGGATGACTATCTCACTCCTCCATCTTTCTTCCCCCTCCAGCTCCACAACCACAAGTTGTGCATCTAGTCCTCAAAGCTTTTCTTCCCTCCATTCAGGCCAGCTCCATAATAGTCCAGACGGTCAACACGACCACCATGTACTATCTAAACAAACCGGGAGGGACTCGATCTCGCTCTATACTTAGAGGCTCAAGCACTCTGGCATTGGTTCCTGGCAAGGTAACTGTCGATTACAGCAATACACCTGCCAGGGGAACAGAACTTTCAAGCAGATTACCTCAGTCGTCACTTCGACGATCAACAAGACTGGGTTCTACATGACGAGGTTGTGGAAGAAGTTTTCTGAGAATGGGGTCGTCCAAGTATTGATCTCTTCGTGGACGATAGAAACAAAAAATGCCACAACTTTGCGTCAAGGTTTTACCGGCCAGGGTCGAAAGGGAATGCCCTTTTGATCAACTGGTCAGGGGACTTTGTGTACGCTTTTTCCCCTCTTCCTCTCATCCCTAAGGTCATAGCCAAGTTCTCTCACTCCAGAGCGAGAATGATTCTGATCGCACCAGACTGGCCATGACAGTGGTGGTACCCGGACCTTCTGCATCTCTCGGAGTGCCCACACAGGAGATTGCCGTGCAGACCGGACCTGCTGTCCAAAAGGAACTGGAGGATTCATCACCCCAACCTTCCCTCGCTGAACTTGGCAGCATGGCTCTTGAGGTCCTCCAGTATGGGCACCTAGGTCTTCCCCAGGACTGCATGAGCATTTTGAAAGAGTCTAATAGACCTTCTACAAGCCACTCTTATTCTTTTAAATGGAAATAGTTTCCATCCCACCAAGGGGCAAGAGGAGGTAATTTTACCTTATCTCCTCCACTTAGCCAAGTCAGGTTTAAAATTTACTTCCATAAAGGTACACCTTGCTGCCATCAAGGCATACAGAAAGTCACCTTCTCAACCTTCTTTCTTTCAACTTCAGGTGGTCAAGGTTTTCCTACAAGGGTTAAAGAAGGTTTTTCCCCCAAACCGGCCTCCTTCACCGCCCTGGGAGCTAAACCTGGTCCTTTCCAAGCTCATGGGTCCCCCCTTTGATCCTATCCACAAAGCATCTTTCCAAAATCTTACGAGGAAGGCCCCTTTTTTGGTAGCAATCACTTCCAGTCGCAGGGCGAGTGAGATCCAAGCGCTCTGTTCTAATGAACCGTACACTCTTTTTCACCACAACAGAGTAGTTCTGAGAACCCACCCCTCCTTCCTTCCGAAGGTGGTATCGGACTTTCATGTTAACCAATCCATCTCACTGCCTACCTTTTTAGGTCTCGCCCTGATCCAGCGCTTGCGCTGGTCTGGCGAGACATTTAGTTGTGGGGTTTTAAAAGTGCGACCACAGCTTTTTCCGTGGCATACAGTGTGCGGTTACGCGCACAGCACGCGCTTCTGTCATGGCTCATTAAGCCTTCCGGCGCGTGAATCATGCTCCTCCACCACCTTGCTGTCTGCTCTCACTACCCCCTCCCTTCAACCCCCTCCCTTCTCCCCTCCCTCCTCGTTAGCTTGTTATTCTTAACTTCGGAAGCATCTGATGTGAATTCTTCAAGGAGCAATTCACTTCCGACTAAGCCAATGCCGCCTCAGACAGTAGACATTTTCTGGTGCTTGTTTATCTATCCATCGACCCTCCCCCTCCCCTCTGTTGCTTCTTGCCTCTGTTCTTCCCCCTCCCGAGCTGTTGCTTATTTCTTTCGTCTGCTCCTGCCCTTATAATTTTATGGAGAGGCATTGACTTCACTCACTTTCAGTCTGTGGCGCGTATTTCATTTGAAAATCTTACGAGCTGCTATTTCTGTCACCTCCAATGTCAACTTCTAATAAAAAGAAAAAAAGGTTCGTGGGTGCGGTAGAACTGAAAAATAAATAGATCATGTGAGACCACGACGCTTTTAACTTATTTGTTAACACTGTTGAACGCACGGGTTGTTTATATAATTGACACACGTTATCCACTAAATGTGCTTGCTTCCGCTTCTGTTAGTTGTGTTAATCTGCAGGCAGATTGTTAAAAGAAACTGTGGTGATCTTTGCACTTGCAATTTACAATGAGACTCAGCACATTAAGACATGTTTTCTGTCAGTTGCCTTATGGCTAAGGAACTCCTAATTTTCGAGTGTCTCGTCAGAATACAGACAGGAGCTGACTACATTATATGTAGTTGGAGAACAGCGACAAACTCTCTCTAGAAACAAAATGACACATAGTAAAACTGTTGGCAGAAAGATTCACAGCGCCGTGACTCAGTGCCTGCTTTTAAGGCGCTGTTTCTGGCGAGCGGTATAAAATCATGCAGCAAACATCGGCGTTTTATCACCAGTTAAAATGCAAAATAATTTCAAGGACTATAAAAGGAGTATATTGGATGACAGTGACCCACAATCTGCAGTTTTGTGAAGCTCACAGTGACAGATGCAAGATACAAAGCGCTGTGTAAAATACATAACATTCCAATAATCATGTGTTCTTTTTAAGGACATTGTTTAAATGTAAATTAGTGACTGAAAGCGGCTAGACTGCTTTATTTTAAGAAACACATGATGCTGGGTTTGCCAAATGACGCTTAGTCGAAACTGTTTATTTTTCCTTTCAGCGTATATATTAGGCTATGCAATATTGAAAAACTAGCCAGCCTTATAAACCAAATTGACATTTTCAACAGATGGATACGAAAACAATAGAGGACTATAAGATGGAGAAAACTCAGCTGACTGCACACCGTCTCGCGCTTCTGTTTTACTGGTAGAGCTGGACTCAGACACTCTCTCACAGACTCTCACAGACACTCTCTCACAGACACTCTCTCACAGACACTCTCTCACAGACACTCTCAGACACTCACAGACACTCACAGACACTCACAGACACTCACAGACACTCACAGACACTCACAGACACTCACAGACACTCACAGACACTCACAGACACTCACAGACACTCACAGACACTCACAGACACTCACAGACACTCTCTCACAGACACTCTCTCACAGACACTCTCTCACAGACACTCTCACACTCTCACAGACTCTCACACTCTCACAGACTCTCACACTCTCACAGACTCTCACACTCTCAGACTCTCAGACTCTCACACTCTCAGACTCTCACACTCTCAGACTCACACTCTCACAGACACTCTCACAGACACTCTCTTACAGACTCTCACAGACACTCTCACAGACTCTCACAGACACTCTCTCACAGACTCTCACAGACACTCTCTCACAGACTCTCACAGACACTCACTCTCTCACAGACTCTCACAGACACTCTCTCACAGACACTCTCACAGACACTCTCTCACAGACACTCTCTCACAGACACTCTCTCACAGACACTCTCTCACAGACACTCTCACAGACACTCTCACAGACACTCTCACAGACACTCTCACAGACACTCTCACAGACACTCTCACAGACTCTCTCACAGACTCTCTCACAGACTCTCTCACAGACACTCTCACAGACACTCTCACAGACACTCTCACAGACACTCTCACAGACACTCTCACAGACACTCTCACAGACACTCTCACAGACTCTCTCACAGACACTCTCTCTCACAGACACTCTCTTACAGACTCTCACACTCTCTCACAGACACTCTCGCAGACACTCTCGCAGACACTCTCGCAGACACTCTCGCAGACACTCTCGCAGACACTCTCGCAGACACTCTCGCAGACACTCTCGCAGACACTCTCTCACAGACACTCTCTTACAGACTCTCCCACTCTCGCAGACACTCTCGCAGACACTCTCGCAGACACTCTCTCACAGACACTCTCTCACAGACACTCTCTCACAGACACTCTCTCACAGACACTCTCTCACAGACTCTCACAGACTCTCACAGACTCTCACAGACTCTCACAGACTCTCACAGACTCTCAGACTCTCTCACAGACTCTCTCACAGACTCTCTCACAGACTCTCACAGACTCTCACAGACACTCTCTCACAGACACTCTCTCACAGACACTCTCTCACAGACACTCTCTCACAGACACTCTCTCACAGACACTCTCTCACAGACACTCTCTCACAGACACTCTCACAGACTCTTACAGACACTCTCTCACAGACACTCTCTCACAGACACTCTTTCACAGACACTCTTTCACAGACACTCTTCACAGACACTCTTCACAGACACTCTTCACAGACACTCTTCACAGACACTCTTCACAGACACTCTTCACAGACACTCTTCACAGACACACACTCACAGACACACACTCACAGACACACACTCACAGACACACACTCACAGACACACACTCACAGACACACTCACAGACACACTCACAGACACACTCACAGACACACTCACAGACACACTCACAGACACTCACACAGACACTCACACAGACACTCTCACAGACACTCACACAGACACTCTCACAGACACTCTCACAGACACTCTCACAGACACTCTCACAGACACTCTCACAGACACTCTCACAGACACTCTCACAGACACTCTCACAGACACTCTCACAGACACACTCACAGACTCTCACAGACACTCTCTCACAGACACTCTCTCACAGACACTCTCTCACAGACACTCTCTCACAGACACTCTCTCACAGACTCTCACAGACACTCTCTCACAGACTCTCACAGACACTCTCTCACAGACTCTCACAGACACTCTCTCACAGACTCTCACAGACACTCTCTCACAGACACTCTCTCACAGACAGACTCTCACAGACAGACTCTCACACTCTCACAGACACTCTCAGACTCTCACACTCTCACAGACACTCTCAGACTCTCACACTCTCACAGACACTCTCAGACTCTCACAGACACTCTCTCACAGACTCTCACAGACACTCTCTCACAGACACTCTCTCACAGACTCTCAGACACTCTCTCACAGACACTCTCTCACAGACACTCTCTCACAGACACTCTCTCACAGACACTCTCTCACAGACACTCTCTCACAGACACTCTCTCACACTCACAGACTGTCTCACACTCACAGACTGTCTCACACTCACAGACTGTCTCACACTCACAGACTGTCTCACACTCAGACTCTCTTACACTCAGACTCTCTTACACTCAGACTCTCTTACACTCAGACTCTCTCTCAGACACTCTCTCAGACACTCTCTCAGACACACTCTCTCAGACACACTCTCTCAGACACTCTCTCAGACACTCTCTCAGACACACTCTGTAGACACACTCTCTCGACACACTCTGTAGACACACTCTCTCAGACACACTCTGTAGACACACTCTCTCAGACACACTCTCTCAGACACTCTCTCTCAGACACTCTCACAGACACTCTCTCACAGACACTCTCTCACTCTCACACACTCACTCTCACATACACTCTCTCAGACATTCTCACAGACACTCTCACAGACACTCTCTCACAGACACTCTCTCACAGACACTCTCTCACAGACACTCTCTCACAGACACTCTCTCACAGACACTCTCTCACAGACACTCTCTCACAGACACTCTCTCACAGACACTCTCTCACAGACACTCTCTCACAGACACTCTCTCTCAGACACTCTCTCTCAGACACTCTCTCTCAGACACTCTCTCAGACACTCTCTCTCTCAGACACTCTCTCTCTCAGACACTCTCACAGACACTCTCTCACAGACACTCTCTCACTCTCACACACTCACTCTCACAGACACTCTCTCAGACACTCTCACAGACACTCTCACAGACACTCTCTCACAGACAGACTCTCACACTCACACACTCTCACAGACACTCTCTTACAGACTCTCACAGACTCACACTCAGACTCTCTCACTCTCACAGACTCTCACAGACTCTCACTCTCACAGACTCTCACTCTCACAGACTCTCTCACAGACTCTCTCACTCTCACAGACTCTCTCACTCTCACAGACTCTCACTCTCACAGACACTCTCTCACATACTCTCTCACTCTCACATACTCTCTCACTCTCACAGACTCTCTCACTCTCACAGACTCTCTCACAGACTCTCACAGACACTCTCTCACAGACACTCTCTTACAGACTCAGACACTCTCACAGACACTCTCTTACAGACTCAGACACTCTCACAGACACTCTCACAGACACTCTCACAGACACTCTCACAGACACTCTCACAGACACTCTCACAGACACTCTCACAGACACTCTCACAGACACTCTCACTCACACTCTCACTCACACTCTCACTCACACTCTCTCACACTCTCACAGACTCTCACAGACTCTCACAGACTCTCTCACAGACACTCTCACTCTCACAGACTCTCTCACTCTCACAGACTCTCTCACTCTCACAGACTCTCTCACAGACTCTCTCACTCTCACAGACTCTCTCACAGACTCTCTCACAGACTCTCTCACTCTCACAGACTCTCACTCTCACAGACTCTCTCACAGACTCTCTCACAGACTCTCTCACTCTCACAGACTCTCTCACAGACTCTCTCACTCTCACAGACTCTCTCACAGACTCTCTCACTCTCACAGACTCTCTCACTCTCACAGACTCTCTCACTCTCACAGACTCTCTCACTCTCACAGACTCTCTCACTCTCACAGACACTCTCTCACAGACTCTCTCACTCTCACAGACTCTCTCACTCTCACAGACTCTGTCACATACTCTCAGACACTCTCTCACAGACACTCTTACAGACTCAGACACTCTCACAGACACTCTCACAGACACTCTCACAGACACTCTCACAGACACTCTCACAGACACTCTCACAGACACTCTCACAGACACTCTCACAGACACTCTCACAGACACTCTTCACAGACACTCTTCACAGACACTCTTCACAGACACTCTTCACAGACACTCTTCACAGACACTCTTCACAGACACTCTTCACAGACACTCTTCACAGACACTCTTCACAGACACTCTTCACAGACACACTCTCACAGACACACTCTCACAGAACACTCTTCCACAGACACTCTTCCACAGACACTCTCTCACAGACACTCTCTCACAGACACTCTCTCACAGACACTCTCTCACAGACACTCTCTCACAGACACTCTCTCACAGACACTCTCTCACAGACACACTCTCACACTCTCACAGACACACTCTCACACTCTCACAGACACTCTCACACTCACAGACACTCTCACACTCTCACAGACACTCTCACACTCTCACAGACACTCTCACACTCTCACAGACACTCTCACACTCTCACAGACACTCTCACACTCTCACACTCACTCTCAGACACTCTCACACTCACTCTCACAGACACTCTCACAGACACTCTCTCACAGACACTCTCTCACAGACACTCTCTCACAGACACTCTCTCACAGACACTCTCTCACAGACACTCTCTCACAGACACTCTCTCACAGACACTCTCTCACAGACACTCTCTCACAGACACTCTCTCACAGACACTCTCACACAGACACTCTCTCACAGACACTCTCTCACAGACACTCTCTCACAGACACTCTCACAGACACTCTCACAGACACTCTCACAGACACTCTCACAGACACTCTCACAGACACTCTCACAGACACTCTCACAGACACTCTCACAGACACTCTCACAGACACTCTCACAGACACTCTCACAGACACTCTCTCACAGACACTCTCTCACAGACACTCTCTCACAGACACTCTCTCACAGACACTCTCTCAGACACTCTCTCAGACACTCTCTCACAGACACTCTCTCACAGACACTCTCTCACAGACACTCTCTCACAGACACTCTCTCACAGACACTCTCTCACAGACACTCTCTCACAGACACTCTCTCACAGACACTCTCTCACAGACACTCTCTCACAGACACTCTCTCACAGACACTCTCTCACAGACACTCTCTCACAGACACTCTCTCACAGACACTCTCTCACAGACACTCTCTCACAGACACTCTCTCACAGACACTCTCTCACAGACACTCTCACAGACACTCTCACAGACACTCTCATACTCTCTCAGACACTCTCACACTCTCACAGACACTCTCTCTCACAGACACTCTCTCTCTCACTCTCACAGACACTCTCTCTCACTCTCACAGACACTCTCTCTCACTCTCACAGACACTTCTCTCTCACTCTCACAGACACTCTCTCTCTCACAGACTCTCACACACTCTCACAGACACTCTCTCTTACAGACTCTCACACACTCTCACACTCACACTCTCTCACTCTCACAGACTCTCTCACTCTCTCACTCTCACAGACTCTCTCACAGACTCTCTCACTCTCTCACTCTCACAGACTCTCTCACAGACTCTCTCACTCTCACAGACTCTCTCACAGACTCTCTCACTCTCACAGACTCTCTCACAGACTCTCTCTCTCACAGACTCTCTCACAGACTCTCTCACTCTCAGACTCTCTCACTCTCAGACTCTCTCACAGACACTCTCTCACAGACACTCTCTCACAGACACTCTCTCACAGACACTCTCTCACAGACACTCTCTCACAGACACTCTCTCACAGACACTCTCTCACAGACACTCTCACAGACACTACAGACACTCTCTCACAGACACTCTCTCACAGACACTCTCTCACAGACACTCTCACAGACACTCTCACAGACACTCTCACAGACACTCTCACAGACACTCTCACAGACACTCTCACAGACACTCTCTCACAGACACTCTCTCACAGACACTCTCTCACAGACACTCTCTCACAGACACTCTCTCACAGACACTCTCTCACAGACACTCTCTCACAGACACTCTCACACAGACACTCTCTCACAGACACTCTCTCACAGACACTCTCTCACAGACACTCTCTCACAGACACTCTCTCACAGACACTCTCTCACAGACACTCTCTCACAGACACTCTCTCACAGACACTCTCACAGACACTCTCACAGACACTCTCTCACAGACACTCTCTCACAGACACTCTCTCACAGACACTCTCTCACAGACACTCTCACAGACACTCTCACAGACACTCTCTCTCACTCTCACAGACACTCTCTCTCTCACTCTCACAGACACTCTCTCTCTCACTCTCACAGACACTCTCTCTTACAGACTCTCACACACTCTCACAGACACTCTCTCTTACAGACTCTCACACACTCTCACACTCACACTCTCTCACTCTCACAGACTCTCTCACTCTCTCACTCTCACAGACTCTCTCACAGACTCTCTCACTCTCACAGACTCTCTCACAGACTCTCTCACTCTCACAGACTCTCTCACAGACTCTCTCTCTCACAGACTCTCTCACAGACTCTCTCACTCTCAGACTCTCTCACTCTCAGACTCTCTCACAGACACTCTCTCACAGACACTCTCTCACAGACACTCTCTCACAGACACTCTCTCACAGACACTCTCTCACAGACACTCTCTCACAGACACTCTCTTACAGACTCTCAGACACTCTCTCACAGACACTCTCTTACAGACTCTCAGACACTCTCTCACAGACACTCTCTTACAGACTCTCAGACACTCTCTCACAGACACTCTCTCACAGACTCTCAGACACTCTCTCACAGACACTCTCTCACAGACTCTCAGACACTCTCTCACAGACACTCTCACAGACACTCTCACAGACACTCTCACAGACACTCTCACAGACACTCTCACAGACACTCTCACAGACACTCTCACAGACACTCTCACAGACCCTCTCACAGACACTCTCTCACAGACTCTCTCACTCTCACAGACTCTCACTCTCACAGACTCTCTCACTCTCACAGACTCTCTCACATACTCTCAGACACTCTCTCACAGACACTCTTACAGACTCAGACACTCTCACAGACACTCTCACAGACACTCTCACAGACACTCTCACAGACACTCTCACAGACACTCTCACAGACACTCTCACAGACACTCTCACAGACACTCTCACAGACACTCTCACAGACACTCTCACAGACACTCTCTACAGACACTCTTCACAGACACTCTTCACAGACACTCTTCACAGACACTCTTCACAGACACTCTTCACAGACACTCTTCACAGACACTCTTCACAGACACACTCTTCACAGACACTCTTCACAGAACACTCTTCCACAGACACTCTCTCACAGACACTCTCTCACAGACACTCTCTCACAGACACTCTCTCACAGACACTCTCTCACAGACACTCTCTCACAGACACTCTCTCACAGACACTCTCTCACAGACACTCTCTCACAGACACTCTCTCACAGACACTCTCTCACAGACACTCTCTCACAGACACTCTCTCACAGACACTCTCTCACAGACACACTCTCACAGACACACTCTCACACTCTCACAGACACACTCTCACAGACACTCTCACACTCTCACAGACACTCACACTCTCACAGACACTCTCACACTCTCACAGACACTCTCACACTCTCACAGACACTCTCACACTCTCACAGACACTCTCACACTCTCACAGACACTCTCACACTCTCACAGACACTCTCACACTCTCACAGACACTCTCACAGACACTCTCACACTCACTCTCACAGACACTCTCACAGACACTCTCTCACAGACACTCTCTCACAGACACTCTCTCACAGACACTCTCTCACAGACACTCTCTCACAGACACTCTCTCACAGACACTCTCTCACAGACACTCTCTCACAGACACTCTCTCACAGACACTCTCACACAGACACTCTCACACAGACACTCTCTCACAGACACTCTCTCACAGACACTCTCACAGACACTCTCACAGACACTCTCACAGACACTCTCACAGACACTCTCACAGACACTCTCACAGACACTCTCACAGACACTCTCACAGACACTCTCTCACAGACACTCTCTCACAGACACTCTCTCACAGACACTCTCTCACAGACACTCTCTCACAGACACTCTCTCACAGACACTCTCTCACAGACACTCTCTCACAGACACTCTCTCACAGACACTCTCTCACAGACACTCTCTCACAGACACTCTCTCACAGACACTCTCTCACAGACACTCTCTCACAGACACTCTCTCACAGACACTCTCTCACAGACACTCTCTCACAGACACTCTCTCACAGACACTCTCTCACAGACACTCTCTCACAGACACTCTCTCACAGACACTCTCTCACAGACACTCTCTCACAGACACTCTCTCACAGACACTCTCTCACAGACACTCTCTCACAGACACTCTCTCACAGACACTCTCTCACAGACACTCTCACAGACACTCTCACAGACACTCTCACAGACACTCTCATACTCTCTCAGACACTCTCACACTCTCACAGACACTCTCTCTCACAGACACTCTCTCTCTCACTCTCACAGACACTCTCTCTCTCACTCTCACAGACACTCTCTCTCTCACTCTCACAGACACTCTCTCTTACAGACTCTCACACACTCTCACAGACACTCTCTCTTACAGACTCTCACACACTCTCACACTCACACTCTCTCACTCTCACAGACTCTCTCACTCTCTCACTCTCACAGACTCTCTCACAGACTCTCTCACTCTCACAGACTCTCTCACAGACTCTCTCACTCTCACAGACTCTCTCACAGACTCTCTCTCTCACTCTCTCACTCTCACTCTCAGACTCTCTCACTCTCAGACTCTCACTCTCAGACTCTCTCTCACAGACACTCTCTCACAGACACTCTCTCACAGACACTCTCTCACAGACACTCTCTCACAGACACTCTCTCACAGACACTCTCTTACAGACTCTCAGACACTCTCTCACAGACACTCTCTTACAGACTCTCAGACACTCTCTCACAGACACTCTCTCACAGACTCTCAGACACTCTCTCACAGACACTCTCTCACAGACTCTCAGACACTCTCTCACAGACACTCTCACAGACACTCTCACAGACACTCTCACAGACACTCTCACAGACCCTCTCACAGACACTCTCTCACAGACTCTCTCACTCTCACAGACTCTCTCACTCTCACACTCTCTCACTCTCTCTCTCACAGACTCTCACAGACACTCTCTCACAGACTCTCAGACACTCTCTCAGACACTCTCACAGACTCTCACACACTCTCTCACAGACTCTCTCACACTCTCTCACAGACTCTCTCACACTCTCTCACAGACACTCTCTCACACTCTCTCACAGACACTCTCTCAGACTCTCTCAGACTCTCTCAGACGCTCTCTCTCTCAGACTCTCTCTCTCAGACTCTCTCTCTCAGACTCTCTCTCTCAGACTCTCTCTCTCAGACTCTCTCTCACAGACTCTCTCTCTCAGACTCTCTCTCTCAGACTCTCTCTCTCAGACTCTCTCTCACAGACTCTCTCTCACAGACTCTCTCTCACAGACTCTTGGCCTTCTTGGTCATATATAAGGTACCAAAAATGCTTCTGGCACTTTTTTATTACAACTTTCAGCATGCTGCACAGCAGCCACACTTCTCTACAGCACAGCTTAAACACATTGGCAAAGTCAATAGCTCTACCTAAACACTTATAAGGCCCCAAAGGCGAGACCTATTGGCTATGCCAATGCTTGTTTCTTAATCCCTCTACGCCAGCTGATGGGTCTCTTCATTCTCTCGACCTGAAAAGGGTCTTAAAATTCTATTTAGACAAGTCTAAAGCTATTAGGAAATCTGATTAATTGTTTGTAAATTATGGTTCCATCAGAACAGGTTCCCCAGTCTCTAAGCGTTCATCTCCAGATGGATAGTGTCATGTATCAAGCTGGCTGATTAGTTGTCATATAAGCCCCTCTTTTTGACTCCTAAGGCTCATTCCACTAGAGGGAAGGCAGCTACGGTGGCTTTTCTGCACAATGTACCGATTGCTGAGATCTGCAAGGCAGCCACTTGGAAATCGATACATACATTCAAGAGACACTATTGTCTCGACTTGGATACTAGAGCAGACACTCAGTAGGCCAGGCCTCCTTGAGAAATGCTTTTCAATGCTGAAATCAGCTATGATAATTTTGGTTGCTACTCATTTGTCTGCAGGTGGAGGATTGCTATTCGATTCAGTGCTTTTGACTATTGATGAGGATCCCCTGGAAGACAAGGATAAGTTACTTACCTGTAATCCTAGTTCTCTTCCAGGGGTATCCTCATCAAAGTCATAAGCAACCCATCCACCTCCCCAGGCAAATGAGACATCTTTAAGTCATATCTTTGTGCCCTGACCCTCGGGTCTCTGCAAAGAAGAACTGACCTAACTGTCACCTCTGAGGCATGAAGTGAAGCTGGGGGTCATGGCTGCCTTAAAGGCACCGTGCCAGTTTTGTGCTAGAAATTGCTTTCATTTTCTATGCTATTGAGTTTTCAATGCAGCCTATGGGCTAACAATGCCTGCTGTTTTGCAGATTAATTTTCTTCTGCTCATTAAAGAGAGTTCAAGTGATTCTTGTCCTCCTTTTTAGGTTGAGCCTAGCAGCGCGCATGCGCTGCTCTGCGAGGCTTCTTGTTACTACTCTGTGTGGGTCTGACTCCTCCCACACATTGGATTGGCTTTTGGTGTGTCTTTCAAGAATGAAAGCACGCAAATGGCTAAAGGTGGGTGCATGTCCCACCTCTTTTGAAATGTTCACTCCCACGGCGTTTTGCCTCGGGAGCGAGCAGCAGGGCGGCAGCTGCAGTGCTCGTGGATCAGGTTACTATGTAAACAACGCGCCGTGCTTGTACTTTCGCTTGCAATCTGGGGGCCCATCTTATGTTACACCATGCTGTTCTTATATCGCATTGCGTTTTGTTCTGCTGTGTTATGCTCTCCTGGTATGTTTGTTCTGTTGATTGTTACTTTATGCCATGCTTGGTTATGCTCTGTTAGGTTTACTATATTGTTTTGTTATGTTGTTTTATACTCTGCGAGTCTCTTAGCTGTCTCACATTTGTGTTCACTTCATAACAATCGCATCGAACGCGAGGCGTGTGTGCATGACACTTCAGTATCATTTGGTAAGAAGACACCCGACACCACGGTTTCGAATCATTTTTGTGACGGGGGCTGTGTCACAAACCCCACCCTCTTGTCCTGGTCCCCAGCCTATCAGCAAGCGAGGGCGCCGTGTCATGCTTAAACCTAAACACGGAAGAATCGAAACTGAAATTCCGAAGAGTTACCATTTAATCTTTTGTTGTGAGGAAGCAGGCAGTAGAACCAAGGGAACCGAAGGCAGGAGGCTGCGCAGGTAGGTGCTTCAATTTATTATTGCTTTGTTGCTGTTTTTAGATACCTTTGCAACCCTGCTTCGTTTAAGACAGGGATGCAGGGCAGAGTGTGGTCCTTCTGAAAGAGGCAGGCATAGTGGAGCCGTTAGGACGCTGGATCTCAGGGAGACAGGCAGGGTGGGCTTTAAACGGCAGGTACAAGCAATGTGGGAGCTGCAGGTGCTCCCTAAACAGGCATGGGTATTCTTTCACTGTTGGCGTCCAGCTTTTTATACAGCATTTAAGACCGATAATCGCCCCGCTTCTCATCAGTTTTTGCGCATATGTGGACTTCGGCACTGTGCATTGAAGCACTTTGTCCAAGATCACACAATAAAATGACATGATTCTAACTTATTTAAATAACAAATGTGCCTGTTGCCAAACGTAATCTGGACTCAATATAGTGATGAAGGAAGGATGGGGCATTGGGTTAGCAGTTGTCGTAAGTAACTCGTGAGTGGCGGATCTCAGCAGATGGCAGATGCGAGTATTCACGTCACAGACACATTTTGACGGGTGGTCAGATGGCACCTTGATTAGCTCCGCCCTGGGCGACAAAGCTGGCATCAGACTTTGTCTTGGACTTTTACTTCTCTACTGTTCCCCTGAGCCCCCCCCTCCACCCCCCCACTAGGCACAAACACAACCTTTCCCTTAATGAGGCGGCAACGCCTCTTCAATACTCACTCCTCCTCTGCTGCATTTGCTGCTCTGCCCGACCTCCTCCCTCCACCTCCGGGGGTCTCCCCGCTGCGCCATGGCACGAATCCCCCTGCACTTTGTAAGTATGCATTTCTGTATGCTTGTGGTTTTTTTGTGCCTTTTGAGTCTCTAGCTTATTGGTTTCCGTGTGTGAGAGAGACTGTATGTGCGAGCACGTGTGTGTGTGTTTGGGGTGAGCCTCACTTTCCTTTCTTGTTAAGTTAGTCAACTTTAAGGGACAGTCGGCCGGAAATGCTTTTTTTTTTTAACTGGGCATCTCAGCGCAGACTGCTAAGAGGGTATTTAAAGCAGTAAACCCAGCAGAGAATGCAACCTTCCCCCTCAGAATGTCAAGGACGAGTAAACACAAGGGCAGTAGCTTCCTTTGAATTAGCTTATTAAAAGTACTGGTATTGTTTGCAGATCAAGAGTAAAACAGGATTAACAAGCACACGCAGTGTGTGCAGGTTTGTTTTAAACATTACCATGCAAAATCTGGAGCTATTTTATGGATATAGTTTTAGGTCTCTGCCATCCTCCTGTTGCGTCGGTATCTTGCTGCCTTTCCCCGTGTTGCTTCTGTGTTCCATTGCCCTCCCCGTGTTGCTTATGATTCCCCCTGTTGCTTCACCCCTTGCTCTCCCTGTTGTTTCTATTCCCCTGATTGATTTAAAAACGCTTTTGTTCATTTTATTTTTAATTACCGATCTTACTTGGATCAGTAACTAAAAACAAAGTGTCCATGTATGCATGGTGCCTACACAATGAGGCTGGCAGCCACGCAAAGTATTTTTACATTTTACTTTAGCTGTGTAGCGTGGCCACAAACCATTGGCGAGACCTATTGGCTTTGCCAATGCTTGTTTCTATTTTCTACAATCTACGGTTGCAAAAGCAGATTTTTAGTACAATGATTAGCCTTTGATTTTTTCTATGAGGCTGCATTGGTTTGTGAAAAATGATATATATATCGGTATATATATGTTTTCATATATAATTTTTTATAGATTCCAGGGTCCCCGCGCATGGGCGGGTATATTCAGTGCTTAAGACTTTGATGAGGTTACCCCTGGAAGAGAACTAGGATTACAGGTAAGTAACGTATCCTTTTTGACAGGTCAGACCCTCCCTTTTAATCATTAATAACTCACCCCTATGTAGGCCTTGTGTCCCACAAGAAATGGTGCATGATATTTAAAAGTAGGCCATGTAGGAATTTAATATTAACATGTACTTACAGTGACTAGCACCCAAAAGCAATTTTCACTGCAGCACGGCTAGCTGTCCTATGAGGAAGGCCAGAGTACAGATTAAAATTATAATGCTGTATCTCAGGCATGGGGCTAGCTAGAAAAATAATTCAACAAATATTTTTTATAGTTATTCAAAATTCAGTAGTGAAGTCTAATTTTTACTAAATAGTAAGAAAATAACTTTTGAAAGTTACCTTTTTCCACCTGATGGTCCTAGAGGCTAAATTTGCATTTGCTCTCTTACTTCTGCAAGCCAGTAATTAGCCTTCAAGTAGGTATGAAAAAGGTTTGAAATGCTTCCCAGGGGCAAACAATAGGCTTAACTGAATGGGCAGCTATGATTCCTAAACCTCACTGAATAGGCAGTTGGGGAGCTGTGAGCGTCCTTTTTGATATTAGTGTTCACTTCCAGCGGCCTGTCTGAATCGTTTCTGTCCAGGAATATGCCTCCAGAACGTTGAGTGGTTGAATTTCCACGTGCTGATATGTCTGACCAGCTTGGCTTGTACTGTTTCACCTACCCAGAAAGGGACTGTTTGAGTAGCTGCATTCAGACAGCCATCTGCGTACACTGCTGAATGAATACTAGCTAAACGTAATTGGACAATATTTATCCGTGTGCCCATGTGATACATCCATTGCAGCAAGGTTGAAACCTTGAGAGTAGTATCTATGCTGGCTACACTTTGTTGTGTTATGTGGCGTTCCCGGAACAACAGTCACAATCAACTGTTGATCCCAACATAGATAGTTTGCAGAGACTTGATGGTCTGCTGCTTTACCTACTCCTTGTGCCAAATTGTTTATCCTTTGTTTTCACTTGCAAGACCTTATGAGTTGACAATTACCCCACCTGTATTGATTACATTCCACATGTCCATTTTCCCTCTTCCAGTTTCACTCTGTGGTTCAGGTATTTGATGTAAAAATACATATAACTCTTCTTCCCATATTCCTTGTAAATGTCTACATGTTATACCTCGAGAAATTGAATGCTACAGGCCTGAAGAGCGGGAGAAATCATTCTTCCTCCCTAAAACTCTGATGCCATCTCAGAAGGCGAACCTGTACCTACCCATGCTTGTATGCTGGACCAGAGTAAGGTGGTGTTCAAGGAACCTGCCAGAGCGTTTACTCCTCGAGTGGAGAAAAAATATAATCATTTCACTGAAGAAAAAAAACCAATGCATTAAGGGGAACACGCCGGCAGACTCCTTCATAGTGGCGACAGACCGAAAGAGAAATTACACTCCCACGTTAGCCGGCCCATCATCGGAGAAGAAGAGCTAAAGAATGGACCTGGTGAGTAGAAAAATAGAGAGGGAAGCAGCAACGCAATGGAGAATTGCACACTCCAGTGCACTCCAACAGGTACGGCCACCAGCAATGAGAGGAAACGGAAGGACTCGTACAAAACCTTTCAGAGGAATTAAAAAAGAAAGCAAAAACAGTAGTCCAAGAGGGCAAGAACATTGCCAACTTTTGCCTCAAATCAGCACTGGACGTGGAGCATAACGCCAGCAGGCAGATGTGCATGAGCATCAGCCTCAGGAGACATGCATGTCTCAGGGTGTCTGGATTCAAGGTTGAAGTGCAAGCATCCTTCATAAACATGTCTTTCACAGGAGAAGCAATTTTCAGGACTGCTGTAGACGATGCACTCCAGCTAAAAAAGAAGCCAAGCCCATGAGGGCCTTACAATTCAGAGGATCCTTCTGGAGAAGGTGAGCCTCCATGGAGACCAACAGGCAGGGCAGGTTTCTCACCAGCCCCACAACTACACCTACAGCACACAGAGTGCCCCTTTTTGCATGGTTACCCCCCACTTTTGGTCTGACAGGTTCCCAGGGCCTGTGTTCTTTCCCAAAGCTGTACCCACAATTGGCACATCTCTGGCCACAGGTAAGCCCTTTGTAAAAAGTACCATGTGTACCAAGGGCACTGTGACCAGGGAAGTCCTCTAAGGGCTTCAGCACCTATTGTGCCACCCTTAGAGGCCCTGTACCTTAACATCCACACACTGCTGTTGCAAGCTGTCTGTTTTGGTGCAGAGAAAAGTGAAGAGTCGAGATGGCACACATCCCTGTGTGCCATGCCTGCAACCCATTGCCTGGGGCCTAGGTAAGGCACCCCTCTAGCAGGGTGCACTTGCCCCAGGTGGCATAAGCCCTCTACCCCTACATTGTCTAACTCCAGACATTGTAAGTGTAGTAATGCCATAAAGCGTATATGGTCTGGGAGTCGGTCATTATGAACTCCACTGTTCCATAATGGCTTTACTAAAACCTGGGAAGTTTGGTAGCAAACTTCTCAGCACATTAAATCCCACACTGGCATTAGTGTGGGTTTAATGTGTAAATGCTCCCATAGGACATCTTAAAGATGCCTTCTGAAAGACGACCAGCCCTGGTGTGGTTCCTGAATGGCTGCCTGTCATTTGCCACCACCAGACAGGTTTCTGGACCCCTGGGTAGAGAGCCTCCGTTCTCTGGGTCACAAAACAAAGACCTGGGCAGAGGTGTCATCCCTCCTCCCCTAGGATGGGCTGGGTCCACAAAATAGGGAAGCTTCAAAGATCTGCCGCCTTTGTAAGCTGTCCCTGCTTTTTGCTGACCCCAGCAACTGGCTCCCACTGGTTCTGACCCCCACTTTGGGTGAGAAAAGGGAGCTAGGAGTAGAGGTGTGCCCACCTTCGCTAATCCCACCCCTCAGGTGGAGGAGGCGAGGTGAAGCACACATCTCAGTACCCTCCATCTTTGAGATGAGGGGACCCAACCAATTAGGAAGAGGCTCATGCCCCCCTCCTAGTGGAGGGTGGCATAATAGGGAGTGTACTCACCCCAAGGAAGGGACCAATTGGTTCTGACCTACACACCTCTGTAACGCCCCTTAATTTAGTATTTAGGGGCGATCCCGAACCTTGTCTCCTCAGATTTGAGGAAGAAAGAAGGGCCGAAGAGCTGTGCTGACCCAGGAAGACGAGGACACTTACTGCTTTGGCCCCAGCCCTACCGGCCTGTCCAGACTCAGACCTGACTACAGCGAAGAAAGCAGCATGTCCAGCAGCCCCCCAGAGCACTGAGGACCTGTCCTGCATTCACCTTACAGACTGTCTCCCGTGAGCACCGGATTTGCTCAACAAATACTCCAAGACCAGAACCCGGACTCAGGCAGCTCTGCGGTTCTGCATCCGACACCCACGGCTCGAGTTTGAGTATCCCAACACCACAAGGAGGTCTCACCAGCGATCCTGACCTAGGATTTGGTGATCCCCGACCTCCCTCAAGCTTCAGGACAACGCCTGCAGCCTCAACCTGAAGGGTCCCCCCGACTGCTACAGGACCTGGTAAGAAAACCAGATGCCAAAAGACACCCCTGCACCCGACGCCCCACAGCCTTGGGTGGCCCATCCGACAGTGTCCAGGCATCCCCCAAAGAACCCAATTTACCTCTCCAGCTGGTGGTCGCCTTCAGGAAGTCTCCCTGCCCGAGGCCGCAGCCCCTTTGTCGAACTGGAGGTCTCCATTGGAATCCACAGGGTCCCCTACGTCTCCTTGGCACACTGTACTCGGCCTCCCCTGTGCCACTGGTGGTGCAGCTCCTGTGCTGATTGTTGGCCCCTGCAGTGCTGACCTTAATCCCAGGAGCTTTGCTCCCACAACTGAGTGGCCTGCTCGTAAGCAGTCCCTGAGCGATGGCCCATTGGCTAACGTTGGGCCCCTGCACCCAGCCGCCCAAGTGCCGCGGTTGGTGAAGTTTGAGTACCTACCTAGACCTTGGTAAACCTTGGTCCTAACCCCCAAAACTCACAATCATAAGTCGATTACTTACCTGAGAAACCCCTAACACTTTTTCCCATAGGAACCAATGTTGTGATGGTTTGTTCCCGGAAATGTTGTGTTGAGCTGAACTTTGTTTGAAAGAAAAAGTAACTAAGCTGCAATCCCTAAAAAGTCTTACTTACCTTGTATCATGAGATTCCCTGTGTGGTATCTAGGCATACCACCCCGAGTAGTTGTTGTAATCCAAAAGTAATCTAAAAGTATTCCAAAAGTAATTACTGTGTAATTTAAGCTGTTTTAAAAGCCAATACAAACCTGTAACGATTGCAAATTCCACCACAACTGCATTTTCTTGTAATGTTGTGCCTTTGAGAGTATATTTTTCTTACCTCTGCCAAGTCCTGCTTGGTTCTAAAATAAAACATAAGTATACCTTTTTTATACTTACCTAATGGTCTGGATTCAGTCTGAGTGTGTGCTATCAGTCTTGATTGAGTGAATACAATAAATGCTTATCACACCCGCTTGATAAGCCTAACTGCTTGCCCTTACTACCACAAAAAGAGCTGTTAGTATTTACCTAATTTAGCCTCTGCTATACCTCTGGAGACTCCCTGAACTCTGTGCACACTATACTTTACTTTGGTATAGTATATACAGAGCCAGCTTCCTACAGAGAGGGCAACCCACAAAATGGGACCAAGCAAGATAGACTACAAGGCCCACAGCCTCCACAATTCCTCCAAGATTAGAGGTCAGTCATCTCAGACAATTGGATCTTAAACATAATAAGACACAGTTACTGCATAGAACTAATCTGACCACTGCTTAAGTTCCTCCACGCCAGAAGGATTCAACTTTCTCAGTTTGAGACGCATCTATTAAAAGAAAGGGAGCGTCTTTAGGGAAGCGGTATCTACCCAAGTGGACTGTCTGATCAAACGACTTCGTCCTCGGTATTTGCACCTTGGCCAGTAAAAGACTGGACCATTTTCTTGGACTGTCGTCCGTTGAGAAATACAGGATGATTTTAGCAGGGATTTCTTTCCCACTATTAACAGATCGAAGTATGCACGTCAAGGGTTGATATAGCATAGTTTGTACAGGTTTACACGCGCCTTGTATAACCTGAGGAGGCCAGAAACTCAACAGGCCGAAACAGGTCTACTTTTTCTTAAAAGGAGACCTCAAGAAACGGAAAAGAATAGATACAAAAAACACCAATCTAAGCATAACAGCATATCGGTTTTAGATAATAAACTGGATGGTAATTGAATCCATATGTGGACGACCTACAAGAAAACCATGACTGCTACGTAATCAGATGCACAGCATGTGCATTCAGAAAATGATTCATGCTGCAAAATGAAATGGTTACTTACCAGTAGGAGTAGGTTTGAGGCATGTGTGGCTGTAGATGCACATGCTGTGCATACTCCTGCCATCTGGTGTTGGGCCTGGATGTGTGCAAGTTGTTTTTCTTTTAAGAAGTCTTTCAGGTCAAGAGGTGTTGCGACTCCTCCTCTTGATGATAATGCGTATGGTCATCGACTCCACTGTTAGATTGTTTTCGGATGTGTGCTCCGGGTCGACACCGTTGCGGTGCTCTTTTCGGTTCACACGGTTCCTTCCATTTGTTGGCATTGTACTTCAACAACGTCTCCTTTACTTTCTGTCTCAGGCCGAAGCTGGATTACTTTGTTCGAGCAGGGTCCAGGTCAATCGCAGCCCCTCCTGGGCCTCGCCTGTCGGGCCTACTTCCATCTCATCGTCTCGTCTCTCCACCATGTCTCAACAATGATGGTATTCATTGTATACACTTTTATTAATTTCTTTTCTCTTCCACTTATGTCTCCTTTTCTCTCTTCCTTTCTTTGTCTATTGCACTTAGGGGATTTGTCTTTAATAGGGCGCACTGGTGATTTTAGGCTGTATGGTCTAATGTATGGTGAACATCCTTCATCACTCGATATTCTCTGCATGTTACTATATTCTAAGTTTTGCACAATGTGCTTGCTTGTGGAGAAGACTACTCTTGGTTTGGTGTAACTCCATCATACACTTTTTCGTGTTCATGGACACCTTTCCCGTGGGAAATGGTGTTTCTTATGTAATAATTTGGGTAGTTCTCATATTGGTTATTTTGATTTTGCTTTACAGCCCTGAGGAAGTTGTAGGCCTAGTTTCCATACGACGAAACATGTGTTGGCTGTTCTTGTGGTGTTATATGCCTGTCATCATACCTACATTTGAAGAACTACTGGATGAAAATTGAATAAAGAATTCTTGAATCTCTTATATTTCTGGAATTTGTTGATCGACCTTTTGAGCACTCAGGACTTTCGTTGTTTGAGATTTGTCTGCTACTGCCATTCAACACATATTGACCCATTAAAAGCCACAGGACAGTGTCTGTTAATGACTTCACTTGCAAATTTCTGGGCTAGCCTTTACCTCCATTAGATTACACCTAGCTGCTGTGGCTGCCTATCTTCAGAATAGACAACACATCCCTCTCTATTCAGGATACCAGTCTTTAAAGCTTTCATGGAGGGCCTCAAAAGGGTCATTCTTCCCTGGGTCCCACTGGCACCCTCATTGAATCTTAACATTGTACTCGCACGACTCATGGGTCCTCCATTTGAGTCTCACCACATCTGCCTCCTTCAGTTTCTCTCTTGGAAGGTGGCATTTCTAGTTGCTTTCACCTCACTCAGGCATGTCAGTGAGCTTTTGGCCTTAACCCAGCAAGAACCTTTCTTCCAAGTGCATAGGTATAGGGTTGTCCTCCGCACCAACCCCAAATTTCTCCTTAAGGTGGTGTCTCACTGCAGCCTTAATCAGTCTATTGACCTTCCTGTTTTATTTCCCAAAACCTGATGCAGTTGACAAACTGGCTCTCCATACTGTGGTTTAAAGCGAGCTCTCATGCACTACGATGATTGAACCAGACCATTTAGAAAGACGTAGCAACTTTTTGTTGTTTTCGCCAAACCCGACTGAGGGAAGTCCCTATCCAAGCCTGACATTGCCAGGTGGATAGTTGAATGCATCCAGACCTTCTATGCTGATGCCAAGAGGACTCTACCCAGTCCTCTTAGAGCCCACTCTCCTCAGAAAAAAAGGAGCTTTATGGCCTTTCTGGGGAACATCCCTAGATCGGATATATTCAAAGCAGCTACCTGGGCTACACCACACACTTTCACAAAACACTACTGTGTGGATGTCCTAGCCCACCAACAAGCTAATTATAGTCGGGCAGTTCTTCGCACAGTCTTTCAATGTATCAACACCCATAGGCTAACTACTGTTTTTTAGGAGGACTGCTTTACAGTCCATGCACAGCATGTGTATCTACAACCACACATGCCTCCAACGGAAAATATTACTTGCCCTTTAAGCATCTGTTTGTGGCATGTGGTGCTGTAGATTCACATGCACCTGCCCTCCTCCCCAGATGCCTCTGGATGTTGCAGTATCTTTTTACTACTTTTTTTTCCCTATCCCTCTATATTGCTTCACTTTACATTCCATCCTCAACCGCTGTGCGGAAAAGTAATCTAACAACAGAGTTGATGACCACGTGCATTATCACTAAGAGGAGTCACAGCACCTCGTGACTTGAAACATCCAGGTCTAACTCTAGATGGCAGGAATATGCACAGCACGTGAATCTACAGCTCTACATGCCATGAACGGATGCTTTCAGGGTAGGCCTGAAGTAGTTTTCTGGATTCACATGTGACTCACCCTCCTCCCCAAAAATGGGGGTAAAAGCAAATAGCGGAGATAAGTAACACTTCAAAACAAGAAAAATTCCAAGGAGAGCAGGCACCAGGAGACAAATCTGAAGATGACGACCACGCACAGGACCATCTGTGGCGCCTTCTGACGTCACACAGGAGATGGACTTAACAGCATATGGTGGTTGACGACACCCGCATTCAAAAAAGAAAAAGAGAAGGACTGTAACAAACTGACTTTTTGTATGATATGCCAAAATGAGGTATATTGTGCAAAGAGTCCAGGTATTCCCTTACTAGTAGACTTTGGCTTGCTCTAGCAATCCCAAGGTGCTGTTCTAGGGGTTAATGGGGTCGAGCAGCCTTGGGCTTATCAGAGAGGAGCGTTCGACATCTGCAAAATACACAAGCAGTCAATAAATGATGCACAAGACTCAATAAGGAGATCCACACCAATTTATAAAAGAATAACGCATGTGTGTGTGTGTGTGTGTGTGTGTGTGTGTGTATGTATGTATATATATATATATATATATATATATATATATATACACACAAACACACACCAGATTCAATACGATCACGTAAGTACGTTTTGCAAGAGACATACTTTACGCTTTCAAAAGATTACACTTTTCAGTAGCTGCAAGTTTATCCTATAGGAGAAAAAACAAGTATGGCATACAGGTAGAGTACTGCGACTTACACGACCAATCTCAAGGACTTAAGCTGAGCATTGGGCAAGGTCCAAGGCAGCACCAGCAGGTCACCTCCAGCAGCATTAGGGCATCCGGGTGTGGTGGTGCAATACAGCGTCTGGTGCCCAATGTTAGTCTATAGGGATTGGTCTTCGTGAGAAGAGGCTGCGGATTTGGACAGAAAGGCAAGTCGGGCTGTACCAACAGGGGGCTCAGGCCTCATGATGCTTGGGGACACCTTTGGTCCTCTTCTCCACAGGCCAGGGGCGACTGGTGCAGAGGTGTCCTTAGGCGTCAAGTTTTTGTCACCGAGAGCAGTCGTGGTAGAGGGGGCCAGCACACAGAGGCTGCGGGCAGTGTTGGGAAGTCCACGTCGGGGGAAACCCAAGGTGGACTTTGAGTCAGGAGGGTCTGAGGACCATGTTGGCACCAGTTGGCCCAATTCAGCTTGAGCTAGGCAGCTCGGGTGCTGTGGTGCTTTCAGGTGTCGTGTTTTCGTGGTCTTGGAGCATCACAGTTTTCTTTTTTTTAGTACTGCAAGGTGCAGGGTAGCAGCTTCACTGTTTCACTGGAGTTCCCAATTCTTGGGCGAAGTGCAGGCAGTTGTCCCAAGCTTTGGAGACGCAACAGCTGCAGGACCAGTCCTCTTTTGGAGCAATTGTCGAAGTCAGCAGACAGGCGGGCAGGGTTGGCGCCAAGTCAGTTACTTGTTCTTCTGTTCTTGCTTCTTGCAACTCTTCACGTCCGTCTTCTTCTTTCATGTCGGCAGGATCTGATTTTCGGGTGCCAGGGGCTCCCCTAAATACCTAGATTAGGGGAGTGTAGGATAGTAGCCAATGGGCTGCGGACCCCTGGGTCACCACGCCCCCTATATGACCACTTCCTGTTGGAAGTGGGCATAACCCTGTCCCAGAATTCCTAAGTTTGCCATCACCAAGATGGCAGACTCTGAAATTTCATCTACACTTCAGGTAGCCCACCTTAGAAAGGTGAACACGTCTATCTGACTACTATTTTTCGTGCCTTTGTCCGTGCGCCAAATGGGCCCTGGTCAAGGGGGGTCGGCATCCTCTTCTGTGAGGGAAGCCAGATTTATAAACCAAAGGCGGGTGGGCTCTTTGAAGCTCCCTGCCTTGGATTGCTAATTCTCAGGTCATCCCGAGCAGACTTTGTCCCTGACCTCCTGATAGCAAAGGCCTACACTCTTGGGGGTCAAAAACTTGTCTGGGTGGCAGGCTGGCTTAGACCAGTCCTTGAACGCACCAGGAGCTTGTAGATTATCAGGGGGCCACCTCTAAGGTGCCCTCTGGGTTCATGTATTAATAAATCCATCACTCGAATCAGTGTGGGCTTATTAATACGAGATGTTTGATGACAAACATCCCAGTCTTTAGTGAAGCCATTATGTAGCTGGGGGAACTCGTTTTCACCAGTGTCCAGCACATGTACATAAAATGGCTTCCCTGATCTCTTGTACTGGCAGCAATGGAACTAACTAGCACAGGGGCATATCTGCTCATGCAAACATGTCCACACATGTAGTATAGTGCACCCTGCCTTAGACCTGTAAAGCCTGCTGTAGGGGTGACATACCTATACTGCATGCAGCGTCTTGTTTTCACTTTTGTCTGCACCAAGACACGCAGCCTGCAGTGGCAGTCTGTATGTATTTGGTAAGGGGTCCATTAGGGTGGTACAATTCGTGCTTCAGCCCTCAAACACCCTCCTTAGCCTCCCTGCCCTAGGTGCCAGGGGTACCATTTACTAGCGACTTACAGGGAGTGCTAATGGTATTGCCAATTGGGGTACCAATTGTATAGTTTTGGGAAAGAGATCTGGGGGCCTGGTTAGCAGGAACCCAGTGCACCTCCAGTCAAAATCACATCAAATAGCAGGCAAAAAGTGGGGGTGACCATGTCAGAAAGGGGCACTTTCCTACAATTACAAGACACGATTCCGGACCCAACTGCTTGATTTCGTAATAGATGCAAAGCTTGTGAATCCAGAAAACTCTTCAGGATGCAAAACTACTTCTAAAGGTAATTAACACTTTTGTTTTAATCTTCTTGGCACTGGTCTAAATGCTATAGTGCCTGAATGATCATTAGATCTGTTTATTTTTAATAGTTGGGTGAGCTGTATTATATTTTCCGACATTTCAGGAACAGAGTGCACGTCATCCATGTGACTTCACCATCCAGTCTATGCTAACATTTTTGCACAGTTTCTTGTAAATTTTCCTGAACTGAGGGTTAAGTGTCCTATGAGTCTCACACAGCAATTGAAATCTGCTCCCTGGACATGGTGAGTGCCACTTTTAAGACAACAAAGCAATGCGCAACACTCGCCTGAGGTGTCTGCTTGGAATGTTCTCTTCACACACCACGTGTATCAATCCTGGGATCTCATGAGACATTGTCTAGATTCCCAGTGTGGGATTGCTCAAAATCTGAATCCTGCAGGTTTATTGAGGATGTGAGTTCAACTGCACTCTCCACCCCCACTGCAATATTACTAGTTTATTGTGGCCTAAGACTTTCGCCACCTTGAAAATGCCCAAAGTGGGTAGGGGTAGCCCCAGGAACCTTTACCCCATTGGTTAGAGCGTGCCCAGGAGTCATTTCCACCCTCAACTCCCACTCCAGGCACCCACTTTAGAACATTCTTGGACCTCAGGAAGATCAGAAGAGGACTAAACTTTCTATTTGCGACCTAAGTAGAGCCCTGGAGTACTGAACCTGCTCTCTATTGTACCCAGGGAAAAGACGTGGACTCTAAGGGTCATAAGGCTGACTTCTCAATCAATCAGTAGATTTGTAGAGCTCGTCTTGTTACTCGTGCGGGTATCCTGGCACTGGCACGGTCCACTTGATTAGCCCAACAGCTAGGTCTTCTGGGCCTTTTGGAACTCTGAAAGAGATGGGGAGGTCCTTAGATGAAAGGGTAGCTCGTTTCATGTCTTTGCTCCTATGTTGGAGAAGGAGCAAATTCCGTAACTGCTACGTCGGTTGCGGGGTTGTGGGTTAGAAAAAGGGACATGGAGCAGAGATGTCTGGTGGGCTGATGGAAGTTCAGGTGGTGGTTCAAGTAGGTGTCCGCAGTTGTGTAGGGCCTTGTATGCATGGGTCAGGAGCTTGAACTGGCATCTTTTCTGTACAGGGACCAGCACTCCAGTGGAGTTACCTGCGATAGGGGGTGATGTGGATTTGTCTAGGGAGATCCAGGATGAGTTGGGCTGCGGTGTTCTGTATGGTCTGTAGTCGTCGTCTGTTAGAGAGCGTTGCCGCAGTCCAGTCAGCTGGAGAGGAGGGCCTGGGTGATGGTTCGTCTTGAGCTTTGGGGTAGCCATTTGAATATCTTGTGAAGCATGCAGAGGATGAAGAAGCAGGAGGAGGACATGGAGTTTACCTGTAAGGTCATGGTTAGCTTGTTATTCAGAATGATGCCTAGGTTCCTAGCGTGGTCAGTGGGGGTAGGATTAGGTGTGAGTTCTGAGGGCCACCAGGATGTGTCCCATCGGAAGTTTTTGTTTCCAAAAATCAATACCTCTGTCTTGCCCTTCAGTTCTAGCTGTAAGAATACAACAAGCTACAAGAGGCCTTTCCTGCATCTGCCGAGCTAATCATTGGAAATAGGAACTCAGATGGACCCGGCTATTGGCGTCTGGCTTACTCCCTGTTAATGTCTAAGCGCCTCCCCTCTGCTCCTGGGAGGCTTTATAAGTGTACTCCTTTGGTAGATTCGGACTTAACAACTAAAATCAGAAGGTAAAATCTTCGACCAGGGCCAACCTGGTTGGTGTATCTGACTCGCGCTCCATCATGGTCCACATCAAATTGCGTCTAGGTCACTGTCTACCGCGACCATTGACTAGCTTTGGCACCTTATGCTTCATGTCACTATTCCTACTTAAAACTTTCTTTAAAAAAAAAAGTAATATCCCAGGACTTCGCTCATTGGATTTTTGTAATTTCTGTTCCATTTGGTTTACAAAATTTTTCTTGGATTTTCAAATACCATTTGGGATTTATGTTTTGCATTTCGATCTCATTATTGTTTTGTACTGATAAAAATGTAACACATTCCCCTAGGTTAAGCCTGTGTACGCTGTGTCATAGCCACCAGGGGGTTGTGCTCAAGTTAATTTAGTGACTGTGAGGGTTCACTCTGATAAGGGTTATGAGTATTCCTTGAAGTGGGTAGTCACCCCCCTGTCCTCGCACCCAAATCCAATTGTTTACAGTGCAGAATTGTTGAACAGTTTTTTGCATTGTTATGAATCCAAAAAGTGTTTCTTTTTTAATATTAATTACAAATTAGCTAGAACTACGATGTTTCTTTTGGCATATTGTGGACGTATGCACAAAATCTTTTCTCTCTCCTCCCTCAATACTATCAACATTAATATTTGCTTCAAGTATATTGTTTTCCTTGGCAGGCAGTAGGATTGAAAAATATCATCACTTTGAAAACATGTTTAAACCAGTCTACAGTTAGTTAAACTAGGAGTGTTTGCTTTACATTTTCATCCTTTCAGAAGTTACAAAAGTCAGACGGAACCTCTTCAATCAGGAGATTCGTTCGCCAACAAAAAGATCTTCAAAAATGCCAAGAAGTCAGTCCGTTTCTGCTGTGGAGGGAGCCAAACACAGACGCAGTCTATCGAACGACAGTAATAAAGGTAGGATATGCATTTGATTTTTACTTCCTCTATTGATTTGATATTGCCAGCTTTCCAGGTTGCCCACCCTTGATGTTTTTAACAGTAACCCTTTCAATTTATATTGTAGTTAATGGGGCTTCTATTTTGTACTAGTCCTTTTTGTTATTAATGCAGTTAAGTTTTTTTCCTGTGCCTCTGGTGTAATCCTCTGTGGGTCCACAGATACATTTATATACTATACCCAGTCCATCTCTTGTGCCTCTAAAGATTGGCACTCCTAAATGGCATCTTTTGACCCCCATTAAAACAAAACATATCGCAAAGACCAGTTATTTCTGGAAGCATGCATAGCAGCTTAACCTCCTGCACTATCTTGAATGCTAGATTTCCTTTTACTTTTCAGTTCCGAAATGACATTTGCACAACATGGGATATTTTGGAGTTTTGCTTTCGGCTTTCATTTTTTGCCCCTTTGGTGTTGTTTTTAGCATAGTGTTTTATACAAGAATCTTCAGTTTTTTTAGTGCAGTGAGACAAGGTGGTATAAAAGTTTTTTTATTTTTGATGGATATTTCCAACTGCAGATTCCTCACCTTTAGAATATTCTACTGTAGCCAGACTGAATTTGGAAGTTTTCACATCAGTGCTCATATGGGCAGATGCCAGTTCAGACCCAGACCGTATCATGGCCGTACTTCCGGGCTTTGCCATCTCCAGACTAGATCGGCCTCTGAAAAGGGGCGGAGGGTTAGCAATTATTGCTAAGGAACATCTGAAAGTCTCCTTTTAGCCCCTACGAGAAATATCGTACTGTGAGGCGCTGGCTTTTAAAATTGCCCTGACAAACCAATACTCCTTTAACGGGGTTCTACTGTATAGACCACCAGGTCCTAGTGCAGCGTTTTTACATAATAGCAGTCACCTGCTGGACATTAAACTTCTGTCTCCAGATTTCACTATCCTAGGGGATTTTAACATCCACCTAGAAAACCGGGCAGCTAACGACACTGCGACCTTCACCGCCCCGCTGGGAAGTGCAGGCCTCACACAACTTGTGAATAGCCCTACCCGTAAGGCCGGTCATGCTTTAGATGGCATTTTCTCAGAAAACCTGTATTTTACATTCTCCTCCATCATCCCTCTAGCCTGGTCCCATCATTCAGCAGTAATGTTCAGCAGCTGTCCAAAAGCAGTAACTGAGCCGGTACCCCCATCCCGGGCCAAATCGCTGAAACGCCCATGGCATAAAATTACCCCAGAAATCCTTAAGACCCATTTGCACTACTCTAAACCTGGTCTTCCGGCAGATCTAGACGAGGCCACCAATATCTATCATAATTGGATTTCTGATAATCTAAATATTTTAGCAGCGTTAAAAAGCATTACCAATAAAAGGACCACCCCTCCGAGCTATGGTTTGATGACAGTTTGAGACTTCAGAAGCAAACGTGTTGTAGGCTGGAGAGGAAATGGCGCACAAATTATGAGCCTAACTATAAGTTCATTTATAAAAAAAGCCATCTTGGAATACAAAACAAAAATTTTAACGACGAAAAAGTGCTATTTTTCCTTTAAAATTAGGACTTCCCTAAATTCCTCCAAAGAACTCTTCTCGGCAGTTCAGAAGCTAAGTAAACTTCCCGTACAAGCAAACACTGGTGTAGATGAAGAAGAATTCTGCAATTTACTAGCAGACTCCTTTCAGGCAAAAGTGAAAGCAGTCGTGGATTCTTTTTCTTGCACTTGCCGGATGCTCACACGAAGGGACCTTTCTCCACTTCCTCGAAAGGACTAAGGGTTTCAGGTTTTCCAGCTGTAACCATCCCCAGCTTTAATACCTTTAATTCCATTAGGATTTACAGGTCATGACCATTCTTAATCAGGCCAAAGCTGAATCCCCCTGGGACCCGTGCCCCCCAAAAGTCCTCCACTCAGTCTCTGAGGTTACAGCTAACTATCTCAAAGATATCTTCAATTCTATGTTCTCCGAGGGATACTTTCCTCTACAATGGAAGAGGGCGTCTATTCTCCTGTAGCTAAAAAAAAAAAAAAGCAAATCTGGACACTAAAGACCAGAACAGCTATAGGCCAATCTCCTGTTTGCCTCTGCCGGCCAAGATCGTGGAGAAGGCCATGAATATAGAGCTTACCCAGTTTATTAATGAGAATAAACTTTTGGATAGCTCTCAATATGGCTTTAGGAGTCTACATAGCACGGAGTTGGCCTTGATCAATGTGTCGGAGGAAATAAGAGGTCGTGGATAAAGGCGGGAAGTCGGCCTTGATCCTGCTGGACCTCTCGTCGGCCTTCAACAGGGTCAATCACGACCTTCTTATAAACCGCCTTTTTTCCCTAGGCTTTGGGGGTAGGGCGTTGAATCTACTGAAGTTTTTTCTCAGTGATGGAGAGCAACTGGTGGAGCTTGGGGGTTACAAGTCCCTGTTGTTCTCTTTTCCTTGCGGGGTGCCACAGGGTTCCTCGCGGAGTCCGACCCTTTTTAACCTTTATGTCACTCCACTTTGCTCATGTATCAAGTCCTTTGGCTTTAAGACAGTATCATACGCCGACGACATGCAAATCGTGGGATCCTTTGCAGGGGATCCAACGAACACCGCATCAAGATTCCAAGACTGTATGTGCGAAGTAGGTAATTGGATGTCTCAAAACTGCCTGAAGTTGAATTCAGGTAAAACTGAGGTGCTTCTCTTCGGACGAGATAACTCCTTCTGGACACCAAGTTGGTGGCCACAGGAATTGGTAGAAATCCCTGAGCCAGTCACAAAGGTGAAAATCGTAGGAGTCTACTTTGACACCAATATGTCCTTTGGAAGACAAATCAATGCGATCACGTCCTCCTGCTTCTTTATGATTAAAACACTCAGGAAATATTATCTTTCATTCCACCAGAGCTCCAGAAAGCTGTGGTCGTGGCACTCATCCAGTCTAAAATTGATTACTGTAATGGGCTTTTTCTCAGTATACAATCACGGTATCTTAAGCTGCAGGTCCTCCAAAATGCAGCAGCTCGCCTGCTGCTTGCTATTCCAAAACATCAGTCAGTGACCCATGCCCTTCCATCTCTGCACTGGCTACCAATTAAAAGACAAATCAAATTCATGCCTTTAAAGCGCTACATGGGCTTGGCCTGATTACTTCTCACAGAGGTTTAGATGGTATATCCCAGACAGGCAGTTGCAGTCAATGGCTTCCTCCAATCTGGTAATTCCTAGGGCTAAAACTGCCTCGTAGGGGGAGGGGGAGAGGAGAAGTTTTGTGGCAGGCACGGCTAGCCTGTGGCACTCTCTTCCTCTGACACTTAAGAAGGAAAGTAATCTTCTGGCATTACGGAAACTCTTAAAAACTTGGCTCTTTAACAACTAGCCCAAACGCACTTATCCCAAACGCACTTATCCCACATCCACTCTCTGGTTAGCCAGTTCAGCAGTAACACCGCGCCTAGACACCCTCGGGTATTAGTGTGCGTTATAAATCTTACTTTCATTTCATATGCGCTGTAAGATGACATCGTGCAGCTTGGCAATGGCCTTGTTCAGCCCTGAAAGTTATGGAGCGGAACTACATAGAGGCACCACCCCTGCACGCAGACATCCGTTTCTTTCTAATGCAAATCCAGAGCTCCACATCCTTTTCATCGTTGACAAATCCTTTCAAATTGTCTATTTTTCCATTTTGTATGGGAACAATGTCCCCATTAAAGACTACAGGGTTCAAGCTATGGCATGACTGTAGGAAACAGATGTTGGTGACGGACCCGAAGGAGGTCTGACTCTGGTGTTTATGCTCCTGTCAAGACTCCAAGATGTGCGAAGAATGTACCCTAATGCATCTGAAGGCTACCCAGGGACTGTGAAGCAAAACTGTATGTCGCCACACACTGACAAGTTTACAGACATCAAAGGAGTCCCAGTCTTCCTCCACGTCAAGGGTGCAGACCAGATTCCGCTATTAAGGTCTTTCCTGCAACAGATCTACTCCAACCTGCCACTCTGTCCCAAGGTGTCAAGATGCCACTCTCTTGTTCCCGATCAAGGGGCTGAGTCTTCTTGTCTCCCTTGACCCCGAATAGCCCCAGCCATCGGTGATACTGCAGCAGGTCCAAGACCTTTAAGGAAGCCATGTTGCTTATTTTTGGCAATCATCCAGCTTCATCTGGCGTGATTTAGAACCCCAAGGATCCATAGAGGCCTCCAATTAGTTTACCACAGACGGATAAGCCATCTGCGCCATCTGAGTCCCTTGAACCCACCGCTGGTTCTACACCTACTTCGGTGCGGACTTCCACTCCGGCTCCAAGAACTGTGCCAGTTCCTTTTTCATCTACGCCAGTCCCAACATCGCCAGAGGTCAATACCCGGTTGACTCTGGCGTTTGACCCTAATCTGTCTCGACCCTCAGCAAATCTGTATCGACCCTCACGGAGGTCACGCTATGACTACACACCAGTGTGCCTGGCTCCTTTATGGTCTAGCTCTGACAAAACACTTAGTCTCACTAAGGGGGGGTGATGGAGGGCTCTTTGCTGAAGATAATTTTGCTTTGTTTTGCTGGAATAAGCCTATAGTGAGGGTGCTTAAAAAGTGTAGATGTTAGTGCAAGTGAGTGAAATTCGAACATTTAAAATTGATTGAGGGCCTCCCTTCAAATTGCCACGGTCTCAGCTATGACGATACTGGCATGGCTGAAATCCTAAAAACACCATCCCTGTTAAGGGCAGATGGCAACACATTGTCCTTCAGCCTCAATGATGACTGGAACTCAATAGCAACATTGAAAAAAACCAAGGCACGATGGCTCTGCATGGAGCTATCATGACCGAATACTTGGGAGCCAACATATCTCCAAACGGCTTAATAGTTACCGACGCCACGCGTATATTCTTTTGGAGGGCTTGATTTTCAGACACGAGTGGTTACAAGTTGCCTGGAAATGTACACTTGACTGGCTGGTTCAGATCATCAACAGAGCCAAGAGGCTATCAGAGACTCTACTCAGAAAAATCAATTTTTCTGAGAATACCCGCAAGAGCAGCATTCAAATTTCCACTTTTAAATCTCGACTAGCGGAAATTAACTCTGAGATTACAAGCATAAAGACTTCTTGATGCAACAAGAATTTTCCAAACTACAAAAAGACATCAAAACGTTTGATAAGGAAAAAGTCTGTCTCTACATAAGAGATGACTTCCCAGTTGTGAGTGACATGTCCTCGGAGGAGGGAAGAACCACACAAGAGACATCAGAAATCATTCAGCAGTGCATACATCAGAGACAGCTGGGGCATTGACGGATGAAGAGGTCCTCCCAATTGGTATGGGTACCCAATGGGCCCCTTCCAATTTCCCCAACCAATGTGGCCACAGCAATTTCAGATGTTTCCTCCAGGTCCACAAACTCCAGTTCCTCAGCCTTTTTTAGGCAGAGGCAGGGGCAGAGGAAGAGGCAGAAGAAGAGGGGGGCAAGCATGTCCAATAGAATCAGGCAGAACTCCAGATGCTCTCAAGGAGCAAGACAAAAAACCAGAAGAAAAATTGATTATCAATCTTTCTCACAGGGTACTCACAGACGAGAGTAAGGTCCTCAAAAAGCGCTTAGGGGTACGTACCAACCCCCCAAGGAAGATGATTTCAGACTCAATTGCGAGGAATCCTGCTAAATTTACACTGAATGCTAGCCTAGTTCCCAATGAGAGTCTCACTTTTGAACAAGCTGTCCTGAAAGACAACATGAATTTAAGGACTAAAAAAAGAAGCTGACTTTCTAATCCGTGTCCAGCCTAGGATACCATACTCTTACTCATTTCCCAAGATACATAAGGGCATGTTTCCACCTCCTGGGCCTCTTATAGTGTCCGGGATTGGTTCTGTATTAGAACCACTTTCAAATATTTGCGACCATTTCCTTAATCCTTTAGTGGAAAATGCACTATATATAAAACACTAAGGATGTTTTGAATCTCAAAGAGGATGCTAACAAAGTAAACAACATTGACTTTCTGGTCTCTTTAGATGTGGAGGCCCTTTATACCAATATCCCTCAGGATGTGATCTTGGAGGTCATTGAGGAGGTTATGAGGTCAGAAATTTGGTCCTCCCCTGCCCCAGTGCATTTCATCATAGAATGTGCAACTATTGCCCTGAGAGAGAACTTTTTCCCATTGGAAGACAACTTTTATCTCCAAGCACAAGACACTTCTGTGGGTAGTACTTTCGTGCCAAGTCTGGCCTGCCTGCACGTGTCCCATTTTGGGAAAGAATTCATTTTCTGCACTGACATTTCTAATACAGACAATATACAACTATGGCGACACTACATAAATTAAATTTTGATACTATGTAAAGGTGATTTGGAGCCATGACAGAATTTCACAGAATGGATAAACTCACTTAACCCTTACCTTCATTTCACAAAAACCATATCCAACATAGAACTTCCTTTATTGGACCTGACCATTACTATTGATGAAGGGAGGCTTACAACCAAGGCTTACAAAAAGTCAATTTCACCTGGTGGATAGGGGCATCCTATGGAGCAAACTCCAGGCATGGGGCATTCCAAGAAACCTGCTTAATGCTATCATTGCACTCTATTCATCAACTTGGGTGAGTGTCAAGCTCTCGGTCAGTGCCCTCACAAAAAGATCAATACCAACCAAGGTCTAAAACAAGAATGTATGCTAGCCCCAATGCTTTTTAACTTCTATACGGCAGATATGTACTCATCACTAAACCATGCTAATCTAATTCCCCCTAAAATAGGAACAACCAAGATTACGATATTACAGTATGCGGACGATATAGTTCTCCTTGATAATTCAAAAATTGGTATCCAGAGAGCCCTTAACGCCCTCCATACCTATAATAAGACAAACAAGATTATAGTAAACACTTCAAAAACAAAGGTGGTATCATTTGGAAGGATGCGCAAGCAAACAAATAGTCACTGGTCCCTTAAAAATAGCAGGAGCAAAATCGTATAATTACCTGGGCATTTGGCTTTCAGCAAAAGGCGGACCCAAAACGCATCGGAGTCATCTTAAAGATAAGGCCACCCTAATTATCACCAGACTGTGCCAACTGAATGCCTCCCTTGAAAGCCCTGCTTCGGCCCCTATCCGAGAAGTGCTCAGAACCACTTTACCAGCCGCCATTACCTATGGCAGTGAGGCTTTCCCGGGACTACTCATCAAAAGCATGGACAAATTACATCTAAAAGCCTATAAAAGAGTGTTTAGGTTGTCACATTACACCAGGGGATCACTGGTGAAATTAGAATTTGGCCTAGAGGGCTTAAAATTGACCAACATGGGCTCTATCCTGAAATATTATCATAGATTCATTACGGCTATGCCCGGTACGCTGAAGTTTGTCCTTCAAAATATATTCAAAACTAAAAACAGTCCCTGGAGCACATATTTAATGGCGTCAGCAGACACCTTTCAAATAGACCGAAGTGCATTAAACTCCCCATCGCTCTCGCACACAGCAGTGAAAAGCATACTGAAGAAACAGACCAGATTTCTCTCTCAACTTGCTGATGTGGAAAGTATTAAGACCATCTTATTCTCACAAGCCCTGACAAACTCGTACGACAATGAATATCTGGCCGGCCTAAAGCCACAGCCATATCTTAGTTGTTCAATTGGGAAAGCCTTCGTCACTCAAATCTTGGTTGCGAGGATGATGACACTATAAATTAAAGACTTCAACCCAAACTGGTTACTCCTCTTCAATGTTGTGAAGTGCTGACTGTGTGGTTATAAACTTGAAACTATCCCGCATTTACTCTGCTGTTGCCCGTCGCTACTGCATTCTAGGCGAACATTACTAAAGCCACTCTTTTCAACCATTGGCTTAAGGACCTACAGCAACGCTACGACCTGGATTTTTACCACTATGATCCCTTTGGAATGGGCAAGAATCGGCAAATACTTCAAGGCGGTGCAGGACCTGCTTAAAAAAAAAAGCCAACTAAGTGCAGCGATGACTGCCGATTAATAAAATGCACCGTGCACCTGGCTTATTTGCAACAGATTTTATACAATTACGTGATCTTCTATGTAATGACTGATGATTTTAAAATATGCATGTTGTTCTTTTGATACCACAAGCTTGTGGAGGATATATGGCTCACGAAGATCTATTTATCCCAACGCACTGTGCACTTTGGCTTTATTGCATTTGACTTTAAATACCCACACTGACATCAAGATAACTATAACTGATTTTTAAATCACTTGTCCGATAATTTTTTTTGTCCTGTATGCCATACGGCATTATAATGAACTAACTACCTTTTAATTTTCTTTCAATGTTCTAGATTGTCAAGATTTTAATTAACCATGCAATAAATGTATTACTCACTTACTATGGTGACATTAGATAAATTACATTTTGATACTATGTAAAGGTGATTTGGAACCACGTCAGAATTTCACAGAATGGATAAACTCACTTAAACATTACCTCCATTTCACAAAAACCATATCCAACAAAGAACTTCCTTTTTGGACCTGACCTTTACTATTGATGAAGGGAGGCTTACAACTAAGACATTCAAAAAGTCCACTCACTGTAATAGTATCCGCCTATATGATAGTCACCTAAGGAACAATCTTCCGTTTGGGCAGTTTTTAAGAATCTGCCGTAACTGTAGCATGATCAAGGATTTTGATAACAAATTAATGTCCTTGACAGATAATTTGAAAGCAAGGAATTACCCACAACATTTTATCAACAACGCTCACAAAAGGGCCAGGAACAACAATCGAGAAGCCCTACTTGAGATGAGAACAAAAGAACTCAATGACACCTTTACATGCACAACCACCTTCACCCCAATTACAACCAAATCAAAAAGATTATTCATAAACGCTGTGGCATTCTCAGAACAGGTTCCCTTAATACCTTTAAATGATTTTAACCGCACTAGCAATTTGAGAGAGATCTTGGTTCATACAACCGAAACCTATACTATGTAGAGAAGAACATAACATATGAGATCTGTCACTGGTTATGAGACATTACCCATGTGGCAACTGCTGTGTCTGTAATCTCTCAAAACCGACTAAAGAGAGAGTTCTAGATGATACACGCACCTGGACATTGATCAATACAAGAAACTATATCTACATGATCACGCGCCCTTGCAGATGAAGGTCGGTACGAACGACCACACGACTCATTAAAACCTGCATAAAGAAACACCGAAGTGGCATTATATGTTAGAGGATCATTACAAAATGAGCGCTAATTTCTTAGAAATAAATCGCACTCCTGATGACATTGAATGGACAATATTGGAGGCACAACACTATGCTTTATAGAGAACAATATTGGGTGTTCTGCCTCCATACACACATCACGGGTCTCGATGATATTTCATGCAGTGAACTTGACCAACATTAAGTGCTTCATAGTGCTCTTCTTTTTCAGTCACTCTATTACATATGCCTTTTTCAACTTGCCATTCCAAACAGAATGTCCTATACAGTGGTTGGGAGAATCAGAGTGATCACATACTAAGATCGTCAATCTGTTTTTTTATACCCTCCATTAAGATATTGCCTAATTAGGGGGTTGACCTGGGAACCAGGTCCTCAACAATTTTTATCTTAGATTAAGAACCCAACACTTTGCTAACCCGTACCAAGTCGTTCAAGAGCCTTTTTTAACATTTGCATCAACATGGCCCATGTTTTGAATATTATACTGAGTGCTTTCTATTGATAATACATTTGGGACTCTTCTCTCCAATGTGGCGGCTCCATGACCCCCTCAGGGCACCCGTCATTAACCTACTCCTACATCAACATGGTCTCTCACACACTCCTCTGTATGTGACGTTATGATGCACTGGTCTGAGTTGCACGTACATGTGCACAGTTGCTATTTGTATCAGTATGGCCTATTTTTTGTAGCTGTCGCACACGCTTTCCATAATACCTCTATATGCGACGTTGTGATGCATGGTTTGGGGTTGCGCATGCACATCAGAAATTGCCACACCCATTCACGATTACACGCTGAAAGCCCACAGTGCTGAGGCATGAGTGACGGCGATTCAAGCCGAGACCCGCCCCTCCACGCCCTCCTCTTGGTTACCCCCAGGAGTGCAGTGAAGGGGTAGGTTGTACGGTAGTGACCACCCTCAAGGCCATGAATATTTTGCAATTGTCCCTACTTGGACTACCTTATATGGGGCTCAATGTGACAGCAGAATGCATTTATACTTTCAGACACTGCACATAGAACAGTTACTTGACCCCTGCAGTACCTAAGGGGCCTGAGTGTATCCTCATTAGGGTAAAACATCCTAATCGCCTCACTTTTTTGTCTTTTACAATGCTTTACACTGTTGTGTGGGGTGATCTTGTTGTTTGGTGTGGTCAAGTATGTCATCTTTGATGGCATCATGGACAGGGGTGTTTGTCAGACTCTCCTCTAACTGCATCTAAGTTTAATGCCGGAGCACTGAGTTTATATTATGTACTTACCATGATGAACTCAATGGAGATTCCTAACAATATATGCCTCTCTTCTCATATTTTATTCTACAGGTCGAAATCCCTTCTTTTTCCTTTCTCTTCACAATAGGTCCAATAAGAGATATTGGTTCTTCCACACTTTAAAAGTAGTTCAGTGGATTGGGCACTGCACCAGTGTGTACTCTTGTCCCGATCCCCTGTAGATTAGGATGTCATTTTACTCGGGAGACCAAGGGGAATGCTAGGTGGTATGGTAGGACATTTGTGCCGATACATTGATCCCACACAAAAATGTTTATGGTAGGAAATTTGTCTCAGCCCGGTGATCCTACAACTTTCCCATACAAAAATTTGAGAAAAAATTGATTTTGTCAGCAAAATTTGAGGTTTGCAGGGGATTCTGGGTTGGCAACCGTTGGGGGATCCACGCAAGCCATACCTCCCTGGACTCCCCCGGGTCTCTAGTTTTAAGAAATGTGTAGGTTTGGTAGGTTTCCCTAGATGGCCGCTGAGCCCGGGGCCCAGAACCCAGGTGCCCCCCACCGCCCCCTGCAAAACCAGGTATGATAGGATATGATAGGTAATTTTGAAGTCTCCACAATACGTTTAGGGCCCTTGCCTGTCGCGGATACTTGACCCACCCACACGAGTGAGGTACCATTTTTATCGGGAGACTTTAAAGAATGCGGGGTGGGTGGAAGTTGTGGACCCACGCAGATTCTACAACTTTCCATCACAGAAATGTGGGGATAATTTGTTAATTTTTGGACAAAGTTTGAGGTTTCTGGGTAACAGAACCTGGTGAGAGCCAGACAAGGCACCCCATCCTGGATTCCCCTGGGTGTCTAGTTATCAAAAATGTATAGGTTTGCTAGGTTTCTCTAGGTGCCGGCAGAGCTAGGGTTCAAAATCTACAGCTAGGCACTTTGCAAAAAAAGGGTCAGTTTTCACTGTAAAAATGTGGTTTCTCCATGTTGTGTTTTGGGCCGTTTCCTGTCACAGGCACTAGGCCTACCCACACAAGTGAGATACCATTTTTATCGAAAGATTTTGGGAAATGCGGGATGGGTGGAATTTTGTGGATCCATGCAGATTCCAGAACTTTCTATCACAGAAATGTGGAGAAAACTTGTTTTTGCTTTTTTACAAAGTTTGAGGTTTGCAAGGGATTCTGGGTAACAGAACCTGGTGAGAGCCAGACAAGTCACCCCATCCTGGATTCCCCTGGGTATCTAGTTTTCAAAAATGTATAGGTTTACTAGGTTCCCCTAGGTGCCGGCAGAGCTAGGGTTCAAAATTTACAGCTAGGCACTTTGCAAAAAAAGGGTCAGTTTTCACTGTAAAAATGCGATGTGTCCACGTTGCATTTTGGGCCATTTGCTGTCACGTGCACTAGGCCTACCCACACAAGTGAGGTACCGAAGACTTTGGGGAACACAGAATTGTAGAGCAACTATTATTACCTTTTGACTTTCGATGCATTTCTGCCTTCCAAATGTAAGACAATGTGTAAAAAAGAAGTCACTTTGAAAAATGTCCTATAATTCACATGCTAGTATCGGTACCCACAATTTTGGAGATGTGCAAATAGCTACTGTTTCTGAACTCTATATTTTGTTCCCATGTCAGAAATAAATAGTTGTCTTTCATACCGATTTTTCACTGTTTATATTTTCCACAATGAATTGCTATATACCCGGTACACAATAAAAAACCATTGCAAGACGCTGCTCAGTTATTGGTTCTGGGTTCGTCGGGTTCTTGGTGAACTTACAAGTCCTATATAGCCCCACAGTCAGAAGGGTCCAGCGGATGCAACGGCATATTGCTTTAAAAAATCTAACATACTTAGAAGAAGTTACAGGTGAAAACGTTGGCACAAATGGCTGGTTTTTTCCAACTCATTTTCAATTTTTCCTAATTTCAACTGTTAGTTTCTATAAACAACCTTGAAGGATCTGAACAAATGACCCCTTGCTAAATTCAGAATTTTGTCTACTTTTCTGAAATGTATAGCTTTCCAAGATCCATTATTGCTTTCATACCCTTTTCTACCATTAACTGGAAAAGAGGTTGAAAGCAAAAAAAATAGGCTATGTCCCAGTAAAATGCCAAAACTGTGCATAAAATTTTGGTTTCCTGACAAAAGTCTGTGAGTCCCGAAAAGCTGGGAAGATGGTGATTTCAGCACCACAAACCCTTTGTTGATACCATTTGCAGGGAAAAAGCCAGACTCTTTCATCTGCAGCACTTTTTTCCCATTTTTCCCCCAAAAAACAAAATTTAGCTGTATTTTGGCTAATTTCTGAGTCACCTCCAAGGGAATCAACAAACCTGGGTACCTTTAAAATCCCCATGATGTTGGAAGAAAAGGACGCAAATTTGCCGTGGATACCTTATGTGGTCAAAACGTTACAGGGGCCGAAGCGCGAACTACCCCAAATAACCAAAAAAAGGCTTAGCGGGGGGTGGGGGGGCCTAGCAGCGAAGGGGGTTAATGCATTGATCTGCCGCCTTATCCGACCAAAGAGGAGGAGGGGCTCCTCACAGGGCCCTTAGTTTTTAAATTGACAGTGCCCTTGAGTACAGTTTTGATGATGAGCATTTCTTTTGCTGTGTTTGTTTCAGGTTATTTAGAAGCAGAACATTTCCTGCTGGATTTTGCTGTCCATCACAATTTGCTACTCTTACCACGTAGGAGTTTACTGAGGGTAACCTGGTCCATTCCATCAGGCAAGGACTGCTGCTTCTGCAGTATTCAGGGGTGTTCTTGTTCTGGTTATTTTCTTAGCTGTCACATGGTTTCAGTCCATACCTTTGTCAGGCACAATTGCTTCAGGGATGGCTCTTTTGTTAGATCTGTGATGCAAGGATTCCTGGTTTGACCATCTCCTCAACCCACCACCTTGGAGGTACTGTTTGGATTCTTATTCCAGAGGTGAAGAATGTACAGGTTACAAGTATCCATCAGAAGTACAAGTTACTTATCTTCGGTAACAGTCTTTCTGGTAGGAATTCTATCTGCCTGCAGATTCCTCACCATTGCCGTACGCCTTCATATTCTGAGGAAAGGTTAGGTGATTCTTATGAGTTCCCAAGTTAGTTTTGATACACTGCAATTTCTTTAGATCTTATTTGCCTCGTCGCTGTCTCTGAGGGCATGAGAAAAAGTACGAGGAACTGATGTCAGTTACCGAGGTGGCACCTACATAATTGTAACATAATGCTTGGTGTGCTTCCCTGAGCCGAGATTGAGCTGTGGCACTATCTGTCGGTGTAGGAGAGTGAACAAGTTTCTGCAACCAGTATAGCGCCAGGTGGGATTTAAAGGTTAGGAATCTGGAGGTATTTGAAGTATCCATTAGAATTTGTTTTTACCAGAAGTGAGTAACTTTTTAGTCTGGCAATATTTCTGTGTAAGATTCACCCAACAAAGATATTCGGACACGCAACATGTAAACGGCAGTTGAAGCAGTTTCCACTCCTGCCACTAGGTGGCAGGGATAGCTTCAAGTAAAAAATTGTAAAGAACCTAAAGACTAAGAGTGACAGAGTCTCCATTCAGACAATTTTATTGAATTAAATATTAATTGTAGTCATGTACATTTCACTTAAAATTGTTTATCTTTGTACTTTTTATGCATTTTAATTCATGCGACATAAAGTTCTATGACTGACTGACAATTTTATTGTTCGAAGTGACTAAATGTTAATTAATTTTAATTTTAGATAATTATAAGCTTCTAACCAAAAAGGTTACAGAGACGCCGCTCCACAAACAAGTCTCCAATAGACTACTTCATAAGCAGATTAAAGGCCGGTGAGTAATTTAATCACACTCTTCTGCCATACTGAATGATTACAACAAAAAATAATTCATATGAATGAATTCATTTTCAGAACCATACTTTAACACCTCCACTCTTGTCCACCACATTTAGCTGTTGTTCACAATATATTTAATACTGCAGTAAATGACATGTAAATATCTATAAAATGTGGATGTACTTTAGCAAGCAACAGTGCTTAATTGATGTGTCTTTTTAATCAATTAATTAACCCTCTTTCCAATAATGCTTCACTTTCTGGTAGAACAAGGGAAAACATGATGTAAATTTGTCAAATTGCACATGTTGAATGCAAGTTGATCTTAGTGCAAAAATAACTATTTAACACGGTGTAGCTTGCAACCGGCATCTGATAAACCAAGATAAAGTGTGTTTTTCCATCTGGGGTGGAAACGTTTTGTCCCTCTATGCCTGTGCTGTTCATTTTTGTCAACTTAACAACAATGGGGCTTACTTGAACTTGCAAGAAAGTCGTGTAGCAAAGTAGGTTTCTGTTGCAGTAACCCCCCCACTTTTTCCCAGACTACTGATGCACTTTGACTTGATGTGCCCTCGGTCCCTGCCAATCAGGTTGCCAGGGCCTGTGTTCTTTCCCCAAAACTAACCCAATTGCCATCTCTGGCCACAGGTCAGCCCCTGGTAAATGGTACCACAGGTACCCAGGGCACTGTGACCAGAGAAGGCCCCTAAGGGCTGCAGCACTTATTGTGCCACCCTTAGAGGTCCTGTACCCTTACAAATACACACACCCCCTTTGCAGGCTGCGTGTTTTGGTGCAGCAGAAAGTGAAGAGTCGACATGGCACACATCTCTGTGTGCCATGCCTACAACCCACTGCCCTGGCATAGGTCAGTCACCCCTCTAGCTGGGTGCACTATACCAGTGGTGAGGGTACAGGTACCTGTGCCCTGTACCCCTACAGTGTCTAAGTCCATTCTTAGGCATTGTAAGTGCAGTGCTGCCATTAAGAGTATATGGTGCTGGGAGTTTGTCATTACGAACTCCACAGCACCATAATAGCTACACTGAAAACTGAGAAGTTTGGTGTCAAACCTCTCAGCACATTAAACCAACACTTATGCCAGTGTGGGATTTAATGAAAAATGCACACAGAGGGCATCTTAGAGATGCCCCCTGAAAACTAACCCACCTCTAGTGTCCAGGCTGAGTGGCTGCTTTCAGCTGCCACCACCAGACATGTTTCTGGACCCCTGGGTCGAGAGCCTGCTGCTCTCTGGGGCCTGAAACAATGCACATCCTGGGACGCGGTGCCAAGCCTCCTCCCCCAGGATGGGCAGGGTTAACGAAGGGGAAGCTTCAAAGGCTTGCCGCCTTTGTGAGCTTCCCCAGGCCACTTGCTGCTCTCAGCAACTGGTCCCCACTGGTTCTGACCCCCACTTTGGGTGGGAGAACCGGCGGGAAAAACAAGTGAGGAAGAGAGGTGTGCCCACCTCTGCCAACTCCACCCCTCAGGTGGGGAGGCGAGGTGAAGCACAACTCTGTCCACGCCATCTTGAAGATGGGGGACTCAGCCAACCAGGGACAGGCTCATGCCCCCTCCCACTGGAGGGTGGCATAATAGAGGGTGTACCCACCCCAGGGAAGGGACCCATTGGTCCCTGCCTTTTACCTACCTGTAACGCCCCTTAATCTAGTATTTAGGGGCACCCCTGAACTTTGCTTCCTCAGACAAGAACCTGCAACAAGAAAAAGAAGGACCGAACAGCCGTGCAGCAGCTAACAAGAGGAAGAGACCCACTGACTTGGCCCCAGCCCTACCGGCCTGTCTCCACCTCGAACCTGCTCCTGCGAAATCCCGGTGTGTCCTGCAGCCAGCAACCTCGAAAACCCCGGAGGACCTGCCTGCCTTCAAGCACAAAGACTTTGTCTCCTGTGAACACCGGATTTGTTCACCTGCAACCTCTGGCTCTGGCCGGACACCGCGAATCCGCCCCACTCTGCACCCGCCGTCCACGGCCCGAGCGGGCAAACCCCACGAGGAGGTCACCCCGGCGATCCTGACCCGAGATCCGGCGACCCCTGACCTGCCTCAAGCCTCCAGCCGACGCCTGCAGCCTAAATCCAGAAGGCCCCCCTAACCGCGACCAGGAGCTGGTAAGAAGGTCCGACCCCAAAAGGCACCCCTGCACCCGACGCCCCACGGCCTAGTGTGCCCAAACCGACGGTGCCTAACCAACCCCTAACTTCCTAAATTACCTCTCGAAGTGGTGGTCGCACCCAGAAGACCTTCGTCCCCAAGCCTGCAGTGTCTTTCCAAACCGGAGGTTCTCCATTGAAAACAACAGGGCGCCCGACGTCGAAACAGCACTCTACACCCGGCCGCCCTAGTGCCGCTGAGGACTTTGTTTCCCCATTTGCCCTGAGCTTAAGTCCAGGAGCTTTGCTCCCACAACCTAGTGGCCTGCTTGCCAGCAGCCACCAACCGGAGGCCCCCTATCCCTCATTGGATAACATTGGGCCTCAGCACTCTGCACCCGGCCGCCCTAGTGCCACTGAGGGTGTAACAAGAGTGCATCCTTGACCCTGGGGGACCCCTGAGTCTACCCCCAGAACCTCAACTTCCACTACCAAATACTTACCTCAAAACCGATAACACTATTTTCCTCCATAGGATAACATTGACTGTTTTTCTGTGAAAAGTTTCCAAGTGTGGAGTTTAAGAAACTAAAGAAATTGTTTAAAATTGCATAATCTAACAAAAACAATGTTACTTACCTTTTGTCAGGAAATGTCCCAGAGTAGTATCTAGGTATACTACTCTGTGTAAGCCTAGTAATCTCAAAAGTTACTTAACTGCTCTTTTACTAAAAAGCCTATTCAAGTCTATGTACTGCATTTACTAAGTATTGCATTTCTCTACATCCATACTGTAAATCAAATCAAAGTGCATATACAATTATCATTCAAACTGTATTTCAATTGCATTACTACTGTAAAGTACTTATTGCTTACCTGTGCCAGGTTTGCTTGGTTCTAGAACATAAAATAACTAAAAGAATATTTTTATCCAAAAACAATTGGTCTGAAGTTCAGTCTTTGAGTGTGTGAATTCATTTGCGGACTGAGTGTGTACATCAAATGCTTAACACTGTCCTCTGATACTGCCTTACTGCTCGACCACACTACCACAAATAGAGAGTGAGGTTCCTGTCTAACTTTACCTCTGCCTACCTTTGGGGATCCACTGAACTCTGTGCACACTATACCTCACTTTGGTATAATATATATAGAGCCAGCTTCCTACATTGGTGGATCAGCGGTGGGATATACAACTTTGCATTTGTTGGACTACTTGGTTACCACCTGATCACACGACAGAACTCTTAAATTGTCTTTAGAATTCTGATTTTCTCAAATTGGCATTTTTTGCAAAATTACTAAAAGTCTTGCTAGGGCCTTGGTTAAGTCCTTTTAGAATTTTAGAAAAATAAAAAGTCACTTTAGCTAGGGTTAGAGGGGTTAGAAGTTTTTTTTTTTTTTAACAATGTCTCAAAACAAGAACCCAGCTGTTAGTGAAACTAACCACAATGGCATCGAGGACTTGGTTGAGGAGCTTGACCTCACCCCTTACCTTCACTTGTCTTTCAAGGAGGTAAGGTCCCTATGTAAACTTAAAAACATAGCAATGGGTCCCCATCCCACCAAACAAAAGCTCCAGGAGCTGTTGGCGGGGTATGCTAAGGACCACCCATCTGAAAATGGTGAAGACCAGTCAGATGAGGAAGGAGTGGAAGAGGATAACCTGGTAGATCAACCCCCTCCACTTCCTAGGGAGAGAAGGGTCCAAGTACCCCTGACTCCAAGAAACAACCTCTCAGTACCTAGATCCCACACAGGTGGGTCATGCACTACTGAGGACATTGAGGACAGCCTTAATGAGGAGGACATTCTGCTAGCCAGGCTGACCAAAAGATTAGACCTAGAGACCAGACTCCTGGCTCTAGAAAAAGAAAGAGCAGAGATGGGCCTAGGACCCATCAATGGTGGCAGCAATCCAAGAAATATAGAAAAGGAAGGATCCTATGATCCCAAGATCCCAAAAGGCTTTGTCCCTAAATGTGAGGAGGGTGATGATATCACCAAATGGTTCACAGCCTTTGAAAGGGCTTGTGAAGCCAGAAGGGTGAAGAAAACTCACTGGGGGGCACTCCTTTGGGAACTGTTCTCTGGTAAGTGCAGAGACAGACTTCTGTACCTTAGTGGGGCAGATGCTGGGTCTTGTGACCTCATGAAGAGAACTCTGATTGAGGGATTTGGGCTCACAACTGAGGAGTATAGAATTTGATTCAGGTGGGCTCAGAAAACCCAGAGTCAGCCCTGGGTGGAATTTGTAGACCACTCAGTTAAGACACTAGATGGCTCGTTGACTGGAAGCAAAGTGCAAGATTATGATGGTCTCTATAATTTGTTTATGAAAGAACACACATTAAGTAATTGCATTGATGAAAAGTTGCATCAGTATCTGGTAGACCTAGGTCCAATTTCTCCCCAAGAATTGGGAAAGAAGGCGGACCATTGGGTCAAGACAAGGGTAACTAGGACGCTCACTGGAGGAGACCAAAAGAAAGGGGTTACAAAACCTCCCCAGAGGAAAGACAGTGAGCCTCTTAAAGATAAAAGTAAGGAGTCCCATGTAGCCCCCCAAAAACCTGTCCAGGAGGGTGGGGCCCAAAGACACCTCACAAACCAAAACTGGGTACCTAGGTAAGAATTGGGATCCCAACAAGGTATGGTGTCACAACTGTCAAAAGGCAGGACACCACACCAAGGACCCTAGCAGTCCTAAAAACAAAGCCCCTAGTGTAGCTCCAGGGGTTGCCAGTGTAGCTTTGGAGGGTGATTCCTCAGATGAGGAGGTCCTCCTAGCCTTCAACTGGAATCTGGGCCCAAAAAGTGAGTTGGAGATTCCAGAGGGGAGTAGACACTTCCACCACCACCTACTGGTGAATGGAATCCCTGCCCTTGCCCTGAGAGATACCTGTGCCAGTCACACTGTGGTGCCAGACAGGTTGGTTCTCTCAAACCAGTATGTCCCAGGGGAAACAAAAAGAGTAAGGACTGTCCCAGGGGTTGTCCCTGTTCGGCCTGTGGCTGTAGTGCTCCTAGAAATAGCTGGGTCCCTTAGATGGAGAAAGGTGGTAGTCAGTAAAGACCTCCCCCTTGATTGTCTACTTGGGAATGGCCACCCAGAGGTTCGTCTGAGCCAAAGAGAGGTACTGGTCCAATGCCAGACCTCGCCCAAGAAACCTTGGGGGGCTCAACCTGCAGTTAGTGCAGCTAAGCCCCAAAAGAAAAAGAAGAAACGGTGTAGGAGAGGTGGGCAACTGTTAGCCACAGTTCCACTGGGCCAGGGAGATTATATCCCAGTAAGGGAGAACTCCAAAATTGGCACTGGTGAAGTCCCCCCATGCCAACAAAAAGACCTGACTACTCAGGCAACTGTCCAGCTTGAATTGGTGGCTCCTCAGCTGGCAGAACAGATGGTGGAAGAAGGGTGTCCACTACCAAGTGTAGTGACCCCCCACCCTAAAACAGCAGACAGGCCCCCCAAACCCAAAGAAGCCTCTAAGTTAGCTACTTCACCTACCAGGGAAGAGCTAAAGGTGTGGTTCTGGGCACTGACAGCTGTCAGTAGCCTCTGCTGGGTGTTAGCCTTCATGGCAGCACTATCCTTGGCATGGTGGCCTAGCCCCCTGCCAAATAGCAAGTTAGGCCCCCTGACCCTATTGGTCATTGTGGGGTTGCTCAAGCTGTGGGTGACCTCTGTGGGTAAGCTGGGCTTTGCCCTAGCTAAGTTAGAAATTGCAGAGGAAGGCACCTCTGAACCCAACCTAAAAAGATGGGGTAAAGAGCTAGGAAAAGAGCATTGGGAATTAGGTCCTGAAACTGTTGAGGTAGGCCAGCTCCCTAAAGGGACTGTCCTGGACAGAAGGATGTAAGGCAGAGTAGGCCCAGCAACTTTCAAACCACTTCCTCTTCTCTTCCTCGCCTGAAAGACTAGGAAGACTCTCCCAGCTTTGGCTGAATCTCCTGGCCTTTGGGCTGGGGGGGGCTTGTGTAGGAAAGTGGGTTTCTGTTGCAGTAACCCCCCCCACTTTTTGCCAGACAACTGATGCACTTGACTTGATGTGCCCTGGGTCCCTGCCAATCAGGTTCCCAGGGCCTGTGTTCTTTCCCGAAAACTAACCCAATTGGCATCTCTGGCCACAGGTCAGCCCCTGGTAAATGGTACCACAGGTACCCAGGGCACTGTGACCAGAGAAGCCCCCAAGGGCTGCAGCACTTATTGTGCCACCCTTAGAGGTCCTGTACCCTTACACACACTCCCTTTGCAGGCTGCGTGTTTTGGTGCAGAAGAAAGTGAAGAGTCGACATGGCACTCATCTCTATGTGCCATGCCTACATCCCACTGCCCTGGCATAGGTCAGTCACCCCTCTAGCTGTGTGCATTATACCAGTGGTGAGGGTACAGGCGCATGAGCCCTGTACCCCTACAGTGTCTAAGTCCATTCTTAGACATTGTAAGTGCAGTGCTGCCATTAAGAGTATATGGTGCTGGGAGTTTATCATTACGAACTCCACAGCACCATAATGGCTACACTGAAAACTGAGAAGTTTGGTATCCAACTTCTCAGCACATTAAACCCACACTGATGCCAGTGTGGGATTTATTGAAAAATGCACACAGAGGGCATATTAGAGATGCCCCCTGAAAACTAACCCACCTCTAGTGTCCAGGCTGAGCGGCTGCTTTGAGCTGCCACCACAAGACATGTTTCTGGACTCCTGGGTCGAGAGCCTGCTGCTCTCTGGGGCCTGAAACAATGCACATCCTGGGACGCGGTGCCAAGCCTCCTCCCCCAGGATGGGCATGGTTCACGAAGGGGAAGCTTCAAAGGCTTGCCGCCTTAGTGAGCTTCCCCAGGCCACTTGCTGCTCTCAGCAACTGGTCCCCACTGGTTCTGACCCCCACTTTGGGCGGGAGAACCGGCGGGAAAAACAAGTGAGGAAGAGAGGTGTGCCCACCTCTGCCAACTCCACCCCTCAGGTGGGGGAGGCGAGGTGAAGCACAACTCTGTCCACGCCATCTTGAAGATGGGGGGACTCAGCCAACCAGGGACAGGCTCATGCCCCCCTCCCACTGGATGGTGGCATAATAGGGGGTGTACCCACCCCAGGGAAGGGACCCATTGGTCTCTGCCTTTTATCTACCTGTAACGCCCCTAAATTTAGTATTTAGGGGCACCCCTAAACCTTGCTTCCTCAGACAAGAACCTGCAAGAAGAAGAAGGACCGAACAGCCGTGCAGCAGCTAACAAGAGGAGGATGCCCACTGACTTGGCCCCAGCCCTACCGGCCTGTCTCCACCTCGAACCTGCTCCTGCGAAATCCCGGTGTGTCCTGCAGCCAGCAACCTCGTAAACCCCGGAGGACCTGCCTGCCTTCAAGCACAAAGACTTTGTTTACAGTGAACTCCGGATTTGTTCACCTGCAACCTCTGGCTCCAGCCGGACACCGCGAATCCGCCCCACTCTGCACCCGCCGTCCACGGCCCGAGCTCGAGTGGGCAAACACCACGAGGAGGTCACCCCGGCGATCCTGACCTGAGATCCGGTGACCCCTGACCTGCCTCAAGCCTCCAGCCGACGCCTGCAGTCTAAATCCAGAAGTCCCCCCTAACCGCGACCAGGAGCTGGTAAGAAGATCCGACCCCAAAAGGCACCCCTGCACCCGACGCCCCACGGCCTTGTGTGCCCAAACCGACGGTGCCTAACCAACCCCTTACTTCCCAACTTACCTCTTGAAGTGGTGGTCGCACCCAGAAGACCTTCGTCCCGAAGCCTGCAGTGTCTTTCCAAACCGGAGGTTCTCCATTGAAAACAACAGGGCGTCCGACGTCAAAACAGCACTCTGCACCCGGCCGCCCTAGTGCCGCTGAGGGTGCACCTTTGGTGCTACTTTGTTTCCTCATTTGCCCTGAGCTTAAGTCCAGGAGCCTTGCTCCCACAACCTAGTGGCCTGCGTGCCAGCAGCCACCAACCGGAGGCCCCCTATCCCTCATTGGATAACATTGGGCCTCAGCACTCTGCACCCGGCCGCCCTAGTGCCACTGAGGGTGTAACAAGAGTGCATCCTTGACCCTGGGGGACCCCTGTGTCTACCCCCAGAACCTCAACTCCCACTACCAAATACTTACCTCAAAACCGATAACACTATTTTCCTCCATAGGATAACATTGACTGTTTTTCTGTGAAAAGTTTCTAAGTGTGGAGTTTGAGAAACTAAAGAAATTGTTTAAAATTGCATAATCTAACAAAAACGATTTCACTTACCTGTTTTCAGGAAATGTCCCAGAGTAGTATCTAGGTATACTACTCTGTGTAAGCCTAGTAATCTCAAAAGTTACTTACCTGCTATTTTACTAAAAAGCCTATTCAAGTCTATGTACTGCATTTACTAAGTATTGCATTTCTCTGCATCCATACTGTAAATCAAATCAAAGTGCATATACAATTATCATTCAAACTGTATTTCAGTTGCATTACTACTGTAAAGTACTTATTGCTTACCTGTGCCAGGCTTGCTTGGTTCTAGAAAATAAAATAACTAAAAGAATATTTTTATACAAAAACAATTGGTCTGAATTTCAGTCTTTGAGTGTGTGAATTCATTTGCGGACTGAGTGTGTACAACAAATGCTTAACACTGTCCTCTGATACTGCCTTACTGTTCGACCACACTACCACAAATAGAGAGTGAGGTGCTATCTAACTTTACCTCTGCCTACCTTTGGGGATCCACTGGACTCTGTGCACACTATACCTCACTTTGGTATAGTATATACAGAGCCAGCTTCCTACAAGTAGGCCCTGTGAACCAAGAGCAGAAGATCTGTGTGGTGCCATTATCCATCAAAAAGTGCTTAATTTGGAGAAGCCTGTGGAATTACCATACTCCTTGACGTGGAAGAGAAGTAAGGCCTACCTACTTTCATGAGAGGTTTAACTATGCCTGCGAGAAAGAGTGACCTCTTTCCAAGGAAGGTGGCACAATACCAGGCAGACTGAAAGGACTTCGCAGACTTACAGGACCCGCAAGTAAAAACCTATGTAATCCCCGAGACCTTGCAACTGTAAGCATGACCGTCCGTGCTTTTTCTAACTGGCTGTTTAGAACCCACCACTGCAGTTACTGGAGTAAAAGGAGTAAGGGGGTAAAACGTTTCTAGACCATGAGGATCCCTAAATTATTTCTATTTTTGAGGTTCATTCCTCTATATGGGTGTGCCAAACAAAAGCAAATTCCATTATGACCCAGCCCTCTAGACTCCATGAAACAGATTACTGGCCTTGCTAAAGACTATACTAGGAAATCCCGAAAGAAGGAATGACCAAAATGGTAGAGATGTACATTGTAACATATACAGAAGACAATGCAAGGAAATAACTTAAAAACTCAAATAAATGAAATAAGAAATGCTAATGGTTTGATAAAGTCAAACCATCTTGGAGTATTTTGATGAAATAACACCATTGTGACACTGCATACTCCATGGTTGAAAAACAAGGTGTAGTTTGGAAGTGATATATGGAGTCTAAACATATCAAACATTGGTTTTTTTGTTAATAAGTCCCGTTTAAACTTGCTAGAATCCATTCATTTCATTACAGATATTATAGAGTTGTGTCTGTATGATTATGTTTAGATGCTTTTTGTGGATAATGGTAAGGTGGTACTTCTGAAATGGCTCAAAATTGTCTAGCTGAGAGTAGTGCAGAAAGTGGGAGGAAAACCCACCAGTGTAGCATCCAGGTAATAGTCTGATTAAGAGGAAACAGCTGTATATTGTTGCTTACCCTGAATATGAAGGATAATTAAAATGACTCTGTCACTGTAACCGTCTGTCCTCAGTGATCTGTGTGGCAGTCCTAGTGCAGGATAGTTTCATAGCATAATGTATCACTTCCAGTTAAATGGGTGCTCGGATCGGGAGTTGTTATAGTTGGAATGGGGCGGCTCTATTGGAGTGGAACAAGTGTATTAAGGGGAATGATTGTTCTAAATTTCAGTCCAGTTGTAGGTGTAAGTAATGACTAGTGTTCAGGGTCTTGAAGTTGAGAGGATGTGGATTTGTGAGTGGATTTGGTAGCTGCCAGTTCACACTGATCCAGCTGAAGCGGTGTAAAATTGTGGGCACAGACACAAGTTACCCACCACACCATAAACTCAAATCTCAGTAATATAATTCACAGCAACACAGAGTTTGGGCCCATAGAAACTCTACTTTCCTCTTACAAATCATGAGGTCCTCCGATAGATCTTTGTAAGAGCTAATAGGGACTTCGATAATTAGAGACGGAAGCATTCCTTCATGAGGACCTGTAATGAAGAAATGCCTATCTAACAATAATCAATAACCATACCTTGTCTACAATATTCATCAATAAATAAAAACAAAACTCAGTATAGTTATCAAGGCACTTTTATCTAATCTTCAAGACGAATGATCAATACACAAAAACACATTTAGAATTTTCATTTCTTGGTTATTCAATTGAATACAGGTAAAATCACAATACAATCACAGTTTTAAGCACAATACATCTTAAATCAAATAACTGGCGTGAGGAGAGAGAAAGAAAAAATAATCATGCATTGGAATTTCAGTATGCAATTTCAGGAATAATACCAACCAAAGTTCAGTTGTAGATTATCAGGACCGAGACGCAAAGTGGACTAAAGCACAGCGTGCAATAGTCTGAATAATTAACCCTTCAGCCGAAGGTTTAGCCTGCTCAACTTCACCAACCGAGGAAGTGCAGGGAAAATCAAGAGAGTTCAGTTCAGAATAGTAAGCGTTTGGACCGAGAGCATGTCACGCCCAAGAATTGCAAGGAAAATAGCCGCACACGTCCTTTTCCCCACAACGTTTTTATACCTCGAAATGTTCACAATTCCAGCCCACAAAATAGCTTCTGCACAGTTTTGCATGATTCTATTGGTTGAGATCCATGGTGTGATCGTGGAATGATCATTCCTCCGCCCCAAATCGTCCGGAACCTACACGTAATACCTTTGTTCCCTGTCTACAGTTTTCTAAGAATGAGCAATATTTATTTTCACCTCAGAAATCTGAAGCACACTTGGAACTTAACAAGTCCACGCGCTCGCTTCTGAGTTAGCTTGCAACAAAGTTGACACATTTATTCATAGAGGATATTCAGACTGTAAGAAAGACACTTCAGTGATAATACTTGTAACTAGAGCAATCAAGTCAGCAATTTTCTTATACAAAGGAAATAATGAAGGACAAAATACATTTCTCTGAGACCTACAGTGGAAAGACATAATACATTTTGAGGCCTACATGGAAAACCAAAAACGTGCTGACTTTGAAATATTTAAAGAAAACATAAAGGCATAAGGAAACTAATATATAAACACTACTTCATTACTTTCATAATCATAGTCTAATCATTTTATTATTAAACGAACAGCTTCTTTGCAGTTTCAGATTTACGTTTTGAGAAACATAGCAAAACACATTTCAATAGAGCAATCCTTTCAAATCCTATTTTGCTAAAAACCCTGCATAATTTTTTTCACATTATCATGACAGTCGTTTTTCTCTCTCTGTCGTAAATCTTTTTTCACCAGTTTGCGACCCTTCTGCATGCTTTTACGATGCAGTTTTAAAAACTGTGTTCAACGAGACACAATGTTAGTCATGTTTTTTAAGTATGTTTTAGTAATTCGCACGCAATGAGCAGGATTTGACCAAGCAAAATCATTCTTAAATATTCATGCTCCATCAACATTGATATAATTGGTAAGACAGGTGTGAACTTATTTTACTTTGACAAAAAATTATATCATAGATGTAATAGTAAACCTATTTCATGTCTCCTGGCACACTTAACACTAATTGCTCCTGGAAAGGTTATTTTACAAATGTTTTTTCATTGACTACTGTTTTACATAGGGGTGGGAGTGCCAATATTAGCCTATTTTATTTCGAGAGTTTTATATGGTATCGGAGCGCTTTACAATGGATCAAAGACAAATGGAATTAAAATGTATTAAAGTCACTAACAATCAAGGATGAGGCAGCATCCCTGAACAGGGAGGGTACAAAACGGTCATCAGTAGAACAAACAATAATAGAGGAGAGCAGTAGTCATCAATGCAATTGACATGTCGTGAACGATCCGAAGATAGGAGACCTTAGGATCTAAGGCAAAAATATGTTCATAAGAAGTACTTTAATTTCTTTCTTGAAAGCTGCTGTAGAGGTATTCAGCCTGATTTCGGGGGGCAAGGCGTTTCAAAATCTCGGGCGGAAATGGTTTATTTTTTTAGTAACATTACAGTGCACAGTGTAAGTTATTTTCACGTTTCTCTTATATGTAGCTCAGTAGTCGGCAATCTAGCAGACATCTACTAAAGATGAACTCCGTAAACAAGTACGTAATTGCAATTAAAAAAATCCACCACCAAAACAATCCCATGTGAAAATCCCTTGACAATCATTTTAGTGTTCGTCCTCTTACTGAAGTGTAAAGCGTTACTTTTCTGTCCTTGTTTCACAGTATAAGTGACCCACCATATAGCAGATAGCACAGCCATCTGTCTTGTGTCAAGTCTTCCTGTCGTCATTAGCGGGTACTGGTTCTCTTTAACTGCCATTTCCATATGGCATCCTATACTCGGACCATTTTGACGGCATGATAGCTTTGGTTACACTCTCATTGCAACATGGTCTGGGGAATTGTTTCAAGTGAATTAAATGCTATCGCGAGCCAGCCTGCACAGCAGAGAGACAGAGGGACATTGATAAAAGCAGATCTCACCCAAGCAGAAGGGTATGAGCAGAAACTGTGAACTTGGGCAAACTCCTTCAGAGGAATGATGGGAGCAGACATCCAGTTCACTGGGCAGGTTCTTCAGGAACAGAATGGGCAGACATTAAAGGTTGTGGGCTCCCTCCTCATCAAGAGAAGCGCACATGGATACATAGCATGGGATAAAGGCAGGCTTCTTACTCAAGAGTATGGTGCAAGCACGAAGAACCATAGGAGACCCCACAAAAGAAGAGGCAAGTGGCACGTATAGAGAACTCTAGAAATAATACTCTATACTAACAGAGGAGGATATAGGCAAAAAGACTGAAAAGTGCCAATGTGCAGTTGAAAACATTAACTATTGTTGTATATAATAAATAAGCAAAATCAAATCACATTACAACATACTGTTCCCGCCTCTTCAATGTTAGACATACTGCAAATCCGTGCCCAGTTGATATTGAGTTATCTTATTTTCTCAGATTCTGAACAGTATAATTTACAAGTCACATCATGGCTTTGTTGGGTATACCATATAAAATTTGTGCATGAAGAATTTCTTTTCTGATAGAGACTTCTACTGTAGGTTCCTCACCTTGTGAATACCCACAGGCAGAAGACTGGATATAGAAACTATTTAATAGTAATTCCCTTGCCTGACGGTTGGTGGCGTCATGTGGCTCTGTGTTGGATCTTTCTGCCCCGTAAATACCGTCTAGCTCCACATCTGCACGCTGATGTTAGTTCCTTTCATTCCATGCCTTCAGAAGCAGATTCAGAGGTCCTTCGAATTTCGAACTTTACCGAAGTTCTTCTCTCATACTTTACCAGTGTACAAGCGACATGCCCCCACCAAAAATACATGGTTCAATCCGTGTATGTACTGCCATCGTTGACAGACACCCACGATGTCTGTCTCTGTCTCGGCTCCAAGCACGGCTCTCCATTGTATGGCTACTACATGAAAATGAACAGCATGACCATCTGTGGCCGCAAAGCACAATTCACTGTTGTGGAACTCTGAAGGAAGTGGAAGAAGACCAGGTCTCTGTTGAAGTTGAGTGTACACTCTTGCTCCCATGGCCGATCATGAGACTGTTAATCAATGTTATAAAGCTCAGGTAAGACAAAAAAGTTCATGAAACATATTAAAAATCCAAACACGGCTCCCTGTTGTCCTATTTAGAGTCACGCGATGCTCCGAGTACCTGCACGCCACGTAGTAACCCTTGAACTTCGGAACTGAATCCGACCATGCTCCCTGACTTCCTGAGACATCGGCGATACTGCAAAAACTTGCAGAACTCAAGACAGCCCTTGACAAAATGTTTGCTACTCCACTGACTCTCTCTGGCACGCATTTGTGCTCCTAGAATCAGAGGTGGCCTCCAATCAGGCTGTCACATGCTGATTTGTCCCAGACACAGACTGCATGTCAACTTGAGACCGTGTCTTTCGCCAGGCTAGACTCCACCAGCTCCAGCCCGGATATGGCACCTGTCACTGCCTTTGGCCTCTCAGCCTACTCTGACAGTCTGAGTCTCTATGCCGGCACAGACTTGAGAAGCAGAGCCAATAGTTTTGTAGGACTCAGAAACCTAACTACAACCACCCAGTTCACAAGCAACTAACTTCTGCTCTCATTCAGACTCTGAAACAGAGCTACAGGATGATGAGGATGCTGATGATGCTATAAATGGTGACAAACTATACTAGATCCGAGGGTCTCCTTTCTTCGGATAGTTCATGACATATCCACTGCATTGATGACTACTGCTCTCCTCTATATTATTGTTTTTTCTACTACTCCAGACGTTTAATTATTCCCTTGTAACCCGGCTACGGAAACAGAGGAGTCCACCTCTTTTGCCACAGTGATAAGGAGGGCAGCAGATGTTTATAGACCTCGCCTTGCTCACAACAGAGGTAATGTTATATTCCCGGGTTAGGCCAGTGTAGCGAAGCAACTTATTTCTTACGTTGTCCTCACAAATACTATTTCCAAGCTGTGACCTTTTGCATACATTTGCACTCACAACAATATTGGATTAGTTTCTCTGTAACTAAACTTGTTTTACATCTAGCTTCGCACAACATTATCACAATGCCCTGAACATCATGTACAAGGTCTCGTTCCTTACTACCTACAAAGGTCATCACTATGTTCATCCACGGGGCTACAGGGTATCTACATATCCACATCACTAATCTATGCGTACATCGCAAGGCTGCTTTCTATTATAAAAGATGAGCATCCCGATAGATTAGGAGAGGAGGTTCTTCCGCTGAGAAATCACCACGCGGCAACTTGACATCTCGTGAGGGGTGTCCAGCTTGTGACAAAGACTGGGATCTTTCACTCTATCCAATCAGGTAATGAGGTTGGATCATCCCTTAGGGAGATTATTGGATTTACACCTACACACACTCTAGGTACACTTAGAGTAGAATTCGCATAGTAGGAGTACGCTAGATTACTGCCTTGTTTATATGCCTGCATATATACAATTGTTTAGCACCATAATAGAACTATATCTACTATTTACGTTTTTGGTGCTTGTAATCACGTTTATCTGCTTCTGTCTACTAATCATTGTAGCACACGTATTTTATGCAAGAATAACGTTGGTTCAATAAATATTATTGAAAACATCCCACTGTGTATTCTCTTTATATTTCTCCGAGAATAAGTAAGCATGAGTGACTGATGATCGAAAGGTACTGTACTGTTTACACGTTGCCTGAGGGGTAAGGGTTGTCATGTTCAGTAGTTGCCAGAATCCATTCGCTCCCTGGTAGGTTAGGTGGGTTACGGTGTCACTGTGAGCTAGCTATTCTGTAGGCCAAAATATCCTGCGGGGGTGTCTGGAATCAGTCTTGACACCAAGCTCTTAGTTTGTTGTCCGAACAATGCTCAGGTCCTATGGATTGGTAGGAATTACACGACAGTAAAGACAAATGTACTTACTGAGGTCCTAAATCCAGAAAAAACTGGTCAAGAACCTCTTCTGCCTTTCAATTAGGCTCTCGCTGATAATGATGCTGCACCTGGACAAAGCCATGATCTTGCCCTCCAGTGAATAGACAAGTGGCAAGGCAGCATAGGCCTGCTCCTGGTTACCTGGATTTTCTCCCACAACATTCCACTCCAGAGAGCCTAGTTGTGGAAGCATCAACAAGTCGTCTCAACTCCAATGCTTTCTCGACCTAATTGCCAAACAGGGAGTCGAAATGCTTGTAGACATTCGCTAAGATGTTTTAATCTGACAGCCTTGCCCTCAGTTCATTCCTTACTGAATGCCTTCAGGGGAGATACTCGCATGCGTTGCGGGATAGAGTGGCGGAGACTGACATAAGCACATGGAGGTAGCGCAGATATACAATGTCACTACTGGGAAGGTATGGATGTGATGCTGAGGCGCATAACACCACCTACTGATGTGCAAGGGAATTGCTATTGAAAAGTTTATAGATTCAGTCTGGTGCCTCAGGGGAGCCACCATTCATATTCTAAAAGGGACTACGTTGGATGCCTGCTCACTCAGTTTTGCCACCACTGCTGACATGGGGTTGATACTGTCCACTACTATCTCTGTGCTCAGTCTGAGATGGATCATGAGCTGATTCCCATCCTTGTTTCGTGACCTGGGAAAACTCAAGAAAATGAAAGTGCAGCTTCACATCAATGAAGACATTCGCCCTATGACTCAGCGACACCGTAGAGTTGCTTTCAATTTATAAGAAGCTGTAGAGAAAGAGTTGGAAGCGCTTTTAAAGCATGACATCATTGAATGTTCCAAAGGTCCCACGCCATGGGTTTCGCTCAGAGTAATAGTACCAAAAAAGGGCGGTAACTGAGCAGTGCGCATTTGCATTGGCAGGCAAACAAAGCCATTAAGAGGAAGACACCCCCTGATTCACACATCGCGGACATGATCATGCAATTGAACGGAGCCAAAGTGTTTTTCCGCCTTGACCTGAACAAAAGATATCAACTCGAGCTGGAGGTACATTCCTACCTTTTCGACTCCTGTTGATTTGTTCAGATATAAAAGGCTGAGTTTTGGAGTATCATCGGCTGCGGAGATATTTCAGGACATTATTTGCTGAGTAATCCAACCTGTTACTCATGCTTTCAATTAGTGATGACATACTGGTTTTCAGGCGACGACAAGAACATGAAAAAGCCATTAAGCAAGTGTGCCAGCTACTTGCTGATGCAGGTCTCATTCTGAACACTGCAAAATGAGTTTTCACAAAACCAAACTTACATTTTTGGGGCATATATTCTCTGATGGGGCCAAGCACTGTCATCCCACCACCAAGATGTTACCATGCTATGATCCTTTCTAGGCATGGCCAGCTATTGCTCAAGATACGTTTGCAACTTTGCTACTATAAGTGCCCCATTGAAAGACTTGACAAAGCGAAATGTTCTCCTGAATACGACCAGACTTTCAAGGATATTAAACATGTGATCGAGAATGCAACTGAAATGGCCTATTTACCCAAGTTACATACCGAAATAACGGTTGATGCGAACCCGGTAGGGCTAGAGGCAATACTTGCTCAACACAGTGGCCCTCCAAATGCTCAGACACATTGTAGCAAATGCCAGTCAAAGCCTGTCTGAAACAGAACGTGCCTAATCTCAGCCGAAGGAGTGTCTCGCTGTGGTGTTGACCTGCGAACATTTTCATGTATTCCTGTGCGGAAACCGATTCACTATCATCACAGATCACCAGGCTTTGCTTACAATCTTTGGAAACCCGAAGGCTAAGATGCCCCCTCGTACCGAGAGGTGGGGGGTTGAAACTGCAAGAGTATGAGATTGCGCATAAACCATGGAAGGATCAAAACACAGCAGATTACTTTTCATGAGTGCCGCTACATAGTCACAGTTCGGCATCCAAGACAGCTAAAGCATAGCGCAACTTTATTGTGAGATCCAGCACACCAGCGTCTGTCTGTGCAACAGGTCATTGCTGCCACAAGTGCAAATAAGGACATGACCATAATCAAAGAGCTCATTACCTTGCACTCCTTGAGGAGAAATACCCGGCCCCGTACTGATGTTAAATTCCAAAAGTTCAGAAATGTACAGGATGAGTTAGCAGTTACCCAAGAAGGTGTTATACTGCGAGGCTCCAGAATCGTCAGACCTGGAAGCCTAAGACAGCGAGTCATCGAGTTGCCCATGAAGGACGTTGTGGCATTGTATCCACCAAGAGAGCCTTAAAAGATCAAGTGTGGTTCTCGAGGCTAGATGAACGAGTTGAGAAGGAACTGAAGGCGTGCCACATTTGCAATTGTTCATCTCCCAAGGTGACGCAGCACCCAGTGATTTTCAGACCTTCCTGTCCATTCTTGGGAGAGGGTTGCAGTTGACTTTTTTGGGCCTCTAGGAAATGGACATCATCCAATTGCCGTCATAGACGTGTATTCACATTTTCTTTTGGTGGAAGACATATCTTCGACAACACATGACAAAATCATAGAACCGCTTAATGATCTCTTTGCAACATGGTGCATCTCCAAAATCCTTAAATCTAACAATGGACTGCCCTTTAACAGCAAAGAGTTCAAAGAATTTCTCGACGTCAAACACCAAAAGAGTACACAACTCTGGCCCCAGACCAATGGTGTAGTTAAATGATTCATGGGAACCCTTAAGAGGGTCATTCAACGAGCGTCCATGGAGAGAATCTATCTAAGCCAGGCCCTCCGGCCTAGGGGTCATTCAACGAGCGTCCATGGAGAGAATCTATCTAAGCCAGGCCCTCCGGCCTATCGATCAACTTCTCCCTCCACAACTGGTCAGAGCCTAGCCACCTTGCTATTTGGTATAGCCATCGGAACAAAATTGCCTCAATGCACCCCGGGTCGATCAGTGAATACTGAAAAGGTTGAGACACCGACGCAACTCTGAAAATGAAAACATATGCAGATCAGCGTCGCCATGCCCAGGAAACGGCATTTGAGAAAGGAGAATTGGTACTGTTTAAGGTTAGACGAAGACTGAAAACAAACACTCCTATTGCCGCTATTCTGTTACAGGTTGTAGCGTGCAAGTGACATTTGATAACAGCACATTGTTGCTGGACAGTCCATCACCGGGAGCAAGTCACATTTCAGACACCTACCGCAACACTTGTCGAGTCCTGAAACCGTACATGAAGCAGCTCTGACAGCAAGTCCGTCTCAAGCACCTGAGCCCATGTTACCGATGTCCGATCAGGATGGAACTCGATCATCTCGGATCCCCAGGTCCGGCCGACAAGTGCAAACACCTTGCCCACTGATTGAAGAAATTTGATTTTATTGATGTTCACCACTTTTTATTTACCAAAGGGGGAGATGTAGAATATTGACGTTCTACTCACCAGGAACTACGTAATATGTGGGGAGGTGTTAGTGTGTGGTTAATGTTGAGTTTGAGATAATACGCAGTTTGTGAGTGTATGCTGAGGAATAAAGAAGTATTTAACTGCAACTCCTGTGTGGCATATTTCATTTGCATGCTCCAGTGCTGGGGAAGACGCTACAATATGGTACCCCAACAAGCCGAGCGGAGTTGGGTCCTGGGTCTTGTGCCAAAATGGGAATATTTTAAAGGAGAGGAATCTGCAGTTGGATAGAGTACCTACCAATAAGAGCATATGGGAAGGTAAGTAAATTGTTCTTTCTTGCACTTGCTTGAGAAAAACTTGGACCTATCTGCAAAGCAGTCCTGTATGTATTTTCTCAAGATGCCAACGTTGCGGTTCTTTTGAGTCATAACTGTACCAAAGTATAGGTATACAGGAAGTGCTATGACAACATTGTTCTATTCTGTGAGGACCTCTGTCTCTGTTGGAAGCATAGCACAATATCAACTTTCCATCTCTATTTCACTCTTCTATGAGGACCTCTGTTTGTAGTATACTGGAACTGCAGCTTTCCATCTCAATTGTACTGTTCTGTGAGGACCTCTGTTGTGGTATAGCGGAACTACAGCTTTCAATCTCCATTGTACTTTTTTGTGAGGACCTCTGTTGGCAGTAGACTGCAACAAGTTTTCTTTCTATTTTACTCTTCTGTGGGGATCTCTGTTGATAGTGTAATGCAACTGCAGCTTTCCAACAAGCATAAAGCATTACAGTAGCAAGAGTGCATATGCAAATTTTGAGGTTGAAGCCACACCCTTAAACTTTTGAAGGAACTTCAGCAGCCCTTGCAATTCTTTCAGATACGCTGGTGTTGCAGTTACATGTATTCTTTGCGAAATTCCAGGATGTCAGTCTCATCCCTGAATAGTTGTGCAGTTGCCATTCTCCATTGGGGTGCATATCCTTACTCCTAAAAAGAAAGGAAAAGTTTGATGGTAGAAGTCAGCCCACGGCAAATGTGATATTGCAGAAGTTAATCTTTGTTTATCACACTTGTTTAAAGAAAACTTGAACCGAGGTGCAAAGCAATAATGTACGTATTTTCTCAAGATGTCAACTTGGTGTCTTTTGTCTAGCTTACTCTTCCAAAGTGTAAGTATACATCCTTAAAGGGGTATGACACCATTGTACACTTCTGTGAGGACTGCTGATGGTTGTAGAGCACAACTACGGCTTTCGATCTCCATTGTACTCATCTGTGGGGGTGTCTTTGTTGGTAGTAGAGCGCAACAAGTTTTTAATCTGCATTTTTCTCTTCTTTGAGGATCTCTGCTGGTTGTAAAGTGTAACTGCAGCTTTCCATCTCCACTGCAGTCCTCTGTAAGGTCCACTGTTGGTAGAATAGCACAACTGCAGCTTTCCTTCTCCATTGCACTCTTCTGTGAGGACCTCTGATGGTAATATAATGCATCTTTGTTTCCATTTCCATTGCTTTTTTTCTGATAGTGTACCTCAACTTGAGCTTTCAAGCACCCTATATTTTCCTTGAGGACAACTGCAATAGGGTGCAATAAGCTTTCCCTCTCCAATGTACTCTCCTGTGAGGACATCTGTAGGCTGCATAGTGACTCTTCAACTTTTATCGCAGGCTGTGGAAATTTGGACCTATGTGCAGTATAGTGCTGTGTGCATTTTCTTAAGAATGCAACTTTGCCTTTTCTTTGTTTTGGTCAGGGACTGCTTTTCTTGTGTGTAGTTATTAATAAAAGAATGCAAATAACAGAAAGCAGGCAAAAAATTGAACTGGATGAACCATTAAGTGTTCACCCAGGAAGAGCTGTGACACTCACAAAGTGCTGCCATCCTCCGATTTGTATGACCCTCCTTCTGCATTAATCTTTTATTAGAGACTGTTTAGCGCAGGTCCAGCCCTCTCTTCTCCCCTTCTTTATAATTTTATGTTAGTAAGCCTCTTTTTCCTTTAGTACAAGTGAAGTCCTCCTTCTGTGAGGACATCTGTTGGCAGTATAGCTCAACTGCAACTTTCCATCTCCATTGTATTCTTCTGTGAGGATATCTTTTGACTACACAGTGCAACATCAGCTTTCAAGCAATTGCATTCTATGTTGAGGACATCTGTCAGCTGTATAGTAAAACTGCAGCTTTCCAGGTCCTAGCTTGGTTGTCAGTAGTAACCTTATGGCCTTCCATGTAAAAGTAGGAGTACACATGTCTATCTTTAAGATGTGTGGAGAATTATGCCTCCTAGACTTTGATGACAAAATCAAAAGAAAAATTCCTGCTGCAGTACAAAACAAAAAATACTTTGTATATACAATAAATGAATAAGATGGAGTTAAACGTGTGATTTACATAGCCTGTTTTATTTTTTTTTCTTCAGTTGCTCAGATTCTGCTTCAGAAGTGGCCATTGTTGAGGAATCTCCAGATAAATCAGTCAGTGGTAAGTGCAAACCTTACAACACATTGTAAAAATGGGTGTATAACCTAACAAAAGCACTGAAAATATAGTGCAACAGTAACTGTGATGGCTTTCTTTCAGGGTTGTGGGGGTTCCTTTTTAGACGGTTTTCATGTTTTGAAGGAAGGCTACGTAAAATGCAATATGTGTTGGTGCAACACTGAACCCCCATTAACACCAGTGCATGTAAAACGCATAGATCTTGGCCCTCTGCCTGTATGAAATATGCCTATCAGACACTTCAATAAAAGCACAGTAATCCAGTTTCCTGCGTAGTTACTTGGCAGTTGGTCAAGAGCAAGTAGGTCTTCCTCCTACCAACAGTTAGATTCCTTGTAGTGTGCAGAAACAGAATAGCGATGTGTATGATACTCATGCATACAGTTTATTGTTTTCAGAATGGCCACCGAGCTTAAGTCTGCATTGTTTCATTGAATATTAAGAGACATTGCTTATGTGCAGATTAAGGTCTTACACATGGGAAACAAAGGTGACTTGAATACAAATCATTTGATGCCTGCTTCCACGACTTATTTGGTGCTTCTCATCATACTTGCTTCACTATAGTCACCCATGGCAGCCTGACCAGATTTCTGTGTCTCTGGTGCCTCTTCAGGGTCAGTTGGTGACGCCGGCTCATCACCAAGCTCCATTGGCACCTGCTTTGCAGTCTCATGGCATTATTCCCACTCAACCACTTCCTTTATGTCAGTTTTACAGTGTGAACTTGTCCTAGATTCACGTGATATGCATCAATCCACCATCTAGTCTGTGACTTGTGGTGATCTCACAGTGCGTACTACTTGTCTTTCATCTTCAGATTTCTTTTTCTGCAGCTGGGTCTAGAACTATTCAAATGTTCGGCAATAGAAATCTATACAAGAGCAGCTGGAAAATGCTCTTCAATTACCAAAACCAAATTATACATAGAAATTGATTGGACAACAACAGTAGCACAAAAGGGAGAATAAAAAACTTGACCAGCTAATGGGTTTTGAGGATCTTCCTCAAGGCTAAGACAGCTGGCCATTTTACAAAGATCATTTGGTAGACTTTAGCCATTGGGGGGCCACGGGTTCTATAGAATGCTTGTTGCTCAAGAAATAGATTTAGTAAACCCCTAGTGCCTTAACAGAATCACACCCCATTCTTTAAGTCAAAAAACGATTTTGGCACAGACAGTCTTGTTTAGAAAGCAGTCAAGGTTATGTTGCAGGGATTTTGCTCTAGAACAGAGCTATGCTTTGAACCATAGTCATTAGAATATAAGGACTGAGTCACCATGATTATATATGAAAGATCTCTGGGATTACTGGCAGACCCCGTACCTTAGCATTCACAGATGGACGTTCTATATCTCAGTGGACGCAGTGCTCTTGTCTCAGAACTCTTTCCATGTGTATGTTTTTGGCTCATGTGCTCTCCTATATGATAGGACATGTGTGCACATAAACAACAGCTGCGGTCTTGTGTTATGTCTAGGTGTTTTTTGCCTGGCCAGAAAGAATTACAAGGGACGTTGTTGTTTGACCTTGTCAGTGGTGTTCTAACTGAATCCCAGGAAAGGAATAGAACGCGAAAACATATACAGGTTCCGTGTGAAAGTACAATGTAGCACAGAAGCATGCATGTTTATATAGTAACGTGTGCAAAGAAAAAATGAGGCCTACAATGTGCACAGTAAGGCTAACATAGGGAAAACTACAATGGGCCATGCAGGAAACACACAACAGTTAAAATAGCTTGTAAGGTGTTATGCATTGAAAAACAGACTGCATTTTATGACTCAAATAACACTTTGACAGAAATACGTTTTTTATTGATGTATTAAAATTATGCCACTCAAAAAGATTAGGCAGAAAATAACTCGGGAAGAGGAAAAGATAGAAGTCAAGCACCAGTCTCCCTTCTCATCTTATTCTCGAGCTCAAACCAGTTCTCATGCACAAACCTGGTAGGTTTGAAGAAAAGCAAAAAAGAAATGAGGAAAGAAATTGGAAGATTCTTAGAATACATTCCTGCGATAATGCGAAAGAGAGATACCTAAATAAGCTATCACACGAGATAACTTGTTAACATGCAGTTTTAAAGTGGGCTGCCGAAACATATTGTCTCTAGTTAGTCCAAAGGTGCCCACAATAATTCAAAGGGCAAGGAATATTTTAAAGCACTGACCACTGCCAAACCTTTGACAGAAAGAGAATCACCACATTATCCCACAGTGTACCAGGTCTCAAAAGGAACCTGATAGATCAATGGTGATGAAACCCTCTGATAAGAGTTGATGCTGTAGGTATGAAGATGGAACACACTGTTGCCAATCAATGTTGTACACCAAGCTCCACAGCATTCCTATACGTTAATTGTCATCAACTGAGGTAAGCAGCTTCACATCTCCTAGTAGAAAACAAGAAAAGAACAGCTCCCACTGTGCAAGTAAGCAAGATTTAAAATACTTGCCCAAAGTTAATCTTTGATTCCATAAACACTGCAAGCAGACACATCAGCATGAAAATTCTCATCAGGAGGCATTTTTGGTTATCAGCATCTGGTTTTGAACACAAGAGCAAGCTAATGTTTTTAATTCTCATATCAATAACAGATGTTAAGCCTGTGAATGTTATGTATGAGCAAAAAAGAAAAGACAATACAACCATAATGAGAGCAGAGCGGCTCCTATTGCAAAGGAACAAACATTAAGTCAACTGCAAAGCAGACAGCCTGTAATTTCAGTAAAGATGTTCAGCAGGGATAATAACAATCTGCTTTTGTACTAGCAGCAACCCGCATGACAGATTGTTCGTGGCCAAGAAGAAAGAAGGGGGCAGAGCCCAAAAGGACTCTTCCATTACTGACAGAAGGCTTGTTAAGTTCCCCAACCACACCACTCCGATTTTAGGGATTTTATTTATTCCCTAGATACTAGATACTAAGATCGTTCTTAGCAAACAGAGAACAAACTGTTGCGATGGGAGAGCATAAATCACATCCTTATGCCCTGCCATGCGGAGTGCCCCATGAGAAAAATCCCACCATTAAGGAAAAGAGCAATTGTGGCCCTGGTGTTATCAAATATTGATTACTGTAATGCCCTTTATCTAGGTGCAAACAAGATTACTACTTAAAATACCCAAATTCAGCTCGGTGTCCAAAGGGATCCGAGAGCTGCATTGGTTGCCGGTCCAGGCGAGGGTTCAATTTAAGTCCTTGTGCATTGTTCACAAGACCCTTTACAGGACAGGACCTGCTTATTTCAACAATCATATCAGATGGCACGTCCCACAACGCAACCTCAGAGCATCGAATGACTCGTTGTTGGTCATCCCTAGGGTGAAGACCGTAAAATGGGGTGAAAGAAGCTTTTTTCATCTGGCCCCCAAACTTTGGAACACTCTGCCTTTTACGCTGAGAAGCCAAACCAACAGACAACTGTTCAGAAAGGTGCTGAAAACATGGCTGTTTGCGCCCACTTTTAACTTCTGTTCACCTCTTCTGCTCAGGTTATGACAGCTCCAGGTCTAAGACGCCTCCGCATACACATGCTATATAAAACCTTTATTTCATTTCAGTAAAACAGTTTTTAGATCTTTGCAGTTTTTCAAGTACTCATACAAAACCAACTCCACACTTAGAACAATTTTCAAAAGAAATCAGTCAATGCAGCCTATGGGAAGAAATGTGTTTATCGATTTCAAGGTAAGTACTTGGGTTTGGGAGTTAGTTTTCTGGGGTTAGAACCAGGGTTCCCCCAGGGTCAAGGATGCACTCTCAAAGCACCCTCAGCGGCACTAGGGTGGCCGGGTGCAGAGTGCTGAGGCCCAATGTTATCCAATGGGGGATAGGTGGCCTCTGGTTGGTGGCTGCTCACGAGCAGGCCACAAGGTTGTGGGAGCAAAGCTCCTGGCGTTAGGCTCAGGGCAAAGGGGGATCCGAGTTAGCACCCAAACTACACCCGCAAGGGCGGCTGGGTGCAGGGTGCTTTGGCGTCAGGTGCCCTGTTGATTTCAATAGGGATTCTCCAGTTGCAACAAAGATTGCAGGCTCGGGGACGAAGATCTTCTGGAGGTGACCACCAGTTGGAAAGGTAAGTTGGGGATGTTGGGCCACCCAAGGCTGTGAGACGTCGGGTGCAGGAGTGTCTTTAGGCGTCGGGTTTTCCATGCCAGTTTCAGTCGCGGTCGGGGGGCATCCTCCAGAAAAGGGGCTGCAGGCTTCGCTTGGAGATTTGAGGCAGGTCAGAGATCACCAGATCTCAGATCAGGATCGCCAGGGAGACCACCTCCTGATGTTGGGCCACTCAAATTCGGGCCGTAGACGTCGGGTGCAGAGTGGTGCAGACTCGTGGTTTTGGCTGGGGCCTGAGTCTGTGGGTGAGCAAATCCGGTGCTCACGGGAGACAAAGTCTTTGGCTGGGAAGGCAGGGCAGATCCATCTGGTTCTTGAGGCTGCTGGCTGCAGGACACACCAGGTTTCGCTGGAGCAGGTTCGTGGTGTGGACAGCTCGGTAGGGCCGGGGCCAAGTCTGTGGGCGTCCTCGTCTTCTTCGTTTCAGCATGGCTTCTTCAGTCCTTCTTCTTCTCTTCTTGTCGATTTTTGTCTGAGGAGGCAAGGTTCAGGGTTGCCCTGAAATACTAGATTTAGGGGCGTTACAGGTAAGTAAAGGTTGGGACCATTGGGTCCCTTACTTGGGGTGGGTACACCCCCTATTATGCCACCCTCCAGTGGGAGAGGGGGCATATGCCTCACTCTGGTTAGCTGGGTCCCTGGCGATCCTGACCTGGGTCCAGCATTGGATGACCACTCCTGAACTTCCCCACGAATCCTTCAGTCTCAACTTGAAGGGTCCCCCAGACCGCGACTGGATCCGGTGAGAGAAACCAGATGCCTAAAGACACCCCTGCACCCGCAGCTCCCAGGCCTAGGAGTGCCCAACCGACGCTGTGCCGGCGTCCCTCCACTATCCAACTCACTTCTCCAGTTGGTGGATTCTTTCAGCCAGTCTTCTGGACTGAGCCTGCAGCCTTTGTCTCCAACCGGGCTTTCCATTGCTTTCTACAGGGCACCCACCTCCTCCTTTGCACCCTGCACCCTACCGTCCCTGTGCCGCAGGTGGTGCAGCTTTGGTGCTACTTGGTGGCCCCTGCAGTGCTGACCTCAACCCCCAGGGCCTGTGCCCCTGAATCCCGGGTACTTGCCTGCAACCGATGCCTCTTCGAGTTGCCCCCTTACTCCCATAGGCTAACATTGGGCCCAGTGACCTCTGCACCCGACCGCCCCAGTGCCGCTGGTGGTGCAGTACCTACCTTGGTCCAACCCTTGCCCAGTGTTGGTCAAACCGCCCGAAGACTGAACTTGTAAGTTGAGTGCTTACCTGAAAATTGCTTACTTGTCTTTCCTCCCATAGGATTGCATTGGTTTTCTCTGTATTGCACTAAGTGTTGATTCTGAGAATAATACACAGTATCTTCTTTTACATTGAAAAGTATTACATGCACATGTGAAGTATTTTGAATTGCCAACTGTATATAGAAAGTATTACATTTCTGAAAAGTCTACTCACCTGTAACTGAGTTCAACTTAGTTCCTAAAATCAAAGTAACTAAAGTACATTTTTTGCAAACATAGGCCTGGAGTTAGTAATTGAGTGTGTGTTCCTGCCTTGAGTGAGTGTGTACAACAAATGCATTCACACTACCCTCTGATAAGCCTAACTGCTCAGCCCAGCTACCACTAAATTGAGAGTAAGGTATTATCTACTTTATCCTCTGCTATACCTTTGTGTCTTGCTGGACTCTGCACACTATATCTCTTTTTGATATAGTATATACAGAGCCAGCTTCCTACACCAACCAAAATGGGTTCAGGCTTTGGTGTGCCATGGGGAGGCAGGAAATTGTCCATGTGGGCAGGATTATGGTAGGGTTTAACAAATAGATTTGTTACTTGGTGTGTTAATAGCTAGATCTAACATTCAACCAACCGTCACCCAATTTGTCTGTGTTCTTGAACATGTAAATTGCCAGTTTTCGTGAAATTGCTTATTATATATTCTGGCTAAGAAGCTGTATGAGTAACATATGACTGAAGACCATCTCCAGGTGTGGTAGTGATATCCCAAATTAGGATGTATAACTGTAGTGCAACAGATGTATTCTGATTTGCTGTGCACCTAGATCTCATTATAAAGGGCCTATGTGATGTAATCAGTCTACACCCTCCTCTTCCTGTTTCCCTATATTTTGTTGTATTCATTTCACATGGGGGTTATCAACCTAACCCAAATAATTACTGAGCTAACTGGTAACTATGATGTATTATGTAGCATTTGCGTTCCGGTCGTGGGTGTAGCCAGTGTTTGTAGGCCTTTTGAGTATACCTTATTTTCATCAAGAGTTTTATTTCGGGTGCTGGTTCTTTATCACATCCCTTAACTGTTTGTTTAGTTTTGAGGTTTAAGTTTGGTGCCTGTTTAGATTTGTTTTTCATCTAATGCGGTGTTACCAAATTAAAGGCTTACAAACGATCACTAGCTCCAACCATAAAAATAGAAAATTACACTTGCAAATAGAAATACCCATAATCAAGGGGCATGTCGCAAGAGGAGAACTCATTATGATGCATGCTCTTCTGTTTCTTGTTTTCCAGAAGTTAACGTGAGGAGAAGTCCAAGAATTAAAGAGCTTTCTATCAACAGGAGACATTCCAGTTCCTTTTACTCATTTAGCCAGCCAAAGTCACGAAATCTTGAGAGGGTAAATTCTGCTTCCCAGTTACGGATTAACTCAGAGTGCTCAGGTACACCAATGGAAGCACATTTAATATATTAATATACTGTATGAATTACAATTCTGTTGTAATTTTAATCTGTTTATACCCTGACGTTTGGTTTGATACCTTGTAATATTACACTTCTGCTTCTTACTTATTCACTTCTTTGTAATATACATTTCTGATGTACACGTCTTGTGACTGATTACTCGCGTAATGAATATCCCCAGACGGCAAACTGAATTCTGAAAGGTTTTTCTAGCAGTGGTTATCAGTGCTGCAAAATGGTATTACCTGGCTGCTGTCGCTGCTCTTTATGCAGAGCTCCACTCATTCATCCTTGGGCCCCATCCCAGAAATGGCAACACTGCTTTTTTACACCTTACTGACGCTGGTCCACAGCTCTGTGAATTCTTCAATGATAACAAAACTTGATAAGCAGACTAGGTGAAATGTCACCTCCTAAGATCTGAGAGCTCCCAAGCTGACATCCCCGTCCTATCCCAGCAACATCTGAATGTGTTTCCTGTGGCCTGACCATAATGCTTGATGTGGGAGTTCTGTCTTCATGCATCAAAAGGCCATCAGAGAGCTGGAAGGGATTTTTTTTTTACTTGCCCTGTAATGAGATACCCACATGGTCATCCTTTTCTTCCTCCTGTAAATCTCCTTACGGGGAACAATCTTTCAAGTGGTCCTCCCACAAATACACCATAGCATAGAAGAATCCAGTCCTATTCTTAGTTGTTGAAGAAAATGTCCTACACCCGGGCCCATGTGCAGACTTAACCGCACCCTTCCTGGCTACTTTCTCTGAGCCAGAGCTGGTTTTTAAAAAGCTCAGACTGGAATTTTGGGCTCCATCATCCAATTTGCCTCAAATTGAGGACTTTTGGCTGACCAGGTTGGAACTGTATAGGGTTGCTTCTCTTGCATGGACCAGACCCTTCTAGCCCGGTGATTCTAGCAGTTCCAACCCTCAGTGCTGCCTGACTCCTGACCTCCATAGGGTCCAGACTCAGCACTGCTTCTCCATCTAAATTACTGGTGTGATTTACTTCGTTGCAGCTTCTGATGTGATACTAGACACTGCTCTCCGGCTGCATTTGATGCAGTGTTAGCCTTTAATCAGAGGAAATCATTCATGTGCCTAAGGGGACAGTAAAGGCTTTTTTTTAGGGACTGCCTCTTACTGACCCTCTTCCCAGAGCCTAGAGATTTGCACAAACGAAAAATCTTCAGCTCAGATGTGCTTGGAATGACCATCTTGGATTTTAGGTTCATGGAAGAAAGATGATTTGGAGGCTGATATCCTGTTCCCTCCTTATACAACTGCTAGGCTTTACTGAGGCCTTCAGATTGCCATTAGTCTTGATACATACCAGGTGATATTACCTGTTCTCTGGGTTTTCCTCTGCGAAAGTTTGTTAGTTTAAGACTATTGTGTATAAAGCACCGGAGGCTCTTGATTTGCCCCTACCATTTCCGTAGCCCAAGTCCAACATTCTCAATTAAATCCTGCTGCCATCTTCAGCTGCACTGGAATCTTTTGTACTTCTCAATGAGGCTTTGTTAGAACCAATCCTAATTGCTTAGGAAAAATCCTTTTCGAATTTGGCAGTGCACAGGCAGGTAGTCTTATAATCTAAAATTGCTGGACTGTGTGTTTAAACGACTTGAGTCCATGGGGAGCTAAGTAGTTTTGCTACATGTAATCTGCCCCTATGCACTGCTGGTGCCACATTTCTTCCCTAGGCATTATGTCCCTGTGAGGAATAATAAAGCTGACTGCAATTAGCCTCCCCAGATCATATGACTTGCTCATTTTCTAGGTTAGTTAAAGTTGACTTTGATTATTCAAAACAGATTTTGAATGGGGACTAGTCTCAGCTCACACAATATTGCACTCTATGACAATGGCAGTAACGAGTGCAGGCTTGCCTGGATGCGCTCCACTTATGTTTTTGGAGACATCCAGGCTGTTTGTTTATTTGATGGTAAAACTGTTTGGCAAGAAAGCACACTCCTCCTTGGAGTGCCTTAACAACAGCTATGGTATGGCATGCTCACTTGAACTGGCTTCCACAGTCACAGGGTCCAGTCTTCCCACAACTGCATCCCTCCTAGCAAAACTTCAGCTCCTTTTCTTGTGTAGTGTGAAGTAGTTCTAAAGGACCTGGCAGCAGCTGCAGTTACCCCATTCGTTCTCCTGGTTCTGCTGCCCTAAAGCCCATTTGTTTTGATCTCCCTCCACAAACAGCTTCCTTTCAAGGTGAGGGTCTACATTTTCCAAGCTATTGAGAGTCCGAGATCATTGGGTTCTCCAGTTGTCTACAAAGGTTACGACCTTCCATTTTCATGCACTCCTTGATCCTCCATCCGCCAGGAAGTGTACTCCAGTCCATACCTTGAACTTGAAGACAGATGTCCTGGCATTGCTGCTAAAAGTGACCATAGAAATGGTGCCCAAGGAGGAGAAGGGCACAGGATTTTAAGCTCTCTACTGTTTGGTCCCCAAGAAGGATAAGGTGCCCCAGACCAATTCTGGGCTTGAGGATCTTGCACTTCATTGTCAGTCATAGAAAATGCAGTCCTTGAGTAATGTTCTCTTGGCACTGAATTTGCAGGACACTCCAGGACACTCTTTTCAATCTCCTAAAGCTCACATTTCACGGTGAGGTCCCAGACTACCAATTTGCAATGCTATATTTGTGTTTGGATCTCTCCACGAGTCTTCACTTCAGGAGGTATTTCCAAGCCGGACTGAATACGTGGATAAGCAGTTGTGAGGAATTGGAGTGTATTATATGGTGTGGTTGTGTGACCGTACTCTGTAATACACGTCCAACCCGTCAAGCTTCATTTGTCAAACCTTAGCTCAGCCCTAGTTAGCTGTGACTTCAAACAGTCTGGCTTCAACAAAGGAACAAGTGTAAAACATTTAAACAGAACTCTCAAGAAATCTGACATCAATTTATAAAAATAGATTATATTTCTATGGATTTATGGACATGAAAATGAAAACCATCCATGTCAGGGTTCCAGAGTTATAGATTTTTAAAGAAACATTAAATCAAGGCTTTTAATTCAGCCACATACAAGCATTGACAAATTCAACTTTTTCAGCAGAAAATTACATCAAGGTTGTATGCGGTCACTTTGGTTTACTTTGGGTGACCAACTTTGGTAAGGAGCCAGTCGAAGGGACCAACAAGGTCAGAATAAACCGCTATCTTCCCAAGAAAAGCAGTCTCCATTCAAGTTCCAGCATTTATGGCCACTTGCATTGACTCCACTATGGAGTGGTTGATGAAAGGGATACAAGATGTTGAAGGTGCTCAAGGATGCTCAAGATGAGGTGCGGTCAACGGAGGACTTCCTGGTGCTACTGCTTAGTCCACGGTCCAGGTAGGGTGACTTTGGCCTCAGGGGTCAAAGTCCTCTTTGGTCCAGCAGAAGCCTAGTCCCACTGGACTACCAGTCACCAGGCACAACAAAACCAATGGCTCCCTCCTTTTAGCGATAACTTTCCATTTGGGCAACCAAACTGCTCTCCGACGACTCTTCTGGGTCTGGCAGACTCGGATGCAACTTTTGGGCATCGTGTCTCTGTCTCCCAGGCGAGGAGTGACAATTCGGTAATTTGGGCTTCTAACTCACCCAGGCAGGCTTCTTTAGGTTTTGTGACCCTGTGTTGCGAACAGGAAGTCAGCCAACTGACTCTTGAAGTCTCTGCATCAAGGTTGGGGCCTGGGGACGACAAATCATCGAGCAGGACCTATTAGGTACAGTCCTTTTCTGTGCTAGACAGAGGAGCAGCAGATGCAGTCCCACTTGGGTGCAGCCTCTAGTTGGCCAGTCAGCAGAGCAGTCCTTCTTTGGTCCTCTTCTCCAGTTCAAGGATTTCCGAGTTCTGGGTGCCAGGAGCACCTCTTATATGCCAAGAAAGTGCTCTTAACGGTCATTATCCAATGGGCTCCTTGTTTCCCTCCCGCTTGATGACAACTTCTCGTTAAGTGTGGCATCTAGCTCTCCCAGAGTGCTCTAATCTGTGCCTAGATGTCTCAACCCTTCTCTTAGTGTGTGGAGCTTGGCAGCCTGCCCTAGAGGTGTGGCTACATGGGGGCTATACTCCCATGGAAAAAGCAGTCTGGCCAGTATTTCCCCCCCTCTGTCTTCAGCACCAACTTTACCCAAACAAAAGATCAGCACCTCTCGAGTGTGGTTACCATTTGCCCTACAAAGACAGCTTCCCCTTTGAAGCTAGCCTTTTGGGTTAACACCACTTGGGGCTTCTTCCCAGGAGGGGGTAACACCTCCTCCAGCAGCAGGCCTCTATCGTTACCTGTCCTAGGAGCCATTTACCCTTCTCCCAGGCGGGCAGAAGGCTGTCTCATGGCCAGCATCTGCAAAAGACCACAGGGAAACGGACAACAGAGTGGCCACATTGTAAAAGGTTACGTCAATAGCAATTTAGGCAATAGGTCGGGCTTAATGTATCAAAGTTGTTTGAGACCTTGAAGTACCAACTTTACTAGTCCTATTCAGAAGTTAGCACAGCTGAGTTGTCAGCATATCGCCTTGTACTTGCCAATGAGGCTACTAGCCTCTCTCACAGTAAAAACGACAATTGCAAATTGTTTGTTAGAACATGTAAAATACATGTTCTGCTTTTTAGTATGTTGCACCCTGCCTTAGGACTTGATAGTACTCACTTTACGAGAAGGACATGTGAATAAGGGTAATGTCTAAAAAAAAAATTATATTACCCCCCAGGACTTGGGCCAAACAATCCCATACTAGTTAAAACTTTTTTTTTTTTTTTACCAATAACAAGAACGGGGAAACACCAGTTATCACCAAACCCTGAGAAGGAGGAAAGAGATGGAAATGATGAACCAATTTGGGAATCCCAAAAAGGTGTAAATACTGCCCTCACCCACTCGAGTGGCATGCTTCATCATGGGGCCGCTGCGACTCCCTGGCGCAGACCAACGTCTGGGGAGGAGCACTAAGAAAAAGAGAATATAGAAAAGAAAGAAATCATAGAATAGGGATCATGAGGCAAAAGCGCGCGACTATACTATACTATACTATACTATACCACAATATAGGGTCTAAGGAAATGAGGCTGATTGCGAGTTTTGAATGAAATTATTTCCGAAAACGGCATAATGTTCAACACGGAATAGTTCCAAAAAATCTACACGGTACCTTCTCTGACTAATGAGAAGATCAGGCAGTTTGCAAATCTGTAAAAGGTTTGAAATTGCGAGAACGGCATAGTGTTAAATATGGAACAGTTGCTCCGAAAACACACAGTGCGCCGTCTCAGACTAGCGATAAGATCAGGCAATCGGACAACTTTCCATAGTTTCAAGCTCCACTTTGTCTGATCCCCTCATGACCTGGTTGCCGGTAAAAAACGTGAGGTAATTCAGGCAGAGCTATGGCACAATAGTCCGACACGATGACTCGAGTGGTCTTCTAACTTTTAATTATTGCATTTATGTTTGTGTTTGTTTTTGCTTGTGTGTGGAATTTTATCATTTATTTTGCTTATACAGGAGTTGGAACACATAAGGGAAGAGGGAGTTCCTTAGAATGGGCCTCCCTGATATACAAGTCCCACTAGGCATTCATTATTAACTGGAAGAGTGATACTTTGGGGACGTTCATTAACATACAGGAGGCGATTAAGGCAGTATCTACCCTAAGATATAATGAGATTATTCTTTATTTCAGAGTGTGACTACAGGACAGGGTTCCCACTCTGTCCCCGAGTTAGGATTATCATTGATGGAACTCGGGTAAATAGGTTACCATTGAGAGTCATTGGGCACGTGTGAATAAATTAGATCGCTTGTAAGGTGTCCTATTATCTTTCGTTAACTGGGGATATAGTTTTAATCTCCTATAGGAAAGGCGATCACACAAATTGTGTAATTAGCACCTTCATCTGATGGAATGATTGCTTAACCCGAGGTGGGGGGAGATGATGAGCTAACACTATCAAACTTAACCTTGGTGTCTACTATTATCTTTTATAGGTACACAGACGGTGTGTATCTATGAGCAGGGCAAGTATAGCCACTTATGAGTCCCCTACCAGATAGTGACAAGCCTAGGAGGGTACGTAACTTTTCTTTAGGGATCCGTATCCTGATGAATGCCATCAACCCTACCGGGCGGCAACCTATGACAAAATACATGTTTATGGCCGAAACATGTTGATATGGCAGACAGGGTAATGGGGTCGTTACTTTCCCATATACCCTTATTTGAATCCTTTTTAATCCTGCCAAATGGGATCCATAATAAAGGTACCGGATACCCACGTAGACATTTTTCTCTGTGTGAGGGACCCCTATTCTATGATTTCTTTCTTTTCTATATTCTCTTTTTCTTAGCGCTCCTCCCCGGACGTTGGTCTGCGCCAAGGAGTCGCAGCAGCCCTATGATGAAGCATGCCACTCATTGAGTGGGTGAGGGCAGTATTCACACCTCTTTGGGATTCCCAGATTGGTTCATCATTTCCATCTCTTGCCTCCTTCTAGGGGATAATATAAAAATGTTTTAGTCATTACCCTTATTCACATGTCCTTCTCGTAAAGTGAGTATTATAAATTGGTGGGAGAAGGAGGGAAGGCTCAATCTCTCAACCCTTCTCTTTTTTGTGGATTTAGGATTTGATAGGCCTGCTATGGGGGTGACTTGTACAAAATGTTGAGGGAGGTTTCGACTTTGCCAATATTTGAAATGCCAAAGTCGAGTTAGCAGTTTTAAACTGCTTTACCAGTCTGCTGTGGCAGGCTGGGACACACTTTTACTTTGTCCCACTCGGGGTGGCATAACAAGTGCTGCAGCCCCTACGGGGGATACTTTAACTTACAGGCCCTGGGTGTAGGAAGCTGGCTTTTTATGTAATGTACCAAAACGAGGTACACTATGTAGAAAGTCCAGATGACCCTTATTGGTTTACAGGGCATAAATTAATAATACCAAATGCTCTCTTTGTGGTAGTATGGATGTGCAGTTTAGGCTTATTAAAGGGTAGTGTTAAGCATTTGTTGAACACAAATAGTCAATGAACGAGATACGCACTCAAGAAGAAACTAGAGACCAATTTAGAAAATGACTTTTTATATAAATTTGGACACTAACATTATCGGAATCAGGTAAGTACTTTAGACGTTATCAAATTTGACAGTAAAAACAGTAGAAAATGATAGCTGTCAGATTTCAGGCATGAGCCTCGCACGTGGTAATGTTATCCTATGGGAGAAAAATACAATGCATAGGTACACTTACAGATGACTTACAGGACTGTTGTTTTGGACTTAAGGTAAGTAGGGGCCAAGGTCCAAGAAAGCCCCAAGATTTCAAGTTTACCTGTCCTAGGGTGTCCGGCCTCAGAGGTGCTTTCAGCGGTGGTAGCCTAGAAACGCTTCATGCTAAAGTCTATGGGGAAAAGTACATGTAAGAAAAAACTGCAAGGGGTGCCTGGGGGACCAGTCCGGCAGAACCCAAGATAGGGACTCCGCTCTTGAGGGTCTCAGGACCGAAGAGACACTGCCGGTTTACGTGAGCCCGGGGAGAAGAGCTCCGGTGCAGAGGTGTTTTGTCCAGCGGGTTGGTGAGTTAGAGGCTCGCACGGTTCCCGGTGTGCCTCTAGAAGAGGGTGAAGAAACACAGCAGGGCTACTCTCGGTGTGGAGCTGGCGTCTCTTGGATTCCCTTGGTGTGCAGGTAAGTTTTGGTGGCAGTGGTGTTCCAACTGAACACAAACAAGCCTTGGTACTTGCAACTGGCTCTGGTAACTCTGGTATTGGTGCAGGGCGGCTCCTGTGGGTCCTGGTGTCTCCAAACTGGGCAAGGAGATGAATCTGACCTCCTGGAGCACAAAGATCTTTTGCTGGGGTGCTGCTCCCTCGGTGGGCCCAGGGTTCGACAGAACGGTGTACTGGGCAGCTGCAGTCGGTGTCTCCTGGTGCAGGGGAGTGGCTCCTCCACTCCAAGGGAGATGTTGCTGGGTCGGGGACATGCTGGGCAGACCTCCAAGGGTTTGGGGAGGTTGTTCCACTTCTGGACAAGTTGGTGTCCGTGATTGCTGGGCGAGCAGCAGTCAGGCAGGGTTTTGCGCCAAAGTTAATGCTAGTCCACAGTTATCACGTCTTCAGCTCTTCTTTGTCCTTCTTTCAGGCAGATGAATCTGATTTCCTGGTGTCAGGAGGCCATCTAAATACCTCATTTAGCAATGGTAAGGGGAGTCAATGGTAGTAGCCAATGGGCTACATACCCCTGTGGTCACTACACCCCACTATATGGCCAATTACTGTTGGGAGTGGGCATAACACTGTCCCAGAGTTCCGAATTCCACCAAAAACAAGATGATCGAACCCTGCTTTCGTGGAGCAAATCAGGGAGCCCATCTTAGATATGTGACTAGGCTGGTGGTGCAACACCCCTGTTTGCATAGCGAATTCCCGCCTGTCCTGGTGCCAAATGGGCCATAGGGGAGGGGTGGCATCTTCCAGGTCTTGGGGAAGTCAGGGACGCATATCAAAGGCGGCAGGGATTTTGAAGCCCCTGGCCTTGATATGCTAAATCGCTAGCCATCCTGCTGGAGGAGGTGTGAACACATTCCTCCAGAGCAGGCATTGTTTCTGGCCTCAGAGTACCGGCTCTCACCTGCAGGGAATCTGAAACTTGCCTGTGGTAGCAAGCTGGATGGTACCAGTCAGCCAGCACACTAGATACTGGTAGGTTTTTCAGGGGGCACCTCTAAGGTGCCCTCTGGGTGCATATCATAATAAATCTAGTACTGTCAACAGTATAGATTTATTAAGACAAGGTGTTTAGATTCCAAACATCATAAGTTTCAGTAAAGCCATCATGTAGCTGAGGAACTCGTAATGTCCAGTGCCCAGTACATATACTTAAGGTGGCTTCCCATTTCACTTGTACCATCTAGTAATTGAACTAGACAACACAGGGGCATAGCTGCTCAGGCAGATATGCCTTCACATGTAATATAATGCACCCTTCCTTAGGACTACACGGCCTGCTGTAGGGGTAACTTGCATATATTACATGCTGTGACTCTGGCATGGCACACAGTGAGTGTGCCATGTCCTGTTTTAACTCATGGTTTGCACCCTGACATGCAGCCTGCAATGGCAGCCTGCATGCAATTTGCATGGGGGTCCCTTAGGGTGGGATATACATGCTGCAGCCCTTAGTGACCCTCTTTAGTACCCATGCTCTAGGTACCAGGGTTACCACTTACCAGGGACTTACAGGGGTGCTAAAGTGTGTACCAATTGTACCACAATCAGTCCATTTTATCTTATTTTGAGGGAAAGAGCACTGGCACTGGAGCCTGGTTAGCAAACTTCAGTGTACTGGCAGAGTTAAAAGTTCTTCTGGGGGCAAAAATTGGAGGGGGGGGGAACAACTACAACAAAATTCCAGTTTCCTACACTGGGTGCCCCTGGTACAATTTGCTAGGGACTTGGAAGTAAGTTAATCTATGACATTTGGGTTTAGGCCAATCAAAGATACAGGTTTAAGGGTCAGGGGGGCACTGGCACTGATGTCAGGTCAGCAGATCTCAGTGCCCTCTGAGTCGAAAAACCAACCGCATCAATCTGAAACCTTGGGGGCGGGGGGTGATTATGCAAAAAGAGCCATTTCCTTACAGGTGGACTCCCCAGTGCCGTTTTCAGACCCTCTGTGGTACACCTTGCCCCTGCTTTTTCGCTGGGATTTTCTAGCAACCAGTAGAGAATGCCACCTGAGAGGGTGGTCTTCATTGGAGTGATCCTGGCAGTGTGCTTTGACACTTGGTATTTCCTGTTGGTGGCTCACCTGAGGGGGCACGCTCTGTAAGAAACTGGCTCTATATATACTGCACCCAAAGTGAGGTTCAGTGTGTATAGAGTCCAAGGGTCTCCAGAGGTAGGCAGAGGTTAAAGTTAGATAGAACCTTACTCTCTAAAGTGGTAGCTTGGTCGAGCAGTAAGGCAGTATCAGAGGACAGTGTTAAGCATTTGATGTACACACTCAGTCAGCAAATGAATTCACACGCTCAAGAACTGAACTCTAGGCCAATTGTTTTTGTATAAAAAATACTGTTATTTTATTTTAGAACCAAGCAAGCCTGATACAGGTAAGCATTCAATTCTTTTCAGTAATTAGTTACTTGTTGTACACCGGTTTAAAAAGCAATGAAGGTTGTACTTGATTTGATTTACAGGGGATGCAGTAGGTTGCAATACTCAGTAAATGCAGTACATTGAAATGAATGGCTTTTTAAGGTAAATGCATGTAAAATTACTTTTGCGTTACTTTTGTAATTTAGTGCTGGACTCCTAGATTCAGCACTGGGACATTTACTTAAAACAGGTAAGTAATTACGTTTTTGTAGTTTGTACGATTTTTAAAGAATATTATTGCATTTCAAAAGTTGACACTTAGAAACTTTTTCACATAGAATCACCAACGTTATCCTATGGGAGGAAATTCACTTAGCAGGTAAGTTAGGTTATCGATACTTTTTCTTACTCAGTGCTGGATCCTAGATTCAGCACTGGGACATTTCCTGAAAACAGTTGAGAAAATGCGTTTTTGTTATTCGGCTGATTTTTAAGGAATATTTGTAGTTTTCAAAAGTCGACACTTTTTGGGAGAAAAAGTGTCAATGTTATCCTATGAGGAAAAATTAGTTATCGGTTTCGAGGCAAGTAATCGGTCTTTTGAGTTAGAGTCCTGGGGTTAGACTCGGGGGTCTCCCAGGGTCAGTGATGCACTGTTGTTGCACCCTCAGCGGCACTAGGGCGGCCGGGTGCAGAGTGTTGAGGCCCAATGTTATCCTATGGAGGATAGGGGGACTCCGGTTGGTGGCTGCTGGCAAGCAGGCCCCGGGGTTGTGGGAGCAAAGCTCCTAGGGTTAAGCTCAGGGCAAGTTGGGGACCAAGTTAGCACAAAAGGGGCACCCTCAGCGGCACTAGGGCGGCCGGGTGCTGTTTTGAGGTCGGGTGCCCTGTTGATTTCAATGGAGATTCTCCGGACAAAGAAACACTGCAGGCTCAGGGCTTCCAGGAGTGACCACCACTTCGAGGGGTAAGTTGGGATGTTGAGGGTTGGTTAGGCACCGCTGGGTTGGGCACACAAGGCCGGGTGCAGGGGTGCCTTGGGACGTCAGATTTTCTTACCCGCTCTGGTCACGGTAGGGGGGGTCCTCTGGATTGAGGCTGCAGGCGTCGTCAGGAGGCTTGAGGCCGGTCAGGGGTCGCCGGATTTCGGGTCAGGATCGCCGGGGGGGACCTCCTTGTGGTATTTTTCCACTCTAGCTCGGGCCGGGTTCGGCGGGTGCAGAGTGGGCTGGATTCGCGGTTCCTGGCTGGCTGGCACCAGAAGCTGCAGTTCAAACACGTCCGGTGTTCACGGGAGAAACAGCTTGGAAAGTGAAGGCAGGCAGGTCCTCCGGGGTTTTTGAGGTTGCTGGCCGCTGGACACGCCGGGGTTTTGCAGGAGCCGGTTCGAGGGGAGACAGGCCTGCAGGGCTGGGGCCAAGTCAGTGGGCGTCGTCCTCTTGTTAGCTCTGCACAGCTCTTCGTCCTTCTTCTTTTCTTCTTGTAGGTAGGCTGGATCTGCCTTCCTGGTTCAGGGCTGCCCCCTTAATACTGTATTTAGGGGGCGTTTTAGGGGTCTTGAGGTCAGTAGCCAATGGGCTACTGACCTTAGGGTGACTACACCCTTAGTGTGCTCACCCCACGTGGGGGAGTGAGCACAATCCCTAGCGCTGATTGGGGAGTGCCTGCCATCTGCAAGATGGCGAGCACTGGAGAGTGGGCTTCACCTCGCCTCCCCCACCTGAGGGGTGGAGTTGGCAGAGGTGGGCACACCTCCTGGGCTGGCTAGTTTTTCCCGCCTGTCTTCCCGCCGAAAGGGAGGGAGACAGGAAGAGGAGCCTGCTCCTGATAGCAGGAGAGGCTGGGGAGTCGCATTTCAAAGGCTGCCAGGCCTTTGAAGCTCCCCTGCCACAGATGGCTCTTCCTGGCCTGGGGGAGGTGTGTACACCTCCGCCCAGGAAAGGCTTTGTTTCTGGGCTCAGGGAGCATAGGCTCCCACCCTAGGGGTCCAGAAACATGTCTCGTGGTGGCAGGCTGGTGTATACCAGTCAGGGAACCCACCAGAGGCTGGTCGTTTTCAGGGGGCATCTCAAAGATGCCCTCTGTGTGCATTTTCATTAAATCCCACACTGGCATCAGTGTGGGTTTAATGTGCTGAGAAGTTTGATACCAAACTTTTCAGTTTTCAGTGCAGCCATTGTGGTGCTGTGGAGTTCGTAATGACAAACTCCCAGCACCATATACTCTTAATGGCAGCACTGCACTTACAATGTCTAAGAATGGACTTAGACACTGTAGGGGTACAGGGCTCATGCACCTGTACCCTCACCACTGGTATAGTGCACCCAGCTAGAGGGGTGACTGACCTATGCCAGGGCAGTGGGTTGTAGGCATGGCCCACAGAGGTGTGTGCCATGTCGACTCTTCACTTTGTTCTGCACCAAAACACGCAGCCTGCAAAGGCAGTGTGTGTGTGTAAGGTACAGGGCCTCTAAGGGTGGCACAATAAGTGCTGCAGCCCTTAGAGGTCTTCCCTGGTCACAGTGCCCTGGGTACCTGTGGTACCATTTACCAGGGGCTGACCTGTGGCCAGAGATGCCAATTGGGTACAGTTTTGGGGAAAGAACACAGGCCCTGGGAACCTGATTGGCAGGGACCCAGGGCACATCAAGTCAAAGTGCATCAGTGGTCTGGCAAAAAGTGGGGGGGTTACTGCAACAGAAACCCACTTCCTTACACGCTCAATATGAAGATAGATGCCTCGCCTCTGGATGATCACCTTTGGAAGTTCCACGCCCAGCCAAGTACCACGCATCAGGCTTTAGACTAACCCATTTTAGTGTGGTGGTCCGCATCACCGCACTAAAATGCAAAGTCACGCATTTGTAGTGCCGGAGCACTGCTATATTTAGCACTGAGCAAAGCAGTGTGGACTGCGCGCTGCTCTGGCAGCTACAGAGTGCTTGATTGACCGACTGATTGCTGCAGCCTGCAGGCTAGCTCATTTGGCTCTCTATTCACGGCGGCATTCACGAGAAATGATGGCATCACGGAGACTGCAAGAATGATTTGCCCAATTGTAAGCCGATACAGGACGTAATGGGCGGCAGTTTAGGTTTCCTAAATAAGTTTGGCAGCCCGCCAGCCGCTCGCACCACTACCTGTTATGCCGCCAATATTTCGGTGCCTGCGGTGTCTGATGATGAATGCAGCGCGAGTCTGGAGTCGGGCCCACCACAGCAGTGACTCGTCGCGGCCAGCCCTTACCTCGGGTCGCTCTGTAAGACTGTCACTAGCACTCTCAGGTCTGTAATCCATTATTTATCCTTGTTAAACAGCTGCGATCACCAGCAGTGGGAGGCAATTGATCAAATTATGCAACACCTTTTGGAGGAGTACATAGAGCAAAGACAGAAAAAAGTGTAAAACCATTGCCAGCACCTCCCTCGGCCCTCGGTGCAACAGATACACCAGCCGGCAAACATGCATGGGAACAACCCTGAGAAAACACCCCTGGCTAAGAGGCTATGGATTCAAGCCAGAGGTAAAAGCCTTGTGCAGTAACTACCCGTTTCCAGGTAAGGCCCGGCAGTGGACGGGGCATTACAGCAAATTAAGAAAGTCTGTGAAACAGCTGAGACAATGAGGGCACTTTCAATCATCTTTCAGGAAAGGGGGCAATATCAATCAGGCCACCAAATAGATGGGTTTTTTTCGGAACCCCACAACAACCATTCTTTTACCAGCCATCAACACCCCAAAGCACACCATCTCAGTCGCAGTACCCTCCACGCCAGGCCTTTCGTAGGAGAGGCAGCGGGAAAGGGAAAGCCCCAAAAAGTTTGTGGCCTGCGGCCAATTTACTTTCATCACACATCCCCAGCACTTACCAGCAGGGGTCAGGATAGGAGGATTCATCCTGCAATGGGGTTAGGTTACCTTGGACATGTGGATACTAAACATATTAAATAATGAGTATTGCATTGAACTAATCAAAAAGCCACCTTCAATACGACTAATGGAGTAGGCACACTCCAAAGAGGAGTTACTCCAACTACTGTTACCACAAGAAATACGGCAGATACAGGTGGAAAGCACAATTAGTGTTCCAGCCTGAGAATAAACATCCGAATAGTCACACTTGGACCGTCACTGAAACCCTGTGCGAGTGCTGAAGGGAGGGAAAGTCATCCTTATGGAAGAGAAAGCCTCACACACAAAATTTGTCATGCTTCATCATCGGCAACCTCTCCCCACCCTGGAAGGACAGTACCTCCAGGGAGGACTCAACCTCCTGTTGGACTCACTTCAGGAAGGAGTTCTTAGATGAAAGCTACTGGACAGTGAAGGGATCCAGGTCAGTGAATTAAAAATACCTTAATGTATCCCCACCATTTGCCTTTATTAGTGAGTAAATTAGGTAAGGTTATAAAAAAGTTGAGAAGCGATAATGTAAGAGCAATGACTCGCACCGCTATAAAAGTTAGGCCAACATGTTTCTGCCCATCCTATAAGCCAATAGTCTGGGGCATTCCTCCAGGCCAGGGATCCCTAACTCACTCGGGGGTTGGGGGCCTATTCGCCTGCTGTATAAGGTGAGGAGGAAAATAGTGAAGGAATACGAAAAAAAATACTTAATGTGCTCAGGTGAATCCTACCTGAAAGAGCATGTGTCCCCCAGATTATAGGGAATACTGGCTTCTTAAACAGAGAGGGGGATGGTGTCCTTTGCAGTCACACATTTGTCAAAAGCCCCCGTGCCGGTCAACCTGCTCGGCACCCACTCTCTGCGGCTGAGCCAGTCTTTCTCGCAGGGCGTACAGCTGCTTACCTCCTCCTCTCTTCAGTGTGTTGGGAAGTTACTCCATCTACAACAAGAGGTAAGCAATAGAAAGAACCCCCCCACCCCACCCGAGCGAATTGAAAAAAAAAAAAAAGGGTTTTCTCATCATACTTCCTTGTACCAAAATTTAACCAATCCTTAAAGCCAAGTTTAAATGTTAGTTAGCTATACAAGTGCATTCGACCTCAGCGCTTCAAAATGACATTCCAGGAGGTCATGCAACACTGCCCCCCGATACCCCTCCAAAAAAGGAGGGTGTAATACATGGCCTCAGTAGATCTAAAGGATGTTTTTCTGCACTTATAAGCAAATCACAGTCACAAGAAGTACCACAGCCTTGTACATTATCAGTTCAAAGTTTTACTTCTTGGCATAAAGTCTTCACCAAGAGTTTTCAAAAAATACTTGTCTGCGGTAGCCATGTACCTAAAAGGACAGGGAGTACATGTTTAGCCCTAGCTAGATGATTGGTTGATTAAACTTAGACAAACTTGGTCAAGTCCTCCCAGATTCCTGAACAGGTGAATATGTTTTGGGAACGACCCTAAATTCATGAAGGGCAAGAGCATACCCAAGAGTTTCTTTGCATTATCAGTGCAAACTCTTCTCTACCTGACGATGCAGTTCTGGCAGTAAGAACAATAATGAAACTAATCGCAATGATGGTAACCTGCATACCACGCATGCCAGGCTACACATACACACGATCCATCAATGGCTGCAGAACAAATTGTCACAGGCCATGGAGAGCTGGGAGGATCTAGTGGCTATCACAGAACTGATTCAGAAAGAGATATAATGATGGAGCTCAGATCAAGTTACCATGGGAACACCTTTGGAAGAAATGGTGTTATTGGGTGAGCAAGGTGGTAACCCAACTCAAGCAACAGCCACAATCCTTGTCCGGGTAAACCACAAAAGTCACTAAATTAACCTGAGCCTAACCCTCTCGTAGCTTGGCACAAAAGCAGTCAAGCTTAACTTAGGAGCCCTCTCCAAATTATTTATGCAGCATGCAAGCATTAATAAAGCGAAAACACAACAAAAGGATTACCCTAAACTAGTTTAGAAAAATAGTTCACATTCTAATAAATAAAGTGACGCCAAAACAAATTAAATCCAATCAGTAGAACCAGAGTTATGATTTTTTTAAAGTTTTAAGTGAAAAATAGCTCCTACAAGATCAAAGCAGCAACCGCGGTTATCTGGTCGCGCAAGACTGGGGTAAAGTCAAAAGTTAAGGCCAGCTATGCTGAAGACGTTTCTGATGCACAAGGTGGATTGGGCTCAGTCCCAGCTTGCCTACGGACTTAAGACATTTTTAAGAAAAGTTCCTTGGAAGGTAAAGTTCAGTGGGTCAAGTCAGCCAGTTGTGTCTGAGGAGTAGGTGTGGTCGTTAGGGAGCAGCTGAACGGAGTCACGACGAAGAGTTCTATCTTCGAACTTTGTTACTTTTTTGGAAGTTGAAAATCTCTATTGGGACGAAGCTGTAGGGTGTAGCAGAAGAGGGTTCCACGAGGCTGGATACCTTCACTGAGAGTTCCATCTGAGCAGGATTTGATGTTGCAGAGATGAACGCAGTGGGAGCTACCGTGGAGTCAGGGTGACCGGCGATGCAGCTCTGGCGGATCGTCGGCACGCAGGTCTCAATCTTCTGTCTGTTCTCAGGCCGCTTTTTGATGAAAAATTTACTAAGTCCCAACTTTCAGGGTTAGTCAAGAGCAGCATTTTCAACATCACTTCCAAGAGTCCAGGACTGTACGGTCACACTTAGAGTGAATCACTGCAGCACTGCCAGGTGCTGGTTTCAAGGTCTCTGGAGCTTATGTCCTTGTAGCTCTCAAGAGTCCATCCATGTAGTCCTTGTAGTCACTTGTAGTTCTGGGTTCAAGCAGCAAGGCAGGCCTTAAGCAGCAGGGTACTCCTGAGAGGATCCAATGCAGTTCTTCTGATGTTTCTCCGCAGGTCCAGGAGTGTATTGAAGAGTGGTCTGAGGGTCAAATATTTATACCTGGTGCCAGCCTTTGAAATGGGGAAATCTTCTAGGCCATGGGTATTCACAAACATTTTCCTGGGGGGCAAAGTTTGGTCTTTGGTGTGACCGAGGGCCGCACGGATGCCAGCGGGGGTGTAAATTCACTATAGGGGAAGCAAAGCATGTATATTTAGTGGCTGAACTCAATTGTGCAATGTGAAACCAGAAAACCTGGGATAAATCCCAGCTTCTCCACTTGACCAAATTGTGTGACCCTGGGCAATTGTTTTATTTCAATTTACCTCCTTTTTCTTCATTATCACATATACGAGGAACTTAAAATACACGACTTCAGGATGCATGCTGTTTAAAACCATCTCCTGTGCTTGGATGTAATCACCAATGGCATTGTTGTCAGGATGGGCGGGGGGGAAGCATCAAAGTTTCTAAATTCATGTTTGAAAACCATCACTTTAAGAAAAATACTTCTGAATGTACTGCTATAATTTGATTTGCTAAAGTGAAATGGTTCTACAGGTCAATGAAATACACTTGTTGAATTTCGAAAAGACTATTGTATTTTTACTTGTTTGCTGTTGTTAAAAATAAAGGTGTTCCTAAAGTTAAGGGCCTAGTTACTTCCTTTCCCTAACTACAATTAACCTTTAAATAAGTGCTTGCTGTATATTTAAAAAAGAATTGTTAGTGCCGAGTCCAGTAAAGAGCTGCCCAGTGCTACTACTTCCCAGGGGGGCGCGTGTAAAGGTCAGGAGGGCTGCATGCGGCCCCCAGGCCGTACTTTGAGTATCACTGTTCTAGCGATCCACACATTTGGTTCTGGAAAGTTCCTTCCTCCCCCTGATAAGACTCCGAACAGTCTAGGGTCACAAACAACTAGTATGAGGTTTCTTTGTGTGTGCTTTAGGTAAGCCTCTTTGAAGTGCAAGTGGGGCAGGGAACAGCTCTGCCACCCACTCATCCTACTAGGATGACCTATCCTGCCCACACTTAAGCCTTATTATCTCACTGTCTGGGAGGAATACACAAAGCCTAACAGCAGGGTCATGTGACCCAGTACACTGGCAGCAGGTAGCAAATGGTTAGGACAAGAAAATGCTAACTTTCTGAAAGTGGCATTTTCAGAACTGTGACTTAAAATCGAAGAGTATTTAAAATTACAATTCATTTGAGATCAAACATGAAATTTCTAGCGGTTTCCAATCAAAATATATCACTTATTAAATGTAAAAAGGTAACCCAATGCTATCCTGTGGAAGAGGTGGGCCTTACAGTAGTGAAAAACAAATTTGTGAGTTTTTCACCACCAGGACATGTAAAACTTACGACCACATGTCCCACTTTTTAAATACAGTGCACCATATCATGTTGGCTGTTTAGGACCTACCTTAGGAGTGACTTGTATGTATTAACAAAAGAAGGTTTTGGCCTAGCAAAATGTTTATTTTGCCAGGTTGAATTGGCAGTTTAAAACTGCACTACAGGCTGCAAAGGCAGGCCTGAGACATGTTTTAAATTGCTACTTTAGTGGGTGGTGCAGGCCCACTAGCAGCATCTAATTTACAAGTATGAGCAAAAACTACACCTCTAAGTTGAGGAGAGACATCAACTGGTGTAGGAAGCTGGGTCTGTATATGAGATTGCTACTAGGTGGTTATACCGTGCGCAGAGGCCAGGGGTTCCCCAAAAGTGTACAGGGCTCAATGTAAAACCCAAAGTGCTCTATTTGTGATAGTGTAGGCGAGCAGGCTTAGGCCTAACACAGAGGAGTGTAAGCCATTTATTACACAATATTGACCAGTATTGGACACGTGACTCAAAAAGGAGATCCACACCAATTTTAGAAAAATATACTTTGTATTTTATTTTAAGCCCAAGATCTTCGCAATAAGGCAAGTACGTTTTTAAATAAAAATACTTTTCGCTTTCAAAAGTCAACACAAAATATTTTTGAGGCAGTTCAATGTTATCCTATGGGGAAAACAATAATGCGGTTTGACAGGTAAGTACCACACTTACAAATCCAGTCTTCGGGCCCAAAGGTCAGCAAGGGTCAGGTGAGTTTGAAAACTGCACCACCCATGGCTCAGGGGCGGCCAGGTGCAGAAGTAAAAGTCTGAGTTCGGCCCCAAGCATTTCAATGGAGACTGGGTGTGCCTCGAGCCAAGCTGCTTGCACGTGAATGGATTGGTTGCAGGGGCCAAGTTTTGGGGGTTAGCACAAGCACAGGGAAGTCCCCAAAGTAGCACCAAACATACATCACCAGCGGCACAGGGGCAGCTGGGTGCAGGGTGCAAAATCAGCATCGGGAGCCCAATGCTTTTCAGTGGAGTTTCTTCTTCTGACAAATAGGCTTCAGGAGTTGCACCAGAGGTTGTAAGAGGGAGTCCAACAACAGCAGATGTAAGTAGAGATGCAGAGGGTTGTAGGGGCACCGTCAGTTCATCTCATCAAAGCCCAGGGGCTTCCGGTGCAGAGGTGCCTTTCGACATCAGGGACTTCTTGCCGGTGCCGGTTGCCGTCAGTGGGAGCCTCTGGATTCAGGCTGCAGGCATCGTCGTGGAGGAGCAGTCGGCCAACTCTGGACTCAAGGTCAGGATCTCTAGGAAGACATCACTGGGCAGGTGGGACACTCAGACTCAGGCCGTGGGTGTAGGGTGCAGAGTAGGCAGGAGACGCTGATCCGCCTGGATCCGGAGTCCTTGTAGTCGGTTTCTTCTGGACAGGGGCGCTGTCCTCCGGAGATTGGAGCTTTTTCGAACACAGCAGTCCTCCCAGGGTTTTCAGAGGTCGCTGGCTGCAAAACAGGTCGCAGGTTCGTCGCACCTGGAGACCGGCCAGTAGGGCTTGGGCAAAGGCAGTCGTCTTCAATCTTCTCTGCTGGGATGTCTTTTTCTTAGGCCATTGCAGATATGAGTTCCAGGTCTGGGGGAGCCACCT